>CM044897.1:70632-269542 GCA_024500145.1 Gentiana dahurica var. dahurica
TAAACCCTGAACCCTAAACCCTAAACCCTAAACCCTAAACCCTAAACCCTAAACCCTCAACCCTAAACCCTAAACCCTGAACCCTAAAACCCTAAAACCCTAAACCCTAAACCCTAAACCCTAAACCCTAAAAACCCTAAACCCTAAACCCTAAACCCTATGTTTCGTGTTTAGGGTTTAGGGTTTCGTGTGAAATCATTGTTGCAGTGATTCGAAATGGCCACGAATCATGGTAAAGATGGAGTCTTTACACCTTGAAACTTCCATATGTGATATTCGCACATGGTAGCTCGAAAAGCGACTGAGGCAGCTTTTATGTTCTTACCATAAACGGATTATGCCATGAAGAAATGATGGAAGAACAGAAAATCGGGGATTCGATTTCAGAGAGACGGGACCGGCAATAGTTATTGCAATGAATGCAATTTAGGACTTAAGACGGAGGCTAGGGTACAGACTGAATGGGCAAGTCTGGTAGAGTTTTAGGGTTATGTGAATGAGATGTAAATCGGGCTGGATAAAAAGGTAACTTGAATTATAAGAGTTGGCCCAAGCTTTATTTAACAACATCGGACTGTACAAGTTTAATGTATCTGAGAAAATTGTCCAGCAGCACATAATTGAATAATAAATCAATTAGACTATTAATTAACAAAATAAATTGATAATTAATAAGTTTAATCGATTTATTTAAACCTGCAAAAATAGATTAAACATATACAATTGCCATATGATGTAAAACATAGGTTTCATGGCTCATTGGTGTGACATATAATTTATTATAACACATTTATGATTGTGTGTAAAATGATAATTAAAACACTTATACAAAAGTAATGATACTAACAAAAAAAACACACTTATAAAAGCTTTAACAAGGGAAATGTTACTTTTGAAAATTAATCAACATAGACTAGTACCACAAAATACTCAACAATCTCTCCCTTTGATTTATTTTCAAAATAACACATTAAAGCTTTTATTAAGGGACATTTTAAAATATGGAGAGTTTCACTCCCCCTAAATATAAGCTCCCCTTAATTAGAGCTTTTCAACATAGAATAAATTCTCGTTTAAAAGCTTTAATACTACTCTCTCCCCCTTAGTTTGAAAATTAATCAAATAAGTATTTAAAGAATCAGGGTTGAGAAATATACCACAAAATGCTCATATAAAATAATACCCATATACAAGTTTTAGTTTAGCAAAACACATATAAAATACTCATATAAATCTCCAAACAAAAATAATCAAGTACGACAAAAAAAAAAATAAGGGTACTTCCCATCATTTGATACCGAGAGATTATGTCATTAAGATCTTGTATCAAAGAGGTATTCCACTCCCATCATTTAATTATTTTGGATCATCTATGAACCATCATCATTTGATACCGAGATATTATGTCATTATGAACTTGTATCAATGAAGTATTCCTTATAAGCTCCAGGACCTACAATCATAAGGTAAAGACAATGGTACCCTTTATACTTTGGGTCCTAGGGGGTTAGATTGAACTTTTTTTGGGAACCCAAACTTTCCTAACTTTGGGCTTATGTTCAGTTTTTCTAACCCATACGGGTCTAGTAAACTGACCATAAAATCCATCGTCGGGATATGATGAGTAATAAGCATTAAATGCATAAGGGTCATGATATGGATGAGAATGAAATGCATGACCATGATGTGATTGCCAAAAGTGTGGTTCGGCAAATCGTGGTGTGTGAATATTTTGCCTGTAAGTGTAATTAGGTGCTTGATGAATCCTATAGTCATGATGTCTATATGAATTATCATGATATCTATCTGAATTGTCATGATATGATGGTGCATGCACATTCTTATAGACATGATTTCTAGGAGATTCATAATCAGACTGATAAGAGTAGTTCCTTGGAGTGTAGTTCCTAGAACATCTCCTATCATACTGATATGCATAGTTCTTCCTATTAACATTATTTCTAGTGTTTGAAGTATGCTTTGAAGTGTGTGATTTTGAAGATGAAGCATACTTGTGTGTATTTTTAGATGCAAAATGTTGTGCCGGTGATGCATGATCAAGTGAAGTGGGTCGGGGCACAAGAGTTTCCTTTTGAGACACGGGTTCAGTGATTACAGACTCATTCAAGGTTCCTTCCTTAGAAGTATCAAGAATGTGTTCAGTGTGACCCGAAGACTCTTTAGGACATGAGAGAGGAGATTCCAATCTAGCGAGATTGTTTTCAAGCTCTTGAATAGCTTGTTTTAATTTATCCCTCTCACATCGTAAAGATTCTAACTCAGTCTCATAATCAGAAGTCTTTTGTTTCAAATCAACTTCAAAAGATTTAACCTTTAATTCAAGTTGATTTGTGGTGCTTGTTAAGGAACATATGAGATTGTCTTTCTCAACTATGTCCTTTTTGAGACCCTTATTTGCTTTGGATAGAAACTCACATCTATTTTTGAAGCCTTCACAAATTTCAATGATATCAAGAGGTTCCTCGGATTCTGAGTCGTAGCTTGATTCTGAATTTGATTCAGAATATTGTGATTGGTTGTCAGAATGCTCAGAATTTGATTTTGCTTTATTGCTCGAATGTTCATCAATTTTAGCTCCAAGAGCCATCTCATGCATAGGATTATTAGAAGAGGACTTAGATCGAGCCACGCGATTTCTGCGGCCCATTTTGCTGTTCAAATGACACACTTAATGATTTCTGCAAAATGTCAATCTCAAACGACCAAGTATATTATATCACAGAAAATTATTTATATCAAATAATTAAATATCATAAAGGGTGACAGAATAATTATAATCCAAAAAGGTGTCAAGTCACAATTCTTTAAAAAAAAATATACTTGAAACACACTATGTAAAAGATAAGCAAAAGGAGACAAATAAGCACCAAAGAACATATCACAAAAATTAATACCGAGGTTTGATCACTAGGTTACCAAGCTCCGATATCAATTGTTGGATCGATAATGGCGCAAACACACTCTAGAAGGGGGGGTTGAATAGAGTGTGGGATGATTTTAAACTCTTTTTCGAATATTCAACACAAGTACTAATCAACTAAGGCGGAAGCTAACTTAATCGATTATTCGCTTGTGTTATAAAACCCACGTGATCAAGAAGTGATTAATTTATGTAATCAAAACAATTAAATCCAAAAACATACAATATCAAATTTTCTTTAGTGATTAACTTAAATGAAATAAAACCACCTTTAGACTGTTGCAGGGGTAGTTTGACAAAACAAAACAGAAGCAACTATAGATCAAGGAACTAAAATAACTTTCTAAATTAAAGGAAGGTGCAGGTAGATGACTAATAAAGACTTGTAGTGACGTTTTGCAACTGTCACTAAAAGTTGACAGATCAGCAAGCTAATTCAAGCAAGAGAGCAGATTTGCAAACTGAATTAAAATGATACTAAGTGACGTTTCAAAAAGTCACCAAAACTTATATACTGCAGATTAAGAATAGATTTTATTACTTAAACAAAAAACAGTACAACTTGATAATAGCAGGTTCATTAACAGCTCAACAGCTTATAGAGCAAAGCAAATAATCAGATTACGAATCAGAAAGTGTTCAAATACAACTGATTTAAATTCCAAGCACTAAATGATAATATGGTAGATTACACAAGATTTAATTCAAACAAGATTTAGCAGGAACAACTTTGATACAAATTACAAATTCAGCACTAATGGACTTATAAAACTACGTTGAACTTTCAGCCGAATTACCGGGCTGATAAACACACCTAAACAGGTAAGTTTATCAAAAGAGAATTCAAACTGAATACAAGGTGTTCAACTGATAGTCTATTAAAAGTAATTATATGCTATTACAATGTATTACACAGAATTTCAACAATACTCAGAACAGTTCTTTAAGAACAGGTGGCAAGATTAGATTATGCTTGCAGCAGCAGAAGGTTTATGCAAGATCAAGTGTTCAGCAAAATGTGAATCAGCCAAGTCACAGATTCAACAGGTTGAACTTTCAGATGGCATATTCAACAGAGTTGAAGAGCTCAGAAGTTTTAATGCAAGATGCAAGACGGCAATATGAGTGCACAGAAAACAGCCAAAATATGTGTATAGAAGTGTAGTAGGTTTAGCACAAATTGACACACCACAGATTAGGTGCAAGCCAAGCTTATAGCACTTGAATTCAGTCAAAAGATTCAGCAGTTATACACAGAAACGTTAGGCCAACACAGACAGCTGGAATTTTGTCCAATGTCTAATGATTGAGCAAAACACACAGAGACTCAAATCAAACCAGAAAATCAGTGAACTTGAATTCAACCAGGTTGAATAACAAGGCAAATTTCACAGAATAGGAATTGCAAGGAAACAGACTCAAATTATCAAATTATCTAGGCCAAGCACATATAGCCACAAGAGTGACAAGAATTTCAACACTTGAACTCAATGGGTTTGAGTCAGTATTGAAACTCAGTGATGGTAACAAGTAAAGGGTAAACACAGTGAATCAATCTGGCCTAGTGTCACTTTGATTCAATCTCTTAGAGTCAAGAATCAGTTCCTCAAGTCTATTCCAGACAAGTCACCTTGGTTTATCAAACCAAGTGTACTTTTGAGGCTGATTCTTTACAAGGGTTAGATCAAATCAACACTAGCTAGATTTTTCACACAAAACTAACGCAAACTATAGTTTTAATCTAGCACACACACATTGTCACACACATAAAAGGAATGCTATAAAAACTGTAAAACAACAAGAAGGGCTTACTGATCAATAGGAGAGGTCAACACCAAATGTCCCACCTCCAATCTTGAATCAGTAACCACGGGGTTGATTCAACGTCCAAGATCACAGTTCTGGTATGCCACTGACTGTGTTCTTGCAGCTTGAATCACAACTTCACGTCCTCACAGACTTCTCAAAACACAAAGGACAAAATAGAAACTTTTGTTTAAGAAAATGTGGGACTGCTAATGAAAGGTTGTGATTGCAAGTCCGAATATACTAAGTATTTATAGCAAGAGAGGGGTGAAGAGCCCTCTACTGCAGTGAATAGAAATAGCTGTAGATCTAGGATTCTTTCCATGTAATCTTTTTGACATGTGACTAAAAGAGGTATCCTTGGCACACAGTCACAGTCAATTTGACACATTTTTATCATTTTTCCAACCAACCCTCTGTGTCAAAATGGAAGTGCTTAACCGACTGGAAAGAATCAAGATACACAGTGATTTCTAATTCTAATACATAGATGGGGTAAATAACCGAATTGACCTACATTAGACGAATCAATTGTCACAAAGACATCGGTTCGTCATATAGGTCAATTAAACCGAGAACCCAGATTTGGCTATAGATTTAGAGCCAAAGCTGAGTTATAACCGACGGGACTAGGCACACCGACTTCAATCTGATTAGGGTTTAAATAGAAAACTATCAATGAAACCGAACCCTAATTGATTGAATGAACCAATTCTGGTCCTCATCGAGTCGAGTGACTCTCGGACTATGGTTAAACCGAAGGGACAGGGGCAAGAGCGGGCACATGCTATTTTACCATTGCAAACCGGGTTGACATTCATAACGGGTCTGAATTGAAGAATTTCCATGCCAAGATATCAAATTCAGAGCAGCTGATTCTCCAATTTAATGCATCAGATTTTGCACGATTTCTATTTGCCAAGACCAAATCAAGAACCCGATTCTGAATCGGCCAAGCCTTGAATAAAAAAGCTGCCAAATCAAGAACCAAGCTAAGTCAGCACAGAATCAAATTCGTACCAGTATTAATAAAAGATGAAATACGATATTAACAAGGAAGGATATCACTTTGTTAAGGAAATGAGCAAAATCCATTCGAATCAGAAAGTCGATGCTCGAATCAGGATCAAAATGATGGCAATATCACATCTTTCACACTCGAACTTTCTGCAATAGCATTAGGCACAAAATCAGGGCCAAAATCAATTCCAATCAGTCAAATAAATGATTAGGATGAAATTAACAAGAAACGAATTCACCTTTAATGCGAATCTTCCAAAATCTGTGCAAGACGGTTTCGAATCAGCCTTCGTGTGAAATCATTGTTGCAGTGATTCGAAATGGCCACGAATCATGGTAAAGATGGAGTCTTTACACCTTGAAACTTCCATATGTGATATTCGCACATGGTAGCTCGAAAAGCGACTGAGGCAGCTTTTATGTTCTTACCATAAACGGATTATGCCATGAAGAAAGGATGGAAGAACAGAAAATCGGGGATTCGATTTCAGAGAGATGGGACCGGCAATAGTTATTGCAATGAATGCAATTTAGGACTTAAGACGGAGGCTAGGGTACAGACTGAATGGGCAAGTCTGGTAGAGTTTTAGGGTTATGTGAATGAGATATAAATCGGGCTGGATAAAAGGGTAACTTGAATTATAAGAGTTGTCCCAAGCTTTATTTAACAACATCGGACTGTACAAGTTTAATGTATCTGAGAAAATTGTCCAGCAGCACATAATAGAATAATAAATCAATTAGACTATTAATTAACAAAATAAATTGATAATTAATAAGTTTAATCGATTTATTTAAACCTGCAAAAATAGATTAAACATATACAATTGCCATATGATGTAAAACATAGGTTTCATGGCTCATTAGTGTGACATATAATTTATTATAACACATTTATGATTGTGTGTAAAATGATAATTAAAACACTTATACAAAAGTAATGATACTAACAAAACAAAAAAACACACTTATAAAAGCTTTAACAAGGGAAATGTTACTTTTGAAAATTAATCAACATAGACTAGTACCACAAAATACTCAACATTTCGTGGTTCGTCGGTACCTTGGGGATGTCGTTGGATTTGTGCATGACCCCATTCGGTGGTTCGGTGGACCCGTGCTAGTATTTTGGCCATAACCTTCGGCTCCCGTGTCCGTTCCACGTGCAGTTCACCATTCTTACAAAAAAAATTCATTTTGATGAGATACTAAACTAAATAGAGTCAAACTCAAAATGAAAAAGAGAAAGAGAATGTAGCTTATTGAAACGGGAGAAGAGGGAATCCTTTTTTTTAGTTATACGAAAAAAAGATATGATTTCTAAGAACTCAACGGGATTCCCTTTTTTGTTTGTCGGATTCTAGGGAAAAGTGCCCGTTGAGTTCTTATGTTTTCATCTCTACGACTCAATTCATTCGAGTACTACAGGGATGACCCCAATCCGGAATATGAACCATAAAAGAAAACACCTATTAAACTGATCACAAGAATACCAGTTACAGTACCTATTATCCAAAGAGGAACCCTTCCAGTAGTATCGGCCATTTATCCCACTTCCCTCCACATTTCATCAAGTGTTCGTGCTAGAGACAGAAACAGTCATCGATAATTATGAGATGAGATCCTTCCAAATGCGCTTAGAGAATGCCTCGAATTCTTATGTATTCTCTTTAATTTTATTAATTGAAGAAATAATTGGAAAATAAAACAGCAAGTACAAAAATGAGTAATAAACCCCAGTAGAGACTGGTACGATTCAATTCAACATTTTGTTCGTTTGGGTTTGATTGTGTCATAGCTCTATAATTTGTATGTAGGTTTATCGTTGGATGAGCTGCATTGCTGATATTGATCCCAAAAAAAGACGGTAGGTACAGCTAGACCGTGAACAGCCAACCACCGTACCGTAAAAATTGGATAAGTTCGATCTATAGTCATTTGGGCCTCCTAAAAGATCTACTAAATTCAGTAAGTTGTTCCAAAGAATCAAGACGGCCAGTTATTAATGGAATTCCTTGCCGGCTCTCTGTGAAATGCTCGTTTGGCCGGGGGCTTCCAAACACATCATAAGCTAAGCCGGTGCTGACGAATAACCAACCCGCAATGAATAGGGAAGGTATAGTAATGCAATGAACTGGACCGATTTAATCTGCGTTTCTCATATTATTCCGTGATTGTAAAATCTTACTAAATAACAAGATGATCATATATGGATTAACCTTAATCTTGAAGTGATGCATACTCCTACTGGTTTCAGGATAGGGTTTGATGTGTTCGTTAAGGATCGCTAAGAGGCGCGTTCCGAATCACTTTCACGTTGGCACTATTCTGGAATGAGTGAGAAGTGTGTGTCTCATAGATATGGAATCCATTCCTTCGTGTGGGAAGTAGAAAGACAATCCCCTTATTTGTTAATCTTAGAAACTGATCGATCCGTGGAGTTCATATTAGTTATGAACTAATTGATCACTAGTGGGTTAATGGTAAATAAGGATAAGATGTATTGAAGAAGGTTTACGGAAATAATCCCGCTTCATTACGGGTAGTCTGTGGAGGGTTAGTTTATATATAATGATTATATCAATGGACACTTATCGACTCGACTTGACGTTTTGAGAAAAAGTTATGTCTATAATCGATAGAGTTCAGTTTTGGATTTATGGTGGCGTAATTCCGGAATTAATAAGTTGAGTGGAAATATTCTGTTTGATAAATATTTTATTCATTTAATTGTAGCTACTGGTTATAGGTCTATGGTCCCCGGGTTGGCTCCTAACACGCGAGTGTTTTCTTGTTTTATGGAACCTCGTGAATAATTAAATAGTTTGTCTATTTAATGAATATACGAATATTATTTATTTGATAAATAATATGTAAAATAGAAAAGACATTTTCTATTAAAAAATAATGACAATATGTGGCGCCTATGATTTGTGATAAATTAGGAAAATAAATTTTCCTAGATTATGTCACATGTGTAATTAATTAATTATCTATTTGTTGAATAATTAATGAAAAAAATAAGAGATTGATTTTTTGGGAATTATCTCTTATCTTTTGGCAAATATCTTTTCCTTGTGGCAATATGTAATTGTGGTGTGAAAATGATAACTCTCTTGACTAGTTATTTTCCTATATAAAGAGAGTTCCTCCAACACAATATTACATCAAAAATTGCGCCACTATTCACCAAAGAAGAGAAAAATTAGTTTCTTGTTCTAGTCATTAAGAGCAGAAAAACTCGGGTTTTTCTTATGCATATTCGAGGAGGTTCTACGGCGAGGATCGACGTCCACCAGTCGTCGCTAGAAGATACAATCCGGAAGACTGCGGCTTCTCCCCTTTGGTCGACTATTTCTTCCTCTCCGTTTAGGTAAATGTTCAACCTTCTTATAGTTATATTAATTATTTATACGAATCAATTCGTGGTAAAATCGCATGCGAATTTATTCGTAGCTTCCGCTGTGCATGATCGAGCATCTCGATCGGTGCTGTGAATCAGATCTGATGATCCAATTATGGATTGGATCCAGATTCGGGTTTCTGTATATCTAGCACTCTAGATGTATCTTTAAGTTCAGAGAGAAGGCTTTTCAAATTGACAGATTTTCTGCTTGTTTCTTAACAGATTAAATCGTTGTATTTCCTGTTTGTCAATGCCTTCGATTTATAGTCTTGAATATCCTTTATTTGAATTTCCGTCCGTTGGCTATTTAATGTGAGGAATAATCCTTGATTTAATTCTTGATTCCCCTTAATTGTATTCTTCTTGATTTCAGTGATCGGATTTTTCTTCAAACGTATATCAGAAAATCCGTCCTTGATTGATCACCAATTCATTGTGCATTTAATGCTTGATCTTCTCTTTATTCTTCATTCTTCAAAATCTAAACAAGTAAAGTTTACTTGGCCGTTCCCTAAACCGTTAAGTGATACTTCTGACTTGGTTGTTCTGTTCTTCATTCACTGCTTTTTCATTACTCAGCTGTTAGTCAGTTTACACTGCCGATTTACTGTCTTCTTGATTTTTTTAAGTTCTTCAAGAGTCCTTGTACTCCACTGATCCTACATTTGTGTGAGCTCAGTGTACACCATATTTATGCATTAAGTTTCATCACTTGAAACGTAACTTAGACTTATCCAAGGTCATCACAGACTTCCTTGGTTATAAGTCAGACCATAACTCTTCATGCTTCTCAGCTGGTACTTGGCTGCCTTCACTCTGCCGGATTTTTGTATTACTCAGCCGTCCTACCAACTATAGTACAATACTTGTCTGACTCAACTTATACAACATGTCAGACTCTAAGTAAAGACTTATACAGAGATTTCTAACTTATTTCAGGCTTCCTATAACAGCTAGTATGGCCAACATCAAAACAATAAAATGTTCCTAAAAATTTCCACCTTTTTTATGATGCCAAAACCCTCATAAACCTGAATATAAGTATGCAAATTTTCAATATAATAACAGAATAAAACTCAATAATTTTATTCATCCATAAAGGGCACAAGATTATTAAAAGTAATACCACATCACAACTACAACTTACTTAGATGTTCTTTGTATTTATGAATTTTGTAGTGTGTGTCCATTCCATCTCTTTCCAATCAACTTCTGGAAACTTCCATTTTCAGTATTCCAGTGCCACCTTTTTTAGATATGCCCAAGAAGACCTTTTTGTTGTGGAGTCTATGATAGTCAGGCAATGTTTCATGTGCCTGTAGGTTTTCCCCAAGGTGCTTCTCCATCCTTGCCTTTGCCTCAGCAATATGTGAGTCATTAAACTTGAGATTTTTGAATAAGCTCCATTGATATGTGCGGTTCATTCTTCCTATAGGACTGAAGAACTTTGTCATGTTGTTAAAGTCTTCCTGTTGTTCATTGGATAAATCTTCTGTTCCTTTTGCAGTAAGGGGTATAACTGAACTTAGTCTGCTGGTTGAGCCTGATCCAACATTTTTCTTGAGAGATGCGTACTCCCTTTTGACATCATTGTAAACTTTGGCCATATCAGCTCTCATTTTCTCATCATAGTAGCCTAGCCAATATGCCCATGCTTCATCTTGCCTTTGGTTTTGATACAAACTGTCTTGAGTTCTGAAAAACTCCCTCACATTGTCCAAAACCTCAGCATCATATTCTTGTCTGTTTCTGTGGTTTGTGAAAATTCTTTTCTCACCAGCATATCTGGTGCTGCTACTGGCTCTGCTTGTGCTGGATCTGTATTGACGTACAGAGCCTATTTGCTGACTAGATGTAGGTCTTTGCTGCCTCAGTGGTTTGTCTCTGTCATCATCTCTTCTTTGAATAGGGTGAGGGAATCCAATGCAAGGTTCATTTGAGGCATTTTCTCTTTCCTCTCTAGCCTTTCTTTGCTGCTCCTCAGCCTCATTTCTGATTCTCATTTATCTGTCCCTTGCTTTCAGCTGTTCCTCAATAAAATATCGGGGTCTAGCTGTTGATCCTTTAGGCTTATCATTTATTTCCCCCTTTTTGGCAGCATCATCCCTCTGCTATAGTAAGATGATATTTGTAGCCTCAGTTGTGCCAATCAGAGTGTCCAGTTTAGATTCGATTGAGGTGAACCTTTCACCATGATCAATCAGTTTCTCTGTTACACTATGAAATCTGGTGCCAAAATCCATTGCCGACTTTCTGAATGGAGTAAAAGAACTTGGGATCGTCGATCTCTTCCTTAAAGATTGACATGAGTCGATTTCGGTCGATGGTGTGAAAACACTTCCTGATGTCGAATTCCAAAAACCAGCGAGAGGTTCCCCACTCTTCTTTGATTTGTCTTAGGACCGAGTGGTAGCCTCGACCCGAGCGGAAGTGCGATGTGTCTAACTCATTTCCCTGAGAAATATGCTGTCTAAGTCCTGTAAGGCTGTTAGTGAGATTTATGTTCAACTGGCGCATCAAGTGACCCTGTCTTTGCACCAAAAATGTTTTGTACATCAATGTATTATGCACTACCTTTATCTGATCTTATCTTGATGATCTTCAGTTCCCTTTCATTTGTAATTCTTCTTAGTAGGTCTGGTAGCTTCTTGAGTGTCTCTATTTTCTTGTTCATGAACAGGGTCCATGTAAATTTGGAGAAGTCGTCCACCGTTACAAGAGTGTACTTCTTTCCACTTACACTTACTGGTGTGACTGGTCCAAAAAGATATATATGCAAAAGATGTAAGATTCTTGTTGTAGATTGATAGGGCTTTGACTTGAAGGTGCTTTTGATCTGCTTCCTTTTTTGACATGCATCACAAAGACTTTCTTTCTTGAATGTGATCTCTGGTAGGCCTTCAACTAACTTGTGCTTTGACAATTTGTTGATGGTCTTGAAGTTGAGATGGTTTAGTCTTCTATGCCAAATCCAGCTGGTTGATTGCTTATTTTTTACAAGAAGACATGTTTCTGCCTTTGCTGTCTTCCAATCTACCTTATACATGTTGTCTTCTCTTTTTCTTGCAAGAACAACTATGCTGGATTCATTGTGAATTACTCTGCATCCTTCTTTCCTGAAATGCACATTGTAGCCTTTGTCACAGAATTGACTAATGCTCAGAAGATTGAAGTTCGGTCCGTAAACATAAGCCACATTTTGAATCTTCAAGCTGTTTTTGAGCATTATGCCTTCCCCCTTAATTTTGCCTAGGTTTTCTTTGCCTCCGAATGTTACTTTGGGTCCATCAAAAGCTTTAAAGTCAGTCAGCCATCCTTTATTCCCTGTCATGTGTCTGGAACATCCACTGTCTATGTACCAGACATCCTACAAAACTAATTAAGTGTGTTTAGGTACCCAACACTGTTTAGGTCCATACTTGTTAGTAGTCATGCCTCCTACTCCAAGTGTATATCCAAAGGATCTCCTTCTTGGATAGTTGAAGTCATCAACTTCATATGTGAAAGGCATGGCAGATAACTTCTAATATTTCTATCAAAGGTATTATGATATTTCTCTACTTTTTGGTGCATTTGCATCCTTTTTCACTTTCCAATATGCAGGAGGAAACCCATTTTCATATTGCTTCTTGTGTCCAGGAACATACCTTGGTTGGTTTTTCCTAAACACATGTTGCATGGAATGAAATGGTTTTTTCTTGTATTTCGGAGGTGCAACATTCCAATCATCCTCTGAAGGGTAAAGTCTGCCCTTACCTTTCAGTACACTTTTTCCCTTAATTGGCTGGTTTGATGATTTAGTCTACTGTTTCACTACTGGGTTTTGACTTCACCGGTGCAAGATGAGTGGATGAAACTATGGTCTATTCTTTTCTAAATTTAGGTCCAATCTTGGACCTTGGTTCAGAACTGTGTTGGCCAATGCTTCTATTCTCATCTTGACTGTTGTAGCCAAGAACATATCTGGATCTAAACCTTTTGGGGGTTTTTAAGCTGGTGCATTTTGTGGTGCAGTGGTGCTCTTTGCTGGTAGGGAGATTTTCTCAGCTGATCTGTCAGCATTAGATGAGTGATCATCTGCTGCATGTTGATCAGTTGAGTGTACTTCCTTATTAGTTAGTTCATCTTTTATTTCATCCAGTTTCTCGTTTAATATTTTATTCTCCTTTCACATTCTTATTCCAGAATCTCATGATTTGTTTGAATTTCAAATTTACTCATAAGATTTTGAATTAGATTTGTAGAATCTAAGGGGAGACTAGAAGATTGTGCAGTGTCAGATGTGGATGCACTTGATGATGAGTTTGAACTAGATGTTACCTTTGTTTCATCAATTTCCTTAGCCATACGACATAGATATGTTTATCATTGTCTGAGCTGTCAGCTTCATCATCATCTGAATCATCATCAGATGATTCTTCATTCTTTTCACTGCTAGTTTCAGCTTTGAGTGCCTTTTCTTACTTTTTCTCTTTTCAGTTGTTTTGTACTTATTCTTCTCTTCATCTTTGTCTTTTTCTTCAGGACAATCTACCTTGAAGTGACCTTTTTCTTGCAATTAAAGCATCGGCATTCATCATCCTTTTTCTTCATGTCTTTGCTTAAGCTAGACTTCTTGTTTGATGATGAGTTTCATTTAAATTGCTTCTTCTTGTTAAACCTGTCAAAAATTTTGATTAGTAAAGCAATATGTTCTTTAAGCTCTTGTGTCTCTGTGCTGCTTATATCAGCTGCTTTGCTTTGCTGAGGGGCAACAAGTGCGCTGGCTTTGTGTGCCTCTTCTGGTGCACTGTCTTCGCCGTTTAACTCAAATTCATGAGCCTTTAGTTGAGATATCAGAGTTATCAGTAGTTGCAAGATTGATTGTTCCTCTGAGTACTGATGTGATGATCTTCCATCTTTCAGGTAGACCTCTCAGGATTTTCAGGCACACTTTTTTCTGTGGATATGTATGTCCAAGTTGTTGAAGTTCACTGATGATGCTTGAAAATCTGTTATCCATTTTATCAATGGATTCACCGGTCTTTATTTTGAAGTTCTCAAATTTCAGTTTTGCAACAGATAATTTGTTTTCTTAAACTGCTTCCGATCCTACATTGATCAGTGCTAATTTATCCCACATCTCCTTTGCTGTTTTGCAGTCCTTGATTCTCATGAACATATTGCTGTCTAGAGTCTTCAAGATCATGTCGTTTGCAACAAAGTCGAGATTTGCTCTTCTCCTGTCATCCTTGGTCCAGTCTTTCTTGAGTTTGTCTATTTCCTTTCCTTGATATTCTCCTGTGGCTATCACAATTGTGAACTTGATTGGACCATCATTGATCACATCCAGCATCTCCTCATGAGTTGCTGCAAGATGAGACAACATCCTTATTTTATATTCATCGAAATTATTAACATTAAATACTGGTACCTTAGACATGAAATTTGAGGAATCCATAAGTACAAATAAGAGACATATTTAAAAAGCACAAATTCAAAAACTACTTTGAAAATATGTGATCTCCTTGTTACCAGATATCAGATCTGAACAGGTTCTGATACTAGGAGCACTACTCCGATACCAATTGTTCGTCCCAGAGAAGGGTGAAACTATAGTCAGAGGGGGGGTGAATGACTATAGTTGAGTTTCAAAAACTTTTCTCAGTTTAAAAGCTCTTGGGCAGCGGATAAGTCCCTTCTTAAAATGTTTGTTCAAAGTAGGTTATGCAATCACATATATCATATGCAATGAAATAAGTGCGATAAGGTAAATTGCTGAAAGTAAATTGACACAAAGGCATATAGTGGTTCAAGGTGGTGTAATCCCTTTATCCACTTTTCTCCTCTGATGATTGGAGGAATTCACTATTGTTTTCACAGATACAATAGTTAGATTGTCCTAGACTACACAAGCTTCACAATCTTCAAGACTATCACTCCCTGGCTTCAAAAGCTTCAGTGACTCAATCTCTATCACTGCTCCTTGAGAACAAATCTTTCAGCAGCTATCACAAAGATTGCAACTCCTTCTCAGATTCCTCTGATTTAATTGCTTCAGATTGGTGTGAATTGGATTAACAGATTTGTTGATCAACCTCAATGCTTGATGTGGAATTGAAGTTCTGATCTCTAGATGTATCTTTAAGTTCAGAGATAAGGCTTTTCAAATTGACAGAGTTTCTGCTTGTTTCTTATCAGATTAAATCGTTGTATTTCCTGTCTGTCAATGCCTTCTATTTATAGCCTTGAATATCCTTGATTTGAATTTCCGTCCGTTGGCTATTTAATGTGGGGAATAATCCTTGATTTAATTCTTGATTCCCCCTTAATTGTATTCTCCTTGATTTCAGTGATCAGAATTTTCTTCAAACGTATATCAGAAAATCCGTCCTTGATTGATCACCAATTGATTGTGCATTTAATGCTTGATCTTCTCTTTATTCTTCATTCTTCAAAATCTGAACGAGTAAAGTTTACTTGGCCGTTCCCCAAACGGTTAAGTGATACTTCTGACTTGGCTGTTCTGTTCTTCATTCACTGCTTTGTCTTTACTCAGCTGTTAGTCAGTTTACTCTGCCGATTTACTGTCTTCTTGATTTCTTTGAGTTCTTCAAAAGTCCTTGTACTTCACTGATCATATATTTGTGTGAGATCAGTATACCCCATATTTATGCAATAGGTTTCATCACTTGAAACGTAACTTAGACTTATCCAAGGTCATCACAGACTTCCTTGGTTATAAGTCAGACCATAAGTCTTCATGCTTCTCAGCTGGTACTTGGCTGCCTTCACTCTGCCGGATTTCTGTATTACTCAGCCGTCCTACCAACTAGTACAATACTTGTCTGACTCAACTTATACAACATGCCAGACTCTAAGTAAAGACATATACAGAGATTCCTAACTTATTTCGGGCTTCCTATAACAGCTAGTATGGCCAACATCAAAACAATAAAATGTTCCTAACACTCGCTCTGATACCACTGTTAGGAAATCTATGCGGGAACACAGCGAAATTCAAAATTTTATTTCCTTTAACCATGATCGACTTCATTTAAGCAATAAACAAATAAGTAGTAGACGGTGGTTACCTTGCTTGATCTAAAAGATCGACGCTTTGACCGTCTAAGGAGAGTAGCGATGCATGGAGCCGCACAAGCGTTCGGCCTCTACCGCTAGTCCACATGAACAACCTGCCGGAATCCACCATTGGATTGCTACTAGAAAAACTCGGTTGCTAGACCGACCTTTTTCTCTCTCCAAGAAGCTCTCTATTTTTTCACAAGAAACTATTAGTCTCTTGGAATTGTGATGTACAAAAAAGCTAGCCAACCCCTCTCTTATGTAGAGGGTGAGGCGCCCCATCATAGATCCTAATCTGATTAGGAGAAGCTTCTATATAGATTAAGGAAAAAGAAAAACTTTTACTAGTAAAATAAAGAAAATATTTTGATTGATTTATCTCATTAAATATTCAATATCTTATATTAAATATTTCTAATATATTGTCAATATCTTATATTGACTATATTTATCTTATTATCACAAATCTATTCTTCCAAAATCAATTAATATCCAATATTAATATTATGAAAACCTTATTAATTAAATTGCACAAACCAAATGTATCCAATACACTTTTAAAAATGGCACCCCTTCCCCACTAATTTGAGAATTGAGATTTTCTTTAATTAATATAATACTATGATTAATTAATTTGCAAAATCCATGTGTATCAATATACACAATAAATTTTGACATACATATCCAATATAAGTATATTTAATTAATCAACATAATTAATATCTTGTATTTAATTTATTCATAATAAATAAATACCACCATATTAATTTACCACTATAACCTTTATAGTATGAGATAAATTTTCCTTATTTGGTTATCAATTATACCCACATTTTAATCCGACTTGATGTTCATATGTGTGACCCGATAGGCTTCCGAATATGTTGGCCGTAGGCACAAAGTGCAAATTACAAAAATGCCCTTCATACTTAACGATCACGGGATAGTGTCTAGCAACTCACCGTGACCCCCAATCATCGGAAGATTCAAATGCAATGACTACTACCTTTTAGTGAAACAGTTACCGTGTAAATAGAATCCTATCGCTATAATAATATCCATACGGTCGTATCTCGAGTGTCAATACATTAACGACTGTATCTTATAATCTGGATATCAAGCTCTCTCGAAGTAACTCATTTACTTCCACTTTGCAAAGATTCATGAGAGTAAGACATTCCTTATTAGAAGGCCATTTCGGATATTCACCCCTACTATTAGGGTACGCGATTTTCGGACGACCAAACATGTATACTCCGCATGCTTCAGAATCACACCCAATCACTACCGCATGATCACCCCGTGGCTAGAGGAAATCTCAATAGTGTCAAAGCATGACAATCCACACCATGATGCCATGAAGACTCCGGTCTTAAGGATAATTACACAACCGTCACATAGTGTGACACTTAACAGTGTAAGTGGGTCAGTCTAACGTACGCATTCTCTAATGCACGTCCACGTACAGCCCAAATGTCTCTACACTTCGATAGACAAGATCTACAGTCGTGAGCTGGAAATGTTCTTAGCTAGAAATCACTGGAGATTCTACAACTGGTCCAAAACACAGTAATGCCTTGAAGGCGCAGCGGGAGCAGTACATGGATCTAGAAGGTTCATTCCTGAACCTTGTTTGGTTCTTCCACCTTCACTATATAGTTGATATAGTGGTGGATTCATTGCTTGAAGCAATGACCAGGGTCTCGTCAGAGATTCGTGTGTGTGTTGAGGCGGTTCCCTTTGATTTGGTGATTTGGAGCATGATATGAAGATAGTCTGAGTCCCCATGGATAGTGATCCGTTTTAGGTTTAGTCGCAAGTGTTGCATGAGATTCTTGTGTTTCAAAATTGGTCTTGTGTGTACGAGTGATTTTTTAGGCCAAGTGGGAGATTGTTGAAATAGTGTCCTAAACGACCGGATCTGACCGGGTCGGATCATTTCTACTATTTCTTTATGTTTATACATATATTAAATGGTTTTTCTTTTATTATATATTCTGTTCATTTATATGAACCAATTTGTGATTGTATATATGATAACATCCTTAGTGTCAAACTTTGAAAGAGAAACCATGATAGTGATTATGGTTGATATGATCTCGACTCACTTTAAAAGTTTTGATACTTAAATGTCTCTAATCGTATGTACTATTAAACAGGACATTAATTGTACGATTAGACTAGCACGTATTAGAAGTCTTCTATGTTTTTTAAGATAGGGATAGATCTCGTCTATCGAAGTGTAGAGACACTTGGACTGTACGTGGACGTGTATTAGAGAATGCATACGTTAGACTGACCCACTTACTTTATCAAGTGTCGTACTTTATGGCGGTGTGTAATTATCCTGAGACCGAAGTCTTCATGGCATCACGGTGTGGATTGTCATGCTTTGACATTATTGAGGTTTCCCCTAACCATGAGGCGATCATGCGGTAGTTATTGGGTGTGATATTGAAGCATGCGTAGGATTCATGTTGTTTGTCTGGAAATCGCGTACCCTATTAGTAAGGGTGAATATCCGAAATGGCCTTCTTATAAATAATTTCTTATTCTTGAAAGTCTTTGCAAAGCGGAAGTAATATGTTACTTCGAGAGATACGGTCGTTGATGTTTGACACTCGGCGTACGACCGTATGGATATTATTACAGCAATAGGATTCTATTTACACGGTAACTGTTTCACATGAAAGGTAGTAGTCATTGCATTTGACTCTTTCGATGATTGGGGGTCACGGTGTGTTGATAGACACTATTCCATGATCGTTAGGCATGAAGGGCATTTTCGTAATTCGCACTTTGTGTCTACGGCGAACATATTCGGAAGCCTATTGGGTCACACACATAAGAACATCTAGCCGGATTAAAATGCGGTTATAGCGATAACCAAATAAGGGAAGTTTTATCTCAACTATAAAGTGTTATAGTGATAAATTAATATGGTGATATTTATTTATTATGAATAAATTAAATACAAGATATTAATTATGTTGATTACTTAAATATACATAGTTGATGTATAAGACGAAATTATTATGTGTATATCATACACATGTATTTTGCAAATTAATTAATCATAGCATTATATTAATTAAAGAATATTCCGGATGCCAATTAATGGCTAAATAGGGCGCCACTTCTAGTGTATAAGATACACTTGTATTGTGCAATTTAATTAATAAGATTACCATATATTAATATTGGATAATAATTAATTTATGGAAAATAGATTTATGGTAATATAGTAAGATATATTCAATATGAGATATCGTCAATCTATATCTTTGAAATATATTTAATATAAGATATTAAATTAACGAGATAAATCAATCAAATATATTTTTCTTATTTTACTAGTAAAAGGATTTCTCTCTCATTAATCTACTATGAAGCTTCTCTCAATCAGATTGAGATTTGTCTTGGGGAGCCCCAATACTCTATATAAAGGAGGGATTTGCTAGCTCTTTTGCACATCACAATTCCAAGAGACTAATAGTTTCTTGTGAAAATAGAGAGCTTTCCTAGAGAGTTTTTAGAGAGAGAGAAAAGGCCGGTTTAGCAACCGGATTTTTCTAGTAGCAATCCAATGGTGGATTCCGGTGGGTTGTTCGTGTGGACTAGCGGTAGAGGCCGAACGCTTGGGCGGGTCCGTGCACAACTACCCTCCTTAGGCGGTCAAAGCGTCCATCTTATAGATTAAGCAAGGTAACCACCGTCTACTACTTATTTGTTTATTGCTTAAACGAAGTCGATCCTGGTTAAATGAAATAAATTTTTGAACTCCGCCGTGTTCCCGCGTAGATTTCTTAATAGGCATTGGGCCAGTTTTGGTGTTTGATGTGTTTTGATCCCCGAGTCCAGTTTTAATTGTTATTTCTTGATCAAACAACATTAATAAACATGATCAAACCTTGATTTGAGTTTCTCATGCATTTAGTTCTGGCACCGGAAGTACTCTTGCAAAGAGTTGAAGTTCGGGACCGTCGGAAGAGCATGATAGGCTTGTGCTTTGGTGGATTAGTATTCACCAATGTCCGTGTATGTGATAGGATGTTGTGAAAAGTCATCTAAGTGAGAGTGTAGAGTTGGTTAAGGTGAGGTTTGCCTTGAAAACACATAGGTGGTTAGCTAACGACTAATAAATACATAATTGTGTAGTAAAAAGTCTAAATACCATGCCATTCTTGGTTGGGCACAAGGTTATATCGCGATGTGTGGGCGGTCAGTAAAAGTGGATAACTCTACTGGCCTATAAACGGCTGAATGGTAGAGGGACTTCGCCGAACGCGTGCTCTTTCGGGTTAAACCCGTGGCTATCAGTGTGCTCCGTTGTTAGGTTGCAAACAATATCTCGTGGTGGATATATATACACCATGCGTAGTGCTCCTGAATGCGGGTATAACAAAGATAAGTTGAGTTAGAACGTTTAGTCATAACATGTTGATGAGCATGAAATGAACCCTAGATTGAGTCGGCTTCATTAAGATAATCTTTTAATCGTAAATAATACCTTATATACTTGCTTAATACAATAGCTTCTATCTTTTACTAAGTACCGCTGTACTTACCTCGAATGCATATTTATTTTGTGTGTTTGGGGTTGAGAAGATGAACATGTGGATCAAGAAATCAATGAGGATTTCGAGGACGACCTTTGAGGACGTTGAGTTGATGTTTTTATTATCTTTTCTTTGAATTGTACAAGACTATGTTGATTTACCCTTGCAAGACCTGTTGTACTTTTAATTGGAATTCTTGTAAGATAACCTTGTTGTTTTCTTTACACATCGTACGATTGTAAGTTCTTTTCTTTTTAACATTGGATTTTGTAATCTTTCTATCTTTAGCATGTTGCATATCTATTCTTGTTATTAAAAAAAAATACCCGAGTCTTTTAGCTTCCTTTAATGCTAAATTCGATACGACGTAATAGAGACTTACATATAATTTTGACTTATTTAATATTATATGTGCCAAACGTTTTTTTTCGGATATGGACTCGGTGTCCAGGAACGGGGCGTTACAATTGCACGCATTTGTCTTCAAACTGTTTTGTAACTGGATGAAATAGATTCGTGTCATGTCTCCCGGCATATGACAAAGATGATCAAGTATTTCTTTAAAAGTAGTTCTCTTAATGTTGCGCGCATTTGTCTTCAAAGTGTTTTGTAACTGGGTGAAATAGATTTGTGTCATGTCTCCGGTATATGACAAAGACGAATCTAGTTTCGTGGAATATTAGGATGAAGCATGGAGTTTCATTTGTGTTTTAGATGTCTTGGGAGTTGTTCTTTTGAATAAGGCATGAATGCCTACTTTCCCTTTGTTTTCAGACATGTTGGTTTATGGATTTTTAGTGTTTATTTCAGTAATTTATGACGTTAGTTTGACAACAGTTATATACTATTGGGTTGATTGATGGAAAACTATGATCGTATTTTCCGAGTATTTTGCTTGTTTCTTCATCTCTGTTTTTTTGTATTACTGTGATATGATGTCAGATTTGCGTTGGTTTTAGGGTTTCTTAAACTAAAAGTCACGTGTAGAACATTTCATCTTTCGAATAAGGACTCGGTAGCATCATCATTATCAGTTACGTAAGAACCTGCCATGCTAGTTGTTTTAACAATTTTATTGTAACAATAATATATATTTTCGTATGATAATTGAAAGGATGTTGTCATTATATCGTACTTCTTGACTTGAGTAACTTATCTATCTTTGAAGTAATAAATGACTTAAAAGATTAAAAATATTGTGAAACCTTTGTATTATTGTTGTTATTCTTTTTGACTCAAGGATGGGAAAAAAATACTCGGGAAAAAAATGTGGTTAAGACCCAGTCAAACATTCAAGAATGATACGGTCGAGAAAAATATAAATAAATAAAAGTTTTGAGTAATAAACGATAGGCAGTTGAGTAAATATAGGAGTTGTTTAACTAATGTATAAGCACATAAACTGCTTCAAACCCATGATCAAATACCAACAATATTTTGAGTAAAAAAAAAAAAACCTACAATATTTCTTTTCTTTTTTTATTATTATTATTTGATTGGAACAATCTTTCATTTCACGTTCAACCTCATTCCTCTATTCCACATTCAGTTTTTTTCATTTATATATATTTCTCTTCTACGTATTGCTACACGGAGTAAATCCTGTTCATCATCACAAATTGTTTAGAGCCTTTGCAAGCCTTTTCATTTGCAAAGGGAGAAAAACATAAGGTAAATGCTGTGGCTTCACTTTTAATTATTATTTTGATTTACTATGTTTTATTCTTCATTCCTTTCTTTGTTATCAAACCGGTCAGCAAGGAGAAAAGATGATAGATGTTTAGGCTATGTTATAATCTATAAATACATATATATGTTTCTTTATTGCATTTGGGGTTGAATGAGTATGTTTGAATCGGAAGGAAAATACTCTTTATAATTGGTTGTGTTTAATCATTTTGCATATACGAGGCAACCACTCTGATGAGGGCCGAACCGAGCCACACCATATGTCATACTCTCGTTAGTCATATAATAAATGGAAAGCAGGTAAGATGTAAACCTTAAGGGCCAGAAGCCCTAAAGACGTGCCCAAGGGTAGGTCTGGACCCCAGGAGGGAGATCGGTTTGCACGCCTCATCCAGCCCACCGCAGGTCGGTCAGGGCATAATAAAGGGGAGCTGCCAGAGCTCGGCCATAAGGGCCTCGAGGGCTCAACGCAGGTCGGCCAGAGTACCCCTGACTTCTAGTCCACGTGCTGGTAGTCAGTTGGATAAATATGAAAAGAATCCTGTGATTTAATGACTCTGATTTTGGCATTAAAGTATGTCCGTGATTATCTCTTAAATAATAGGGATACACACGCAATAATCCTTAGGGATTAAGAATTAGAATCCTTGATGGACAAGGAACTAAATGAGACGTCCCCTAGATATACAATCCCTAAGGAACTACGAATGACTTGATTCCAATACACCCTATTGTATACGTAGGCAACTTGAGAGAAAAATCTCAGGCTCGGTCTGAAAACCACCATAAACACCATCCCTTTTTATAAACTGTTCTCGAATTAATTGTCTCAAAAGAAAACTAGGCCCGGATTTATCTGTAGACACGATCCAGCATCTTCACACTCCAATATTAACGAACCATGAAGAATCTCACAACTAGAAACCTTCAAGATCAACTAAATACTAATGAAAATGGCACAGTATTGTATTTGGTATACTTGGGCTATTTCGGAATAAGACAAAATAAACCCACACCTAATTGCCCTCGTGTTACTAAAAATAGGTCAAAGAGTTGGTTGCAAGAAGGTAAAAACCTTGTCCATGTGCCGCTTTAAGATACCAATTAAAGAATTTGTGAGCCGCTACTAGATGATTCTCAGTTGGGTTGTCCAAAAATTGGCTTAGTTAATGAACAAGAAAAACAATGTATGGCCTAGTGTTACTTAGGCTGATGTATACCTTGGACCCCTAACAATGAAATTGTTAAGAACCCTAAGTAATACAATGAATATCCCGAAATAAAAAGGAAAATAGAATTAGATGAAGGAAAAGACTTGAGCAAAAGTAGTTTAACTCAAGGATGAGACTAGAAGAACCAATGGCTATGAAGAAGCCAAGACCCTTCTAATGATCCTTAAACCAAAGACTACAATGAAACACTTTAAGCTATGCTCACAAACTTAAAATGCACTTAACAAAAGTTGTAAAAACTCCAAGAGAAAACTCTCAATATAATTATAATTCAAGGTGTCAAATACATATGGTGTGCCCCTCCTTTTATAGGCTAAGGATGTTGGCATTTTATTTTCTAGAAAATGAAAACAAAATAAGAAAATATAAAATAAAAATGAACCTAGACAACTCCTAAGTCTAGATGAAATAAAGAAAAAGGTAATTCCAAAAATAAAAAAAGATCTTCAAATCACAAATTAGTAAATAATCCCCCAATCAGATTGATTGATTATCTACCAAAAATAAGATGAAGATTTGATTGAACCCTAAACCCTAATGGACACCTCATGCACGAAATTCAAAGTGTAGAGGGCCTTATTGGACTATTATAATATGATAAGAAATAATAAAATACAAATTACAAGCCCAAGAACTAGTAAAAGTAGGCTAAGTGGTGCCAAACCCATATTATAGCCCATTGTGCTTGAAACTTGTGTTCTGTTCACTCCAGCTGCTCTAGCATAGCCCAATCATCATTTTGACCCTCTCGAGCTTGGATTATATTCACCAATAGTGGCTCTTTCAGTGGATCTTCTTCTACCATTGATGCCTTGTCATGCAACTCAACAACAAGCGCATTTAATGCTTCTTTCATCCTTTTGGCTTGGAATCGTCACTGGTCCATCTCTTATCTTCAAAGGATCTTTTGTAAGCTCCTTGGATGGTCCTCCATCATCCCCTCCCTCTTGAAAAGGATTTGTCCTCAAATCTCCTGCATCAAATGGGGTTAAGTCTGAAACATTAAAAGTAGCACTTACATTGTATTCACCAGGTAGATCCAACTTGTAGGCATTATTATTCACTTTTGCCACAACTTGAAATGGTCCATCTCCTCTGGGTTGCAACTTGGATCTCCGTTTAATAGGAAACCTATCCTTTCGAAGATGTAACCAAACCCAATCACCGGGTTCAAATAAAACCTCTTTCCTTCCCTTGTTGTGCTGTTTGGAGTAAACCTGAGTCCGTTTCTCAATATTAGCTTTAACTTTTTCATGCAATGCTTTAATAGACTCAGCTTTGTTTTTCCCATCCAAGCTTGCTTTTTCTTCACAAGGTATGGGGATTAAATCAAGAGGGCTCAATGGATTAAAGCCATACACTACTTCAAATGGTGAAAATTTAGTCGCAGTATGCGGGACTCTATTATACGCAAACTCAACAAAAGGAAGACAATTTTCCCAATTTTTAAGGTTCTTATGTATTATTGAACGAAGTAATTGTCCTAAAGTCCTATTAACCACTTCAGTTTGACCATCAGTTTGGGGGTGGCAAGTAGTAGAAAATAGTAATTTAGTACCTAACTTACTCCATAAAACTTTCCAAAAGTGACTCAAAAATTTCACATCACGATCACTCACAATAGTACGTGGAACTCCATGTAAACGCACAACTTCTTTAAAGAATAAATTAGCAATATATGTCGCATCATTTGTTTTAGTGCAAGCAATAAAGTGTGCCATCTTCGAAAATCTGTCCACTACTACAAAGACCGAATCCTTACCACTTTTAGACCTTGGTAAACCAAGAACAAAATCCATAGAGATATCTGTCCAAGGTTCATTAGGAATTGGGAGTGGTTGATACAAACCATGAGGCTGGGTTTTGGATTTAGCATGTTTACATGTAATGCAATGATCACAAATTCTATTAACATCCACACGCATATTAGGCCAATAAAAATGTTCTTTTAGGACTTCTAACGTTTTATTCATCCCAAAATGACCCATTAAACCTCCCCCGTGAGCTTCACTTACCAACAACTCTCTTATAGAACATTTAGGTATGCAAATTTGTTTACCACGAAAAAGATAACCATCATGCCTATAAAAATCTTTAAAACCAGATTGCTCACATGCAACATGTATAGAAGAAAAGTCAACATCATTATGATACAATTCCTTAATCATTTCAAACCCAAGCAGTTTAGAATCTAAAGTACTGATTAAAGTATACCTTTGAGATAATGCATCAGCTACTTTATTTTCTTTACCACATTTATACCGGATAACATAAGGAAATGTTTCAATAAATTCTACCCACTTCATATGCCTCTTATTTAACTTCCCTTGACCCTTAAGGTACTTTAAGGATTCGTGATCCGTGTGAATCACAAATTCTTTGGGCCATAGGTAATGCTGCCAAGTTTTCAATGCTCTTACCAACGCATACATCTCTTTATCATAAGTGGAGTAATTTAATTGTGCAGCCTTTAACTTCTCACTAAAATAGGCAATGGGACGATTATTTTGAATAAGAACAGTTCCAATCCCAATCCCGGAAGCATCACATTCAATTTCAAATGCACAATCAAAATTAGGTAATGCTAAGACAGGCGCACTAGTTAACCTCTCTTTTAAGAGTTCAAAAGCTTGTTGTTGTTTTACTCCCCAATGAAAAGAAACTTCCTTTTTAACCAACTCATTTAAAGGAGATGCAATAGTGCTGAAATCTTTCACAAAACGCCTATAGAAACTAGCTAGGCCATGAAAACTCCTCACTTCAGTAACAGTTTTAGGCGTGGGCCACTCTTTAATGGCCTTGACCTTTTCGGGGTCAACCTCAATACCGTTGGCTCCAACAATGAACCCAAGAAATACCACTTTATCCATGCAAAATGAACACTTTTTAAAATTAGCATACAAAGACTCCTTTCTAAGTGTGTCCAAAACAACACGTACATGATGCAAATGCTCATCTTGACTCTTGCTATAGATCAAAATATCATCAAAATAGACTACCACAAATTTACCAATATACTCACGCAAAACATGGTTCATTAAGCGCATAAAAGTACTCGGTGCATTAGTGAGTCCAAATGGCATAACTAGCCATTCATATAGACCAAACTTGGTCTTGAAAGCAGTTTTCCATTCGTCTCCCTCTTTTATTCTTATTTGATGGTATCCACTTTTTAGATCTATTTTAGTAAAAAGTATAGCACCATGTAACTCGTCCAACATATCATCCAACCGAGGAATGGGATATCTATACTTGATTGTGATTTTATTAATTGCTCTACAATCTGTACACATACGCCATTCTCCAGTTTTCTTGGGAACTAAAATGACAGGAACGGCACAAGGACTAGTGCTTTCCCTTACCTTACCCCTTTCCAATAGTTCACTTACCTGCCTCTGTATTTCCTTTGTTTCCTCTGGACTTGCTCTATAGGCAGGTCTATTGGGCAATGACGCCCCGGGAACAAAGTCAATCTGATGTTCAATACCACGTAAGGGTGGTAATCCATATGGTTCCTCGTCTGGAAACACGTCTTGATATTCCTGCAACAACTCAACAAACATACCAGGCATAGACGGGGATATATCACCCGTACTGAACAAGCATTCTTTAAATATTATGACAAACACTTGACGCTTTTCCTGAATTGCCTTGTGCACGTGAGTTGTTTTAGCAAAGAAGTTAGGTTTATTTTTAAGTGCTTTCGATGCTTCTTTCTTTTCCTTAAGCTCAGACGCAACACTCTCAGTTTGCACACTACTCACCACGGCTTTTTCTTTTAGATTCAATTCATGTTCTTTTCTAGATTTAGCCATTTTTACTTGACTTTCATGGATTTGCTCTGGATTTAAAGAAGTCAAGACAATTTTTCTATTATTATGCTTAAAAGAGTATTGATTCAAAAAACCATCATGAATTGCTTTCTTATCAAATTGCCAGGGTCTACCAAGTAAAATATGTGTAGCATGCATAGGAATCACATCACACACAATTTGATCCTCATAATTGCGAATAGAAAAAGATAAAAGAACTTGTTTAGTAACTCTAAGCTCCCCACACTCATTAAGCCATTGCAGCTTATACGGGTTTGGATGCTTGATAGTCTCTAAACCAAGTTTATCTACCATTTCTTGACTTACCACATTTGCACAACTTCCACTATCAATAATAATCATGCAAATTTTACCTTTAACCATACATCTTGTGTGAAAGATGTTTTCTCTTTGGTCCTCTTGACCCACTACCTTTGGTTGGACACTTAAGGCCCGCCTTACCACAAGTAGTTCCCCGTTGTCCTCAATTGGATTAGTAATGTCTTGATCCTCTTCCTTACCACTTTCATGCTCTTGCTCCTCCTCACTTGCTGATTCATAGGTGCCATCTCCCCGTATAATCATCACACGCTGGTTTGGACAATTGTTGGAATAATGTCCTCTTCCTTTGCACCTGAAACACACAATATCACGAGATCTAGAAGGATTAGCATTAAAATTTCGTTCCTTACCCTTTTCCAATTCCTTGGACTTTTCTTGACCTTTGGGTGCATTAGTAAGAGTCTTAGGGGGCATCCCCTTCGACTTGGCATAAGGCTGAAAGTGAGAGGAATTCCCTTTGGATAAGGAATTCTTCTTCTTGAGTTGACTTTCAACTTTAATAGCCATATGCACCATTCCTTGTAGATCAGAATAGGGATGTAAGTCAACAGTGTTGGCTATCTCACTATTCAACCCACTAAGGAATCTGGCCATTGTGGCTTCCTCATCCTCCTCAACATTGGCACGGATCATGGAAACCTCCATTTCCTTATAGTAATCATCGACTGTCATGGATCCTTGGTGGAGTACCTGCAATTTTTGAAGACGTTCACGATGATAATGGTTAGGTACAAATCTTTTTTTCATTATTTTTTTCATCTCACTCCACGTCTCAACTGGAACATCGCCCATTCTCCTTCTGGTTGTCACTATTTGATCCCACCAGAACATTGCATAATCAGAAAATTCTAATGCCGCCAACTTTACTTTTTGAGTCTCGCTATATTTATTACAATCAAATACAAACTCGACTCTTTTTTCCCATTCTAAATACTCCTCCGGATTACTAGTCCCCTTGAAAGGAGGAATCTTCATCTTGATGTTTCGAATACCATCTTGATGATTATTCCTTCTTGGCCTCTGCACCTGATTAAGCGTAAACTCATCATATTCGTCCGGTATATCATCGGGATCAAGGTCCCGATCAACTTCATGTTCATTATCATGTTCAGTTTCAAAATTAATGCGTCTTCTTGCATTGTTTGTGATCGATGCATTAGCGACTCTCCGACCATTAGTTTGTCCTCTCGATTCCCTCAACAAGTTTTTCATATCAGTCATTTCTTCCATTAGTCGATTAACTTGTTGACAGACAGATTCAAGTGACAACTTAGAATCTACTCCCTTAGTTGAGGAAGCCTCAACTTTCTGACCATTCTCACTTGACATTCTTTTAGAAAGAGTAAAAATAAATAAAATTATAAGGCACTTTTCGGTGTCCGGCCTCTTTTTTTTTTCTTGATTTTTTTTTTGCAAACAAAATATAAACAGGGAAAATAAAACCTCACTTACGCTCTTTGTGGGGTGATTGAAAATTCACTCTGGCTTTTCTCTCCCCTCTTATAGACTCACCACACAATTGCCTTTTACCGCTCTTCTCAATTAGAGTATTAAACGATTAAAAAGTGCACAATAATATGTTTGCAATGCTCTGTGAATCACTGTATCCTTAGTCCTCAAATCACAAGAAGAGAAGGCTAGGATGGATTCAAAAGTGAGAAGAAAAGACAAAATAATGGAAGAGATGTGGAAGGGACCAAAGATGTAACAGACTTGGGGCACCTTTTGAGTGACTGACCCTTTATATGACCCTTTTTTTTTTTTTGTTTGTTTTTTTTTGTTGTGTTTTTTTTCTTTTTGTGTTTTTTTTTGACTCAAAAAAAACTCTGAAGAACTTGGATTAGATCAGATTATCACCTTTTAATCAGTGCCTAAACGATTAGCACTTCAACTGGAGTTCGGTGACAACTTCCTGATTTTGTCCAGAAATTCAGCCCTGCACTTATTGGCACGTGCAGCCCAAACAAAAACGAATTTCAACAGGAAAAAAAAAGGAAATTTGTAGAATAATGAGTTATGTAGATGATACCCAAAATTCAGATTTTTTGGACTTTTATAGGTTGAACAAACAATCGTTTCTTGTCAACTAACTCAATCTGTCAAAATTTTCCAGAGTTGTAGCAGTGACTTATTTTACCGATTGTGATCAAACTATAACGAATATGGAAAAACTCAAAAGATGAAAGTTGTAGAACAGGAAATTTCCTATCACTCCACCAATTTTTAATGAATTTTGAATTTGATAACCCACTCAAACGAAATTCGAAAGAAGATCTACTGCTGCAGAATTTCAGAACAGAGTATTCTGTGTTGCAATGCAGTTTTCAGTATGATCTGATTCGAATTTTGAGATACAATAAAAAGAGAAAATCAAGATCAATTGGTGATTTATATGTGATAAAAATTACAGATTTTTTTGAGTTTTTATGAGCATAAAACGAATTGAAATAAAAACGGGTGTCAAATCAGCAACACCAAAACAAATGGATTGAACCACTTCTCTGATACCAACTGATGTATACCTTGGACCCCTAACAATGAAATTGTTAAGAACCCTAAGTAATACAATGAATATCCCGAAATAAAAAGGAAAATAGAATTAGATGAAGGAAAAGACTTGAGCAAAAGTAGTTTAACTCAAGGATGAGACTAGAAGAACCAATGGCTATGAAGAAGCCAAGACCCTTCTAATGATCCTTAAACCAAAGACTACAATGAAACACTTTAAGCTATGCTCACAAACTTAAAATGCACTTAACAAAAGTTGTAAAAACTCTAAGAGAAAAACTCTCAATATGATTATAATTCAAGGTGTCAAATACATATGGTGTGCCCCTCCTTTTATAGGCTAAGGATGTTGGCATTTTATTTTCTAGAAAATGAAAACAAAATAAGAAAATATAAAATAAAAATGAACCTAGACAACTCCTAAGTCTAGATGAAATAAAGAAAAAGGTAATTCCAAAAATAAAAAAGATCTTCAAATCACAAATTAGTAAATAATCCCCCAATCAGATTGATTGATTATCTACCAAAAATAAGATGAAGATTTGATTGAACCCTAAACCCTAATGGACACCTCATGCACGAAATTCAAAGTGTAGAGGGCCTTATTGGACTATTATAATATGATAAGAAATATTAAAATACAAATTACAAGCCCAAGAACTAGTAAAAGTAGGCTAAGTGGTGCCAAACCCATATTATAGCCCATTGTGCTTGAAACTTGTGTTCTGTTCACTCCAGCTGCTCTAGCATAGCCCAATCATCATTTTGACCCTCTCGAGCTTGGATTATATTCACCAATAGTGGCTCTTTCAGTGGATCTTCTTCTACCATTGATGTCTTGTCATGCAACTCAACAACAAGCGCATTTAATGCTTCTTTCATCCTTTTGGCTTGGAATCGTCACTGGTCCATCTCTTATCTTCAAAGGATCTTTTGTAAGCTCCTTGGATGGTCCTCCATCATAGGCCCTGTTTGGATTGAAGAAATCAAATAGAAAGGAAGATGATGTATAGTGATAGAACAGAAATGAGAAGTGAAAGAGAGATTGTAAAGTCTATTTTGAGTGTTTGGATAGAACTAGACAGAATGGAAAATAGATATATGGATTCTTAGTCTAATTTTACTAAAAATGAATTGTTTCCTTCCATTTCTCGAATGTTTTGGAAGGAAACGAGACCACACAATTTGTAAATAACCTTATATCTCATTCTTCTTTCTTTCCTTTCATTTCTTTCAAACTAAAACATGCCAAAAACAATCCTTCCAAATATTATCATTTCTTTTCCGTCAAATCTTCTAATTCAATCATGGTCTTAGATGAAGAAGGTTTTCTACAAGACTCTTATCGTATGTGTTGTGGCTTAAAGGAGTGGAGTCTGATAGAGTGAGCTTTAGATTAGTATTCATATGAATTATAGTAGGTTTTGCTCTTTAGTTGCTAAAATCAACAAGAAGATCTATACAATATTTTTTTTATTCATTATATATCATTTTGGATCTTATTATCTTAAAGCCCAAGTAGTATCCGAGTTCTCCAAGAGGTAAATGCTTCGTGCATAAGATCCTTTAGTTCTTGAATTGCTGACATACTGGGACTTCCAACAACTATGTCATCCATATAAACTAGAAAATCAATGAAGGAGGCACCCTATCCTTTAGTAGAATAAGTTATGATAATACTTTGATTATGTGTAGCCAACATTAAGAATATATTGAGTCAGTTTGGAATTCCATTGTCAGATGGCTTGTTTGAGCCTTTACAAACACTTATTTAGCTTGCATACTGACGATGCCTGAAACCGTCCAAGAAAGATCTGATCGTTGAAGCTGCAATGTAAGGCTCCAAAATATGACCAACGACAAAAGATGCTAATGATGTACCTGTAAAATGAACAAGTCGTGGTATTTCGGGGGATTTAGTGGTACAATTCTCGGTGCCTTAATCATTAATGTATGATAAAAGCTAGAGTTGTACGTTGAACATACATATTATTATATTTGTTTAAATGATATAATATAAAACTGAGGTGATAACTGAAAATAAGAAATAATGCTTGTAGTTGTAGCGCACACACATATATATAGAAGAAGATAAATATAGAAGGAAGGCATGGAAGAAGGTGAAGTGTGGCGTGTGACACAGAAAGAGAGAGAAAGAGAACGTCGGCGGATGCGAGACAGGCAGAGAAGGCAGTCGATGAGCATAGAAGAGCGAGAGAGACATCTTGCTAGGCGACGCAAAAATTATCAACTCCGGAGGCAAAGGGCTGCCACTGGCATGTCTCCCCATCTACTTGCTATTAAGAACGACGACATTGTTCATGATCAAGGTCAACTAAATAGCTCATCAAAAGATCATCATCATCATCATCATCATCTTCCACTCGTTACCACAATTCCAGGACCAAGTCTGCAACATATACTACATGTTGCTGCTGATCTGAATGCATCATCCGTCAGCCACACACTCATGACGTCTGGTAAGAGTTATTTTTATATTTTAATTGTGTCACATGTAAGTAGTAGGTCAAAATAAGCTATCAAAACAACATTTACACACTTTACAAACAGATGTATATATAGGAACAAACACAATTACTTAAAGATGGTGCATGAGATAAGAATTTACATACCTACACACCTCCCTCATATTGTTGCATGAGAATTTACATACCTACCTGCCTTATATTTCTTGCATTCTACAATCCGTTCCCATGCCTCGATATATAGGCATGAGAAAATTCTGATGCAGACACATGTATAAAAATATGAAACTGTTTTGTCTGTTCGTATACGTGTGCACGTGTAAGTCATCATTTCGTCTTTTTATACACGTGTAACTCATCTGACGATAACGTGTATACAAACACGGTATAAAAAGACGAAAATGTTTTTTCTGTTCGTACATGTGTACATGTGTAAGTCATCCTTTCGTCTATATTTCGTCTTTTTATACACGTATAAGTCATCCGACGGTTCATTCTAATAGGGAAGTTTGTCTGTTTGTACACGTGTAAGCTATTCGACGATCCATTCTTATGGAAAGAACCTGGAAGAGGTACACGTGTAAGTCATCCGACAGTCCGTTCTAATAGATAGAACCTAGAATGGAATTACCCATAGGCATGCATTATCAAGTATGTTTCTTAAATAAGATAGAATTGTTACTATAATATTTCTTCCACTAAAAGTCTAATCATCATAAGAATCTCGTATTGATGTGACAACTCAAGGTTTACTAATTAAGCTTAGTAATATTTTATAGATTCATATTTATGTGTTACTTGAGGCTAAATTCTTTAAAACACTTTTTGAAATCAAGGTTGTTCAGGGTCAATATGAACACAACCACGAAAATCGAAACACGTGTTAAAGGAAATATTGTGTCGGTGTTGTTGTCTTGATTTACAATAAATATTGAACAATTCAAGACATTGTTCACTGATTAATCGAGTAAATTCGATAGTACTTTACTAAAGCAGATTCAAAGTCAGAAGCTACCTCTCCTAGCTAATGCAATATTTTCCGTATGATTTCTTTTTTAGGGTTTGTATTTGCATTAATATCCATTTGTGGGGATTGTTGGAGAAAATGGGCCATTAATGGCCATAAAAGTTTTGAGTAGTGGTTTTAAGTAAGGCTATGTGACATAATTTCTACTTGGTGGGAGTTATATAAATCTCATAAAGATAGTTAGTTTGCATTTTGTTGAAGAGAAGAACATGACACTGGCAGATTTCACCGTTTAATTTGTTCAAAATTTAAAGCGTCACTACATCGAACATGTAATCCATTGTATTCTAAAAGACAATAACTAGTACCATGTGCATTATAGTAGACTAAATTGTCTTAAGGATATAGTGTTTGCACTCACCTCCATTTGAGTCTTTCTTTTCGCATTAATTTTATTTTGTGTTTTTTTTAGAATATATTGTTCCAAGTACCTAACGTTGTGTTCCTGCCCCAAAATCCGGCGAACCCACACATCTGTTGACCGTATGAGTCATGAAAGGACCTCCCAGGACAATTTTCCCATGAGCCACAAAAGGACCGGGAAATTGGAAAATCAGGCTTGTCCACCACCCCAATTGTAAAAAAAAAAAAAAATCACTTTTTTTAAAAATTCATTTTTAGGTATTACGACGATAATATCGTAGTATGAAGGATTTTTACAACAATAATATTCTCGTAAAATCACTCAAATGACATATTGCATTAGTATTCCTTATTGGCGTAACATGCAACGTTTTACTCCAATATTATTGGAGTAAAATGTGTTTTACGCTAAAATTATTGGAGTAAAAACACAATTTACGCCATTAACAACGAATCTTTTCAAATATTGGCATAAATTCATAGATTGGTTTGTTGTTTTGAAATTCATGAAGAACATGATGAATATGATGAACATGATGAATTTATTGGGTTCTATTATCACAACTCTTAATAATGCTGCTTTGAACTTTAAAAAAAATTGTGTTCATTTAAATCAAATAGAACATATACCCTTACAACCTCTAAAATGGTTTCAGTGGCTGAGAAAATGGGAAGCAGGGTCACCGGAAATAGCCTAGCCGCCATCCGCCGGTGGCAATTAGCTAAAAGAATATTTGTCACAAATTGCCAAAGAAAGTTTAGTCCATGGTTACTCTTAGTAGCATACAAAACAATTCTGGTAAATGCATTAAAATTCCCAAGATGCATATCATTGGTACTGAGACATGGGAATAGGATCCTCTCAAGTACTTGAGGAAGTACTCTCTCAAGTAGCAATGATCTAACCACACGTCCAAAATGTGAAAATCATCTAACCGTATATTTATATATTCAAAACTACGTCGTTTTGATGATAATATGTAACCAGGTTAAATGAGACTGAACTAAAAAATTTATTTAATTAGAAACGACCAATCAATGAACCCACAGTCTAGCCCCGAACAATTAATGCGTGCAGATTCATATAAAGAGAGTATCCCTATTGAAACTGGAAGTCATGTAGAAAATTTGTTGTTGTTTAGTAAGAATTTGATAGATTGGTTTGATTTTCATCATTGCTGTTTTTAATTTCATGAAGAACATGATGAATTTACGCCAATAGTTGGAAAGATTCGTTGTTAATGGCGTAAAATATGTTTTTACTACAATAATATTGGCGTAAATTGCGTTTTACTCCAATATTGGAGTAAAACGTTGCTCGTTACGCCAATAAGGACTACTAATGCAATGTGACGTTTGGGGTGGTTTTACGACTATATTATTGTCATAAAAATTCTTTATACTACGATATTATCGTCGTAATACCTAAAAACAAATTTTTGAAAAAATAATTTTTTTTTACAAGTGGGGTGGTGGGACAAGCCTGATTTACCAATTTCCCTTGAAGGACCTTCCAAGTGCATTGTTTCTGCTTGGATGTGTTCTCAGATCCAGTTGATATTTTGATTAACTGCATGCGTCGTCATAGATACAATTAACCAAAAGTGTTGTAACCTGGGGTGGTAATCACAATCACATGCAAAAAAGAAAGGAAAAACTTGATTAGACATGTTTCTTGGTTCTAGCTAGACAGTGTTAATTGTTAAAAAAGATTTTAAAATTTTGTGTCATCCCGGTTCCTATGTATATAAAATATCTAATAATAGTGCAGTTTGGTTGTTAGCGCAGCAGCAGGTGAGAGCATATATGGATTTCGTAGATCATACAGATATCCCAGAGTGCTACGGCTAACTCAAATCAGACGTCTAGCACGTTTGATCAATTCTCAATTTCTACTACAAAACCCTTGTGCTGACCCAGCTGGGCGAACTGATCATGGAGCAGATTCCAGCAGCAGATATTTCAACAAGGAAACGGCATCCCCTCATGATCAAGGTAAACATAACGAATTTCAAAGAAACAGTAGCTGGCCCATTTACCCCATTTACTATATATAATACACTAACTAGTCTTAATATATATATATATATATTTTTTTTTTTTTTTCAGCTTTTTCAATAATATAATATATTTTAGGTAATTTGCAGGTTATTTGAGAAGAGGTATACGGTTAATTCATATCAAAAATCTTGCTCGATCACTTAGCTGCTCCACAAATAGAAGCGTGCCAAAAGCTTCAACAATGCTAAAGGGAGACCATCCGTGCAGAACACTAAGGTAGGAGTAGCTAGCAAGTCATGGTTGCATGGAAGAGCTGCTGCTTTCAATGCATGCGGCCGTCAACACTCATGATATACCATCGAATTAAATCTCTTGCTGTTTACTTACTGCTTATGAGAAATTGTTTACAAATAGCTGAATATGCACATGGCTTTGCACTTTCAATTTTGCTACAAATTTTAACATATTCTTGTCTGACAACTGACTCGAATATTTTATCGTGGTCCTGGACCGAGCAATTGGACTTGAAACATCATGATTGGTGATTGATTTTTAAACATAGGGAAACACTCCAAATCTCTTAAATCATAATGGTTTGAAACACCAACTAGGATTTTGTCTAGGACCATAGTAAAATTTGTGCAACTAACTAGATTATATACAAAATAAAAATTTGTCAGCCAGACTTTCACCAGAGAGAGATGGAAGGCTGTTTCATGGAATCAAAAGTCACTACCCATGCTGCATTATGAATGAGCACCTCTATGACCTTGAAACAGGGCAAGTAAATCATATGATGTTATGCATGATCAAGTTGCAGGGGAAGTAAATCTTATGATGTAATGCATGATCAAGTTACAGGGGAAGTAAATATTAGCTTACCCTTAAGGTCCTGAAAATGTCACACTTATGTTCCCTACAACAAACCAAATCATATCACGGAACTATGCGTAACCAAGGAGATGCAGCCTACACAAGTTATATGCATAACAATTAACAAATAAACACTTCTGTAGGGAAAAGTTGTTAGCAATGCATTTTGTTTTTTTGTTTAAAGTAGAACTTGCTGTTTCTCCAATTGCTTTTCCATGCCTATAAACTGTAAAGCAAGCAAATTAACAGCATTAGTGCCAATATCTAATATTCTTAAGTAAAAGGGATGTATAAAAAAAATGCTCAAGTAAAAGGGATGTTCAAAAAAATTATAGAATTAAAGACTACACACAACCTAGCAGAGAAGTAGATAATTTTACCCTTAAGGTCCTGAACTTGATCGTAAAGTTTTCAGCTTTCAAACAGAGTTGAAACTAAGATAGCTGACATGTCATACTTTAAAACAAGTTAACACGGTCTAACAAACTCTTACAGAAGAAAAGCTAAAACACATAGGAACAAGTTCGGAACTTAGCATATAAGATTGGAGCAGAACTGATACTTTAAATTAAAGTTCAATAAATAAACTATTCCACAAAGAAAGAAAGAAACATGACTCTCCTAATATTCCTCCATTCGAAATACAAAAAAACTCAAGAACTGAAGGAAGCTTTGAAATTATTCCAAGGTATACCTTTTCATCTTTTTCCACTTCTGAAGCAAAGATTTGGTAAAAATGACAAAAAGAGTACTTGTATTGTCAAAAAAACAAACAAACCCCAAACACGTTGTTTCTTGGTAACAAAGGACAAAACGCAATGAAAACCCATAGGAACAGAAAAAACCCACAACAACAGAAAATATATACATCAACCCCACAGATCTTTTGGCAAGGACGGACCCAGTGTATTGAGGGGGTGCACGGCCCCCACTCAACTTTTCGTGCGAAGTTACTAGTATACCCCTCTAATAATATTTAAGATCCTGTATCTATATTATTTCAGACAAATTCTAATGTAATTGCTTATTTAGTTCAACTGGTTAGAAGTATTATAACCCGGCTGCTGCATGTTTTTTAACATTTTTTTTTGAATTTAGCCCCCACGGGAAAAAAATTCCTGGGTCCGTCAGTGTCTTTTGGTATTTATCTTTACAACTACAATTACAATTAAAAGATTGGTATAGGTTTAACAAAACAAAAAGAGCACAAAGAGCAACTTGTAAATGATAGAGCAAAATGACATAAATCAGGTCCTTCTTTTTGGTCCATAGACTACTACACACTGCGTATAGTCCTTTAATTGAACAAAATTACTTAATCTACTAGAGATCATAGCAAAGCAATAAACAAAAGAAACCATTACCAAAATAATACAAGCAAAGGATAGATAGGATCTCAAAATCTAACCACTAACGCAGAGGATTTCGTCAATTCCCTTGCTTTTCAATTCTTCTCAATAAATCCTGCAACATGCTGCAAGCTGCAAAGTTCCTACAATTTATAATTATTGAAAAGAATTCATTGATTGATGGATCAAGTTTAAACAAAAGCAGAAAAAGAAAAGGAAACTACGAACTAAGAAAATGCAGGCCGTTGACTAGACAGAAGGGAATTACTAGTTTAAAAGTAAAAATAAATTAAAAAACATCACCTGCAAGAGGAGTGAAAGCTCCAGAAACGGTGAAAAGAATGACCTTCTTGTCGGCGGCGAGGGAGAGGATTGAGACGCTCTGCAATCGGAATGGAATCGCCAAGTGCAATCGGAATCACAAAATCTTCACGAATTCGATGAAGTGCAGAGGAAATCGGAGCCAGTAATCGCGAAGGGAGAACGCTCTCATGTGCGAAGTCAATTTGAAAGATGAAATCTGGATTTCTGGAATGGGAAAGAAGAAATCGTATGGACAGCTTAGGGCAAACGTGATAAGAAAGACGTTGGGCTGTGAGAATTACTATCTTTTAGGTCTGATAGGACACAAGGGAAGCCCCAATTCTTTTTTATTTGAGAAAGGACACAATGGAATTCTGAAGTCAATTTTTTTTCGGGAGGAAAGTTTATATACTCCCTCCGTCCCATTTTATCATATTAAATGATCTAATATTTTTATACTTATGTTCTTTAAGTTGTTGTTGGAGCATTTAATGCTATAAATTTTTTATTGTAAATATTATAAAGAGAAAAGGATATTTGAAGAAATTTAGCAATTAATGTACAAAGTAGACACTTATTTTAGGACAAACCAAAAAGTAAACATGGACAAATAAAATGGGACGGAGGGAGTAGTATTATTTGAAAAGTTTGTGTTTTATTTAGTACTAAGGAATAAGGTTGTTTCTTATATACTCTTCTCTTCCTTTCTCCTTAAAAAAGAAATAAACTTCCTAAAATACCTCCAATTTTATAAAATTAAAAGCAAAAACAAAAACATTATCTGCTAACTGCAAATGCCCTTTCTTTCCGACCAAAACCCCATTTACGAACAAGGACTATCGGCTGCCCCATATCCTTAACCTTCTTTGCTTCACAACTACTCTATGTCTTCCCCTCATCAAATTTCTAACAATTAACTGCTATTGTCAAACAACTGGATGAAAGATTGAGACCAGACATCGAGAGGTGGTGTTTATCCCGAAACCGAATCGGCATCCTTTGCTCCCATCCCTGCTCATCATCGCAGCCAGCAGCCTCCATTCTCAGGGCATGAAAGTTTGGTTGCAAAACAGCAGTTTCCAATATCTCATAAAGGTTAGTTGAGGTGCTAAATTTTTAATCAATATGCTTAAATTTGGGATTGTGAAGCTCAGCCGTTGTGCATTCTTGAATACTCCAATCAGTTTACTCTCTGTTTCATTGCATCAACCAAAAAATAAAATAAAATTAGTTTGTATGTGCCTTTAGTTTGAATTCAGTTTGCCCATCTCAGGATTGGTTTAAGGGCAATTTAGTTATTGAATTTTTATTTACATTTATTTGATGTGAAAAATCTCGAAGGCTAACTGCAAATCATAGTGCAAATTGTGTTAGGTAAGGTGAAGTTCAACAATTGTGTTAAGCAAGTTTGATAATTGTTATATACATCTGCTATTTTATCAGTGAAAAACAAATGTATAACTAATAACAACAGCACATAAGCATTTGTCTTGCATATTGATTGTTATCCATTGTGAGTGAGTGAAGACTGACAGTAGATTAACTGGAAAACTGAGCTTTCAAATAAGAACAACTAGAGAAGATAAAGAGCAAATGATATCTTGTTAAAGAAACCTTGCTCTGATACCAATTGTTGGTCCCTTGGAAAGGCTAACACAAGTTTAGAGGGGCGGGGGGAGGGGGTGAATAAACTTGTCCCTAAAACTGGATTTAAATCAAATTAAGGTTCAGTTAAAAACTTGTGTGGAGTTAAGCTGACAAAGCTGAGATTAAGTCAAACTGACTTAACCTGAAACTGAGTCAACCGGCAGCGGATAAGATTTTAGCCTTTTTCTTGATCTTGTTATTCTATTATGAAAACTGACTGTTGTGAACTGAATTCTGGTGAATGTCAGTTGTGACTGTGAGGTGTATAACAATCAAGTATCACAATGCTGTAAGTAAATGCTGAATAAATAAATAAATGCGTAAAGTAAATAAGGCGGATATTATAGAGGTTCCAGGTGGTGTAATCCTGTACGTCCTCTCTTCCCCTGTGGTGCGGAGGAAAATTCCACTAGAACTTCTTGAGGTGAACTGTTACAAAAAGTCCTAAACAATAGTCTTTGGCTAATCCCTAGCTTCACTATCTAAACAGTTGTAGAACAGGTAGAATTGCTGCTCTTCAAATGCTTGAACCACTTGTCCTTAGAGGGTAGGATTGCCTCTTCACCAGCTACCACCACAAACACAGTCTACCCGACTGCTTGTCACAACTGTCCTTGGCAAAACCTTCCCGGTTTGCTTCACAGTCTAAAACCTTTGATGTAGAATCAAGGTTGGGCTGAGAATCAATAATTTGATTCTTGTTTGTGGTTCTTCAAAGTGTTGAATTCTTGATAAATTCTTTGTAGCTTGAACACTTGAAGAAATACTAGATATGATCTTGTTATAGTTCAGAGATGATAGCAATTCGAATAGAATAGACTAATGCACAAAATTGCTTGTTGATTCTTGTATATGCTCTGTTCTATATCTTTTGTTGTTGGTGCAAAGTCTTCTATTTATAGTGTGAAGTCCAACGTTCATCTGGCTTCAATTTGAATTGTATCAACGTCTATCTTGTGACGGCTATATTTTCTGACCGTTCTGTTGTGTCAGTAACTCATCCAATGAAATTGTTTTCTTTACAACGTTCGACTGTACTTTCAGTTTGTTGGATGGCTGACTTATAAAACTGAGTTTCCTTATCAGTTTTGTACTGAGTTTTTCTTTTGTCAGTTTCCTAACTGACTTGAAGCATTAACTAAGATTTTACTCTTCTTCAAATATCGGTACTCCTGTTTTCATCTGATTATAATTGACTTAATCAGAGTACACCATGATTCATTATCATCTAAGAATTCATTGTCCTTATGATTCTTAGGTCTTCATACAAGATCCATAAAGTCAGTTCAGGTCATCACAATCTTGCCTGAAGTCCAACTTTACAGTCTCGACTTGTAATCTTCATAACTGAGTTTGAAGCCTCAGTTCTTCATTCTTCAATAACTGAGTTTGAACCCTCAGTTCTTCAATCTTTTAGATAAGTCAACTGAGTCTGTAACTCTCAGCGAACTTACCTTCTTCAGTTTCATGTAGGTGTATTCTTAGTCAGTTTGCTTGTCTCGATGATTTTCAGTTTTCTAAATGATTTCCAGTTTTCAGTTTTACGACACACTAAGAATTACAGTGCTTGTCTGATGTAACCTATACAAATATCAGACTCTAGTAAAACTTATACATTCAGTTCTAGACATCTTTTAGCTTTCTACTATAACAGCTGGCTTCAACACTTCATCAATGGGGTTAAGATAATTTTTAACAAATAAGATGAATTATCATCAAAACATAAATTTTATTTCCAACAATTTCCCCCTTTTTGATGATGCTAAAACTCTCCCTAAAAGAAAAGCTTAAAGATCAAAACAATGTAAAACAATGTAAAACTGGTTTTAATTAGAATGAGCAAAAACTGGATTCGTACATTTTATACAAATAACTGTGATTAAAGACTAAGCTTCTTCTTAGCTTTTTGCATGATTGAGTCATATCTTTTTGCTTTGTCATACAAGCGAAAATCTTCTTCAAGCTTGGAGTCTTCCTTTGAAAAGGTCTTGTTGTAGTCAACTTGACTACTTTCTTTCCATCTTCTCCATTGAATTAGCTTGGGTAAGCTTGAGTCTTTCAAGTAGTAATTTTCAAATTATACTAGATCGGCTTTCATTTGTTCAGTCTAGTCTTTAATCTTCAGTTTATCATCAATCCTCTGATTCTTCTTATGTTGTGCAATTTTTTGCTTTGAGTAAATATCAGACAAAAAGTAGTTCAAGGATTCCTCAAATGTTCTGTCCTTGTACTTGGCTTTAATAGGATTGTAATCTTTGATAAACTGTGTCCACAGATCCTTTGTAAGAGTAACTCTTCTGTCTCCAGGTTGATTGTATTTTTCAATAAGTTGATCATCAGTTAACTCTTTCTTCAAAAATTTAGGATCTGATCTGTATCTTTGTAATTCTTCTTCAAGTCGCTTCATTTCTCCAAGTAATTTCAGCTTTTCTTCTTCAGCTTCCCCCTTTTTGGCATCATATAACTGATCTACCAGGGTATGGTTTGCTTTTTGATCTTCTGAAATCTGTCGCTGAGAAGCAAGTACTTCCTTAAGCTGAGTTTCTAACCCGTAGATATGCTGATTTATATGCCAATGAGCCTGAGCATGAGTTTCTCTATCTACTGCGGTTGAATCTTCGAGTTGTTGTTTGAGTAACACAATCTCTGAAGCAGAACTTGAACTTGATTTGTGAATCATCTCTAGTCTTGCATGAACTGAAACATCAGTTCTAGTTCTATAATCAAGATATCCAGAGATGTTTGATAAAAGGCCATTCTATGTATCTCTCTGACTGAGTACAATTTTCAAGTTTTCATGAACTCTGGCCAATTCATCCTTAGATAAAAAATCAGAGGGATCATATGTAGCTTCTATTTGATCCTTATCTTGAGTATTATTAGCAATAACCATCAGTTGTCTGATTTCATCAGCAGCTTGCTGATTGTCAGTTGTCTGATTTCCAACTGGCAATCCTTCTTGTTGTGGTACAGTTTGTGTTGCTAGAGGTTGAGATTGAGTGACTGTTTGCAAAACTGTAGTAACATCAGCTTCTTTTCTTGACTTATCATGGTCATCATCATCCTTTTTCTTTGAACTGTCTTTAGATGATGTGCCTAATTCTCTTCTTTTTGCTAGTTCGGTAAATCTTTTGAAACAGTTGTCAAGAAATTTTGAAATAGGAAACAAAGAGTAAAGATCTCTAACTTCCAATTTCTCTAAGAGTAATTTTTCTTCAGTCTGTAAACTGACATCTCGAGAATCTTCTGGTTGAAGTTTCATTTTCATCAGCTTAATGATTTTGTCAGCTTCGAAGACTGGTGCTGATTGCTGAACCGATTGTTGTTGTATCTGAGAAGTATGATCAGTAGTGACATTCTCTTGAATAACTTCTGTTGTCAATTGATGTTGTTGTTCCCCCTCAGTTGGTGCTTTCTCACTTGAGATTTCAGGGTACAAACATCTTACAACTGATCTTCCTTCTGTGGATTCAGCTTTTCGCTTAGTCCCTTTGTGTTCAGCTTCCTGCTGAGACACATTTGTCTGACTTGCTTCAGGTTGGGAAGTTGTTTCTGCGATTTCCTTCGATGTTGCAGTTTGCCTTGCTTGCTTCCCTTCCTTAATTCTTTCTAAATAAAACTGAATGATTCCACTAAGAGTCTTCTTCAGTCGGAATCTGCCATCAGTTACTTGTCCTTCAGCTTGAGCTCTTTTCACACTTTCTAATTCAGCTAAGTGTTGCTTCTTGAACTGATTGACTATATAACCTGCCCAATTAAATTCTATATTATCCCAGATTATGTTCATCAGCAAAATATTTTCTTCCGAAAGTATATTAATTCCTTTGGATTTTCCAATGACGTGTTTGTTGAGCCATCTGCTGAGATTTCCAAATTCCGGCTTGATTTTGTCAACATGAATACCAGGTTCGATTGGTTCTATAGACGAAGTAATCATTGCGAGAAAAGTTTCTTTCTTCAATGGTATAGTGGCTAACTCTGTTGAAGGTGTTGTTGTATTTGCGAAGCCAAAGAGTGACCTCATGACTCTTTCATTGAGAACAATGCGATCTCCACGAACTGTAGTTATCAAGGAGTCTCTGACTAATCGCATATTTTGCCAAAATTGCAGAATGCCTTCCACATCTCGTTTTTCTTTGAAATCGAGGATGTTGTTCAATCTTGGTTGCTTTTCGATTTTATCTCGTACACAGCTGGCTAACAAGGTGTTTTGACACATACCTTCATACATTTCAAGTGTTAGTTCATCCAGCTCTGTGATCAATCGTTTGTCTTTCGAATCATCTGAAGTGGCCATATTTGAGTGTGAACACAAAAATTTGATTTTTGAAAGAGAGGGTTGCAAAGAGTCTATTTTGCTTTCTGAAAATAATTTGAATTTAGATAGAGAATAGTGTGAATGGAGGTTGAATAAATAGGTAGGATATTCTGGCGGTTGAGTGGTACAACTTTTCAAATTCCATGATGGTTTTGAGAACCGATACGTGTACTGTTCTGACAATCGTGGGGAGTACACACGAAATTCTGACAAAAAGAACTGTGGTAATTTAATGCGATATAACCGCTGTTGATTTTATCTTATCAACCTTTGACTAAATTTGACTGGAATGAAAACTGATGCTGAGGTTAGTTCTAGAGATAATTCAGTTCCATCAAATTATTCAGTTTTGCCAAAATCTTCAGTTTGTCAGTTTGAGATTGTTGATGTCAATGACTAATCTGTTAAGTGAGCGCACCCAACATAACAAAGATTAATCCCCTTGACGAATCTCTGGCTTAACTGACTTAACTAACTTTGATTATTCCCAACTCAGTTCTTAATTTGGCAAATCTTTCTTTGTCCAATGGCTTTGTAAAGATATCTGCCAACTGATCTTCAGTAGGTACATAAAGAACTGTTATATCCTTTTTCTCCGCATGATCTCTTATGAAGTGGTGACGGACATCAATGTGCTTTGTCCTTGAGTGTAAAACTGGATTATCAGTAATTGCAATTGCACTTGTGTTATCACACATTATGGGAATTGTTCCTTCTTCTATCCCATAGTCTCTTAATTGTTGTCTGATCCATAAAACTTGAGCACAACAACTTCCAGCTGCTATATATTCAGCTTCAGCTGTTGAAGTTGAGATTGAGTTTTGCTTCTTGCTAAACCATGACACAAGTCTATTTCCCAATAACTGACATGTGTCTGATGTGCTTTTTCTGTCCACTTTGCATCCAGCATAGTCTGAATCTGAATAAGAAATCAGCTTGAATTCTCCTTCTTTTGAATACCAAATTCCAACTCCATCTGTGTCTTTCAGATATTTCAAAGTTCTTTTCACAACTGTGAGTTGACTTTCCTTTGGTCTTGACTGAAATCTTGCACATACACCGACAGTAAAAGATATGTCTGGCCTACTTGCTGTAAGATAGAGTAAGCTTCCAATCATCCTTCTATAGAGTGTTTGATCAACATCTTTACCTTCTTTGTCTTCATCTAATCTGATGTTGGTCCCCATTGGTGTAGAAATTCCTATAGATTTCTCCATACCAAACTTTTTGATAAGTTCTCTTGTATATCTGGTTTGGTGAATGAAAATTCCATCAGCTAATTGTTTAACTTGCAATCCTAGGAAATAATTTAATTCTCCCATCATACTCATCTGATATTTTCTTTTCATCAAACTTGCAAATTTCTCACATAACTGTTCATTTTCTGATCCAAAAATTATATCATCAACATAAATTTGAACAAGTAGAGTATCTTCTCCATTCTTCATCCTGAATAAGGTTTTGCCGATTGTTCCTTTGATAAATCCATTATCCACTAGAAACTGAGATAGAGTTTCGTACCAAGCTCTTGGTACTTGTTTAAGTCCATAGAGAGCTTTCCTTAGTCTGAAAACATTATCTGCTTGATCTTTGATTTCAAATCCTGGTGGTTGTTGAACATATACTTCTTCTTCAAGAATTCCATTTAGAAACGCACTTTTAACATCCATCTGATAAACTTTGAATTTCTTGTGAGCTGCATAAGCAAGAAATAGTCTGATTGCTTCTAGTCTTGCAACTGGTGCATAAGTTTCATCAAAGTCTATGCCTTCTGCTTGAGAGTATCCTTTGGCTACAAGTCTGGCTTTGTTTCTGATGATGTTCCCATCTTCATCAAGTTTATTTCTGAAAACCCATTTGGTTCCAATGATATTGACATGAACTGGTTTATCTACCAATTCCCATACTTGATTTCTCTCGAATTCATTGAGTTCTTCTTGCATAGCTAATATCCAATCTGGATCTTTCAAAGCTTCTTCAATTTCTTTAGGTTCTGATTGAGATAGAAAGCATGCAATCATTGCATCTAGTTGATGTCTTGTTCGAACTCCAACTTGAGTATCACCAATAACTTGTTCTTCAGGGTGATCTCTCATCCATTGATGTGTGTGAGTTTGTATCAACTGATTTGCATTTTGTTCAACCGATTCTTCAAAAACTGGTTCTTGAACTTGTTCAACTGAATCTGAATGAAGTTGTTCAAGTTGTTGAGCAATTGGAAACTGAGGCTGATCTTGATCTGAACATTCTGAAATTTGTAGTCTTCCAACGTCAACTGAAACTGGTTCTGGTGTGACTGGTAACTGAGACTGAGAAACTGGTTCTGGTCGGTCTTCAGTTGTTTCACCAGGGAAGTTTGGTTCATCAAATACTACATGTATTGATTCTTCATGTTTGAGTGTCCTTTTATTTAGTACTCTAAAAGCTTTGCTAACACTTGAATATCCTAGGAAAATTCCTTTATCAGCTTTGGGTTGAAAAACGTGAAGTTGATCTTTTCCATTATTGTGTATGAAACATTTGCTTCCAAAAGCATGAAAGTATGAAACATTTGGTTTTCTTCCATTCCAAATTTCATAAGGAGTCTTCGCATATCTCTTGTTCATGAGGGCTCTGTTCTGAGTGTAACAAGCTTTGTTAACTGCTTCTGCCTAATATCTTTCAGGTATTTTAGCTTCACAGATCATAGTCCTCCCAACTTCTTTGAGTGTTCTGTTTCTTCTTTCAGCTACACCATTTTGTTGTGGTGTTCCTGTGGCAGCAAGTTGGTGTAAGACACCATTTTCTTCACAATATTCAATAATCACACTGTTGAGGAATTCGGTTCCTTTATCAAATCTTATCTTCACAACTGAAACTCCTTTCTGATTCTGAAGTCTCTTGAGAAGTTCTGTGAGCTTTTGCTTGGTTTCACTTTTCTTGGTTAGAAAGATTACCCAAGTATATCTTGAAAAATCATCTACTACCACCAATGTATATTTCTTTCCACTGATACTAATTGGTGTAATAGGTCCAAATAAATCCATGTGTAGCAATTCTAGATGTCTGGTTGTTGAATGCTGAGACTTGGTCTTGAAACTTGCTTTTGTTTGTTTTCCTTGTTAACATGCATCACATAAGCTGTCCTTCTTATATGATATCTCTGGTAGTCCAATGACTAGCTGCTTCTTAACAAGTGTTTTGATGTCATCAAAATTGAAATGACTCAGTTTCTTGTGCCATAGCCAACTGATTTCTGATTTGGTATGCACGAGCAAACAAGTTTCAGCAACGGCAGTTGTCCAATCTACCACATACATGTTTTCCTTTCTTCTTCCGGCTAGGACAACTTGATAAGCTGATTCGCTGATGACAACGCAGAATTCTTTATCAAAAGTAACTTTGTATCCCATAGCACAAAATTGACTTGTGCTGAGTAGATTGTAGTGTAGTCCTTCTACATAAGATACATTCTTGATTGTAAGTCCATTTCTGATTAAGGTGCCAAAACCTCTGGTGTAACCAGGTTTATCTTTACTTCCAAAATTGACTTTTGGTCCATCCTTTGCAATAAAATTACTGAGATAGTCTTTGCTCTTTGTCATGTGTCTAGAGCAACCACTGTCAAAGTACCATATATCCTGCAATGAAAATTAGAAGTTTTTAGGTACCCAACTCAGTTTGGGTCCATGGGGGTCAGTTGTCAGTACAACTCTGGGAATGTATCCTTTTGGGATTCTTCGGATATTGTTGCACTCGTTTTCATATATGTAAGCCACACTCCCATAGTATCTATGTTCGGACTGTGTCTTATTTATATGATTTCTCAGATCTTCTGACTGAAATTTGTTTCCATGTTGATTTCTGTTATTAAAGCTAGAGTGATAACCATCATTCCTTCTGTACTGAGGTCAGGATTGACCTTTGTACTATGACTTATGCTGAGAACTGAGATTAGTCCTCTGCTGAGTTTTGGACTGAAACTTGTGATAAGTTTTCGGTCTGGAATGATTGTCATTATCAGTTTTATTAACAAATTCAGTAAAATTCCAATCATCATCAGTGGGATATAATCTTCCTTTCCCCCTAAATGTGTGAATCTTTGAATGATTGACATTCTTGGATTTATTTTGATTGTAATTTTTCTGGTTCCTGACTTCATTGGTTTTTGTGGATCTGGCAGTTGATTTGCCGTTTCGGTTTCCAATGGATACAGCTGATCTACCATTTGATTTACCTTTGTTGGTAGATGCAGTTGTTTTCTTAGAAAACTGATTTATCCCGTGTGATACTGGCTTTAATGGTTCAGCAGTTGTCTCAGTTTGTGGAATTTGCCCAGCTACAAACTTAATACCAGTTTTGGTACTAGGCCCAGCAGCTTTGCTAGTTCCATTCTTTGAAGATTGTTGTGTATCAAATCCTAAACCAGTTTTGTCTCCATAAGGTTTTCCTGATTTGAATCCAGTAATTGAACTTGATTGAGCAAACGATTCAGTTGTTGCTGCTGATGCAGTAGGCTGATGCTGAATCTTTTCTTTATCAGTTTTAGTCAGTTTCAACTTTTTTAGTTCAGACTTCAATCTTTCAACTTTAAGAATTAGACTTTCTTTCTCAGCTTTGATTGATTCATAACCAGCTTGTATGGTTATTAGCTGATTCATCAACTCGTCAAGAGTTTCTTCTAATTCTAGATTTTTTGGATTGGATTCAGTAGTCGAAGAACATGCATTTATCATGGAAATCTGAGCTGAAGAGTATTTACAGTTTGATTCACATACCTCATTTGGATCTTCCATGTGTGCCATTAAAGCTGTGTCATATGATAATCTTTCAGTACCAGCTTCATAATCTGAGTCATCTCCAGCAAGGAGTGCTCTTCTACCAACTATTCTTGGTGGAGTCTTCTTGATCAGTTCTGGACATTCAGCTTTATAATGTCCTGGTTTCTTGCAGTTGAAACAGAGGTATTCATCGTCTTTCCATTTCTCAGGAGTCCTTTTGATGAACTTTTGAGTGACTGGGTGTCCACTTTTCATTCTTCGAATTCTGTTCATCATTAGAGCCATTTGTTCTTCCATTTCATCCAATTCATGAAGATTGTTAGATGAGTTTTCTTGAATCTCATTTGATGCTGCTGCAAGTGCTGTGGTCTTTGGTTCTTCCAGAGGTTTGATTATTGCAGCTGTGGTTGTGAAATCTTCACTTAATTCATAAGCTTTCAGATCTGAAAAGATCTTGAATGAATCTTCTACATCAAGTCTCCTGGATTCTTCCATAGCAGTGACCTTCATCTTCCAGCACATTGGTAATGCCTTCAAGATTCTTGTGTTGATGACTTTCTTTGAGTATTCAATCTTGAGTAGATCTAGTTCATCCATGATAGCACTGAATCTTGCCTCCATTTGGTCAATGGTTTCTCCAGATTTCATCTTGAAATTCTCAAACTTTTGTTTTGCAACGGAAATTTTATTTTCCTTGATTGAATCTGTTCCTTCACAAACTAACTGAAGTTTGTCCTATATTTCTATGGCAGTTGTGCATTCTTTCACCTTCAAGTACATGTTGCTGTCAAGAGTTCTGAGGATAAAGTCCATGGCAACATTGTTGAGATTGTTTCGCTTGCGATCATCACTAGTCCATTCGGATTTGGGTTTTGCAACTCGAACTTGCTCTCCACCAACAGTTTGCATTTGAGTGATTTGAATTGGTCCATCAGTGAGTACACCCATCATTTCATCATGAGTAGCTGCTAGAAATGCCTGCATACGACGTTTATATTCGTCAAATCTGTCCATGTTGCACATAAGCATATGTCTTTCATATTGATTGTTATCCATTGTGAGTGAGTGAAGACTGACAGTAGATTAACTGGAAAACTGAGCTTTCAAATAAGAACAACTAGAGGAGATAAAGAGCAAATGATATCTTGTTAAAGAAACCTTGCTCTGATACCAATTGTTGGTCCCTTGGAAAGGCTAACACAAGTTTAGAGGGGGGGCGAATAAACTTGTCCCTAAAACTGGAATTAAATCAAATTAAGGTTCAATTAAAAACTTGTGTGGAGTTAAGCTGACAAAGCTGAGATTAAGTCAAACTGACTTAAGCTGAAACTGAGTCAACCGGCAGCGGATAAGATTTTAGCCTTTTTCTTGATCTTGTTATTCTATTATGAAAACTGAGTGTTGTGAACTGAATTCTGGTGAATGTCAGTTGTGACTGTGAGGTGTACAACAATCAAGTATCACAATGCTGTAAGTAAATGCTGAATAAATAAATAAATGCGTAAAGTAAATAAGGTGGATATTATAGAGGTTCCAGGTGGTGCAATCCTGTACGTCCTCTCTTCCCCTATGGTGCGGAGGAAAATTCCACTAGAACTTCTTGAGGTGAAATGTTACAAAAGTCCAAAACAATAGTCCTTGGCTAATCCTACAACACAATAGGCCTTTGGTGACACTTAATTTGCGGCACTTTGAGAGGTGTCGTAAATTTTCCGGCATAAGTTATTTATTGCCATGAAAGTACGACATTTTTGCGACATACAATTTTATGCCGCTAATTTCCGACAATTAAACGACAATCATTGTTTTTGTCACAAATGCGTGGCATTTTTTGTGGCAATTTCATGATATGTCGTATAGAATACGTCACTCTTCCGACACTCTGGATATATGTCGAAAATTTTGTGGCAATATATTGACATTCAGAACATAATGCCACCAAATGCACTGCATTTCTCAGATTGCCACATTTTATGCATTGAAAAAACAACGCCAGTTGTGGTGTTTTCGGATTATGTAGTGAAATGAAAAACGTATTCACGATATCATATCAAAATGCGCTATAAAATTAGAAATGATATGAAAAGAAATAATAAGTATCTTATCATGGCATTCCATTAAAAATTCAAACAATAAACACACAGAAATCAAAATATATATATATATATAATTTATTTTTAAGGCAAATACACATGCACTCATCTAAATAAATAAATAAATAATTTACTTCAACTTTGGCGCCACACCTTAATTCCCGCTAAATACTTTAGCTCCACACCCTCCAGCCGGTCCAAAAAAAAAAGCTAGGGTTTCTTAAAAAATAAAAAAAAAACACAGTATTTTTAAATTTACACACAAATTTACAATATATATATTACAGTATTTACATGGTATATGGTATAATATATAGTACGTAGTAAAATAATAGTGAATATTTATTATTTCGTAATATAATAAAGTTTTCTTTTCGAGAAAAACCGTAATATAATAAATGTCAATTGACATGAGACATGTACGAATCACCATAATAAACTTAATTTTACGTCAATATCATGTTGAATGACGTCTTTGAATCAATATCTCCTAAATTTGACAAATCATAGAATCAGTAATTGGGTAAACGAACCTCGAATTGAGAATCGAATATACCCGATCAACCTTAAGCATTATAATTGGGTTAGCTAAAATTCAAATTTAAATTTGATTAGGCCCAATCAACCAACGACACTTTAATTGTGTTAATTGATCGAACAACAAATTGGCGGTCGATCAAGCTTGAGCAACCACATACTTTATACTTAGGTAAATTGAACATCAAATTGACGATCGAACAAGTCTGATCAACCATAAAAAGTCTAAATAGATTAAGTGAACCTCAAATTAACGGTCTTTCAAAGCTCGATTAACCCTAAACATTGTAATGTGGTTAATTGAACATCAAATTGATGGTCAGTCAAGCCCAACCAATCTAACAATGTAATCAGGTTGACTGAACCTTAAATTTATTTATTAACTTATAAGTGTTGACTTATTCATTAATTAACTTATATGGTTGTTGCAATGTTACTAATGTACAATACGACCATGTCACATAAGATGATGTCATCTATTGATATAATAGATACTCTAAAGTAATTCTATGGAATATTTATTAAGTTTACTAATGCTTTTGATACTATGTTGTTTAGATATTGAATTGTACATTGTTATTTAAGCATTTGGATTGATTTTTTATTCCACAACGAGTCAACCTCGAGCTGAGCTCTAGCTGGAAAGAAATTATGTGTTTAGCGAGCCAAACTAGAAGACAAGCTCGAACAACTTTTCATTGTGAATGAACCAAAATTGAACATATTATTTTTGTTCGTTTTGAAAAAAATGGTTGCGAACAAGCTCGTGACCTAACGAACTAATCTTGAACATATTTTTTGTTCAATTATTTAACGAACGATAATGAACAGGATCGTGATCTAAACGGACACAAGCTTGGACAATAGGTAATCAACCCGTCTTGGCTCGGCTCGTTAACAACTCTACATGTTTATGACTAGATCTATATTATCTTTTGTTGAATTAAATTATTTTGTGTCGGAAATTATATATACATAGTTTCGAGGTCCAAAATGACAACACGCTTTTACAAAAATAATTTTAAAAAAAAAACATGCTTTTACACCGTTAATAATGATGCAAGACCCATTGACACATATAAATTTAACTATGTATCATCAATGATGTAAAAAGGACGTTTTATCAATTTGATTTTACAATTTTATACTATGACAATCATTTCCTTGACTTTTTTTTTGAGAATCATAATTTCCTTGACTTTATATAAAACATGAAACTCAATCAATTTAGTATATACTTTTTTTTGTAAATATTGTCATGTATAAGTAATGTACCTATATTTTACAATAAATAACTAATGCGCAAATTTAAAAAAAAAACTAATGCGGCAATTTTTTTGATATAGTATACGATATACATGCTCTCAAAAATAAATAAATAAATAAATGATACACACATAAAAACAGCTGGAAGCATGTATCGTTTCATCTTCTCCAACTTCGATCTCTGATTTAGGTTTATCGATTTTATAGTAGAGACTATGCGAAACCCTAGAGTATTCATTGACATGACCGTCGGCGGTCAACCGGCTCGCTGGATCGTGATGGAGTTGTACGCTGATAAGGTCCCCAGGACCGCCGAGAACTTCCGTGCTCTCTGCACCGGCGAGAAGGGCGTTGGAAAGAGCGGCGAACCTCTGCACTACAAGGGATCTGTTCCTCAATTCATGTGCCAAGGCGGCGACTTCACTCGCCGAGACAACACCGGTGGTGAGTCGATCTATGGAGTTAAACTTCGTTTTGAAGCATACGGGCCAGGGATCCTGTCCATGGCTTATGCTGGGCCTAACACAAACGGATCCTAGTTCTTCATCTACACTGAGAAGAACTTGTGGCTTGATGCCTATTAGCAATTGTACGTTTCCTTTTCTCCATTAATCCTGTATTTGGCTATCTTTTTATTCTCCCTTTCCTTTGCCTCGACACTGCTTTGATCGTTTCTGTGGATATTTTTTGATGCGAAATTTTGTATTTCTTGGATCTGTTGGTTACGATCTTACTATCTTAAGCCTTGAAGTTTCCCAGTAGACTATGAATTTTAGGAAGCTGCTAATGCTTGAATTGGTATTTTGCAATGTGTTGGTCCTCTTCTAATTTCTAAACTTTGTCCATGGTTGTGTTTTATATAACTTGAATGTATGATTACTACACTAAAGTGTGTCATAATTGTGCTGGTCACATTTTTGAGTTGGCTTGGTGGTTTTCCCTGGTTTTTGTATTTGACTGTTGTTGACACAATGTTCTTAAAACATTTATTGTCATCATAGGCATAAATCATACAAGCATGTTTGTGTGTATTGAAAAGTTGATACATCGGCATCGGGATAATGTGGAAATCATTTTAGACAATGAGTGGTGTATGATTAGCTAAAGTACATGGGAGCTGATTATGTGAGGGTGTGGAAGAAAACATAAAACGAAAAGCTTCTAGTACTCAATCCATCTAGAGTTTATGTTCATTAATGTATTTTATTATGAGAATATACTATGTGTGATGACTTGCATTTTTTCATTATTTCTTCGACTATTGGGTGATTGACTGATTCACTATTAATCTAGGTTTAAGTTGATCTTTCAGCTTTTTCTGGAGGGAAAAGATCTCAAACCAATTCCGCCAAAGAGGAGGTATAATATTATATAATCATGTAATTACGTATATATATATATATATATATATATATATATATATATATATATATATATATATATATATATATATATATATATACTTATGCTTTTGAATTGAGTGGACGATTTTATCTCTTTTTATGTGCTTAATTTATTCTGTTTTTAGAACTGTGGTAAAGTTTTTTATCGGGGTGCTCATCCAATCTTCGTGGAGTTAATTTAATGTTTTTACTGGGGTGCTCATCCAATCTTCTTGGATTAAATGTCACCTGTAAATGTCGTCATGTTGTTTTTTCATGGTTACTAGTATGTCCTGTCGTGGGGAGAGCATGATTATGATAATGGAGAAAAGTGATCCATCTACCTGTCTTTTATGTTATTATTTTTCATCACTTTTTTCAAGAAAATAATGTCCCGACCTATGCCTTGTTAAAATGCCTTTTTTTTCCCTTTTTGTTGCAAAGCTTATATACATATACGTTGTCTTGGACAATTGTTTGTTTCCTCTCCATATATATATATATATATATATATATATATATATATATATATATATATATATATATATATATATATATATATATATATCATTGTATTTTTATAATAAATTATGGTTCACTTCAATTTACGGTATGCAGGACACATATCCATGTCAATGAGATTTGAAGCTCTTGAGATTCGAAGGTGATTATTGAAGGAAAGAAAAAAGATTGGAAGCATTCTTCTTCTATTTTCGAGGAAAATAGTTCCATTTTGAGTAATCAATGTCGAACGTCAATTTCGTTTTAGTAGGTAGGATTACAACTTATTGTTGAAGGTTGGATTTCGAATTGTTATGTAGTATTTACAGTTCTATCAACTTTAAGCTTTATGTGCAATATATTCTGAATAGTTTCATGTTCATATATGGATTATCAATTAGAAAATCATGTAAGAATACTACTCTATCAATTAGAAAAGGCCAACAATTTAAATAATCTATGAAAGTGCACAAGAACACCAATAATTACATTAGTAAAGTGCTATAAAATGTCGTTTGAAACTGGAAAGTGCCTGAATTAGCGACAGAAATTGGTAAACGAAAATCGTTGAATTGCCACAAATCTATTTTCGTTATTACAGAAGGTGCCAGAAAAATCACCGTAAAGATAAAGCCACATTAGATAAGTGTCGGCAAAGTGCCACAAATAAAAACTACAACACTTTTACTAAGTGCCATATAATCGCCGAAAAAGCTTCCCGGCACAACAAAAAAGTGCCACAAAACATTGCCGACGCCAGTATTGACGACACTTAAATAACCGCCGTTTTATGCGCCGGGATAGCTTTTTACGGCGCTTATTTTCATTGTCCCGGCATTTATTTTGTGCCACAACAAGCCAAAAATTTAATCTAAACAGTTGTAGAACATGTAGAATTGCTGCTCTTCAAATGCTTGAACCACTGGTCCTTAGAGGGTAGGATTGCCTCTTCACCAGCTCCCACCACAAACACAGTCTACCCGACTGCTTGTCACAACTGTCCTTGGCAAAACCTTCCTGGTTTGCTTCACAGTCTAAAACCTTTGATGTAGAATCAAGGTTGTGCTGAGAATCAATAAGTTGATTCTTGTTTGTGGTTCTTCAAAGTGTTGAATTCTTGATAAATTCTTTGTAGCTTGAACACTTGAAGAAATACTAGATATGATCTTGTTATAGTTCAGAGATGATAGCAATTCGAATAGAATAGACTAATGCTCAAAATTGCTTGTTGATTCTTGTATATGCTCTGTTCTATATCTTTTGTTGTTGGTGCAAAGTCTTCTATTTATAGTGTGAAGTCCAACGTTCATCTGGCTTCAATTTGAATTGTATCAACGTCTATCTTGCAACGGCTATATTTACTGACCGTTCTGCTGTGTCAGTAACTCATCCAATGCAATTGTTTTCTTTACAACGTTCGACTGTACTTTCAGTTTGTTGGATGGCTGACTTATAAAACTGAGTTTCCCAGTTTTGTACTGAGTTTTTCTTTTGTCAGTTTCCTAACTGACTTGAAGCATTAACTGAGATTTTACTCTTCTTCAAATATCAGTACTCCTGTTTTCATCTGATTATAATTGACTTAATCAGAGTACACCATGATTCATTATCATTTAAGAATTCATTGTCCTTATGATTCTTAGGTCTTCATACAAGATCCATAAAGTCAGTTCAGGTCACCACAATCTTGCCTAAAGTCCAACTTTACAGTCTCGACTTGTAATCTTCATAACTGAGTTTGAACCCTCAGTTCTTCATTCTTCAATAACTGAGTTTAAACCCTCAGTTCTTCAATCTTTTAGATAAGTCAACTGAGTCTGTAACTCTCAGCGAACTTACCTTCTTCAGTTTCATGTAGGTGTATTCTGAGTCAGTTTGCTTGTCTCGATGATTTCCAGTTTTCTAAATGATTTCAGTTTTCAGTTTTACGACACACTAACAATTACAGTGCTTGTCTGATGTAACCTATACAAATATCAAACTCTAGTAAAACTTATACATTCAGTTCTAGACATCTTTTAGCTTTCTACTATAACAGCTGGCTTCAGCACTTCATCAATGGGGTTAAGATAATATTTTAACAAATAAGATGAATTATCATCAAAACATAAATTTTATTTCCAACATTTAGCATTCCATATAACAAGTATTCATGTTTTATAAGGTACATTAGTGGTATACTAAACTTGGGATATTGGAACAGGATATCGTAAATGGCTATTGCAGATACGGATAAGGTGTGGATACAAATCTGTTATTTTGTTGAATTTCAGAAGAATGGAGAAGGAATGTGGACAAGGAAATATGTGGATGATGAAGAAAACATGATAGTAACATCTGTGGGAAAATCTATTTCATATGATGAATTGTACAAGAAAGTAGTTGAGAAGCTGAAAATAAATTCTATGCTATATGAATTGGAGATGCGATGTGAAAACCATATACTATCCAATTATCCACAGCTACCAATGAAGATAGATTGTGATGAGTCGGAGGAGTGGCTTGTGGCGGTTTCTGATAGAACCAGGCTAAACATAACGTTGAAGAAAAAAGTTATTGGAATTGAAGAACCTCATGTTGTTCAATCAGGTACATCTTCGTCTTGCTTGGAATTTAGAATAGATTTTCTTATTGTTGATTTTCCATTCCTCAAGGGCCATTCTAATAAAGTGATCGCTTCTAATAAAAAAAAAACAGGTACCACTATAGATAACCTTGAAGAATCTCAGAATGTTGTGATTGATGATGATGGTATAGATGCTTGCGGTATTGGCGGAGATACTTATTGTCTCGGTGAAAAAAGTCCTCGGAGAGATAGTGCCGCGGTTGACCCATTATTGTCGTCATTTGGTGAAGGTGTCGAGTTGTATCCATGGGCGACCAACAATGTAGATGATGACGGTTTTTGGGAGGATATTAATAGAGATGAATGTTCGGATGACGGTAATTTTGGGGAGGATATTGATAGTGATGATTCTTCGTATGACGGTAATTTTGGGGAGGATGCACGTGAAAACACACCCATCGAAAATAGTTTGGGTGGCAATAGTTATGGCTCGAATTCTCATGAAGACCCAATTGTGCAATCAATCGGAAGCCTTGATTTAATTCCAAGTCACCCCGATAGCGGCCACGTTTCTTCGGTGAGAATTCCAGAAAACTTGGATATTTGTGAGGGTGACTTGTTTGAATCGAAGGGCCACTTGATACGAAAGTTAGAGATGATGGCGTTGAAGGCACATTTTGAATTCATACGACCAGTGTCAACCAAGCAAATTTATGAAGCGAAATGTGCTGTGAAAGAATGCGGGTGGCGGGTGCGTGCAACGAAGGTAAAGAAGGATGATCCGGAGTCAAAAGACTTTCAAGTATGAATTTATAAAGGTAATCATTCTTGCTCACTTAGTGTTCGGCAAAAAGATCACAAACATGCATCCTACACGTTCATTGGAATGCATTATCTTTATAAATTTCGAGACGTCAATTGTATTTATAGAGCCAAGGATATTATTAGGGACTTTCGGGAAGAGTTTGGGTATACCATAGAAAAAGGTAGGGCGTATAAGGCTAAATGGTTTGCCCTTGAGTTGATCCATGGCAAGGCATCAGAAAGTTATGAAAAATTGCCCAAGTATTGCTATATGTTGAAGGTGCAAAATCCTGGCACCAAGACATGCATTCGAACCAATAAAAAAATGGGCCGTTTCCTATATTTTTTATGGCCCTTGGTGCATCTATAAGTGGTTTTAAATCGTCGATTCGCCGAGTTATTTGTGTGGACAGAACGCATTTAACATCTGAGTACAAAGGCACATTACTTGTGGCGACATGTCAAGATGCAAACTTACAGATATTTCCACTTGCATGGGGTGTTGTGAATGCGAAAGATAATAAATCATGGACATGGTTTTTTCAAAAGTTAGTGACGATAACAGGTGACACGGATGAGGTTGTGATAGTTTCTGACCGAGCTAGTAGCATTAAAAGGGGTTTTGAGAGTGTGTTTAAGAATGCTCATCATTGTTATTGTGCGTATCATATAAGGTCTAATTTGGAGATCAAATTTACAAGATGTTGTATTGGAGACATGTTCTGGAAAGCTTCACAGGCGTATACCGAACATGAATTTCAAAGGTTGTTTACGGCGTTATGCACCGTTAAACCGATAGTTGAGGGAGTTAATCCTGTTGAGGAGTATCTTAAGAATGCGTCTTTTCGTTACTGGTCTAGAGCACATTGTGATGGTTTGAGATACGATATTATTACCACAAACCATGCTGAGTCACTAAATGCTCTGTTTTTACGTACTCGAGAGTTGTGTATAGTTAGCTTGATTGAAGAAATTCATGCGACTATGCAAAGGTGGTTTGCCGAAAGTCGTAATAAATCTAACTCTTGGCACTCCATTCTCACCCCACCTTTTGAGGAAAAAATGGTGGGAAGATACAATGAGGCCGCGGATTTAACCGTTGGGGAGGTTTGTTATCCAAAGTATGAAGTGTGCAAGGGTTCGGTGAGTCATGTTGTTGACTTGGAGGAAATGAAATGTTCATGTAAGAAATTTGACCTAGACAAGTTTCCATGCGAACATGCGATCACTGCGGGAATGGAGAAAAAAAAAGACTGGTTATGATTATTGTACCCCGTATTATACCACCGCATATTGGAGGGAATCATATTCTGAAGCCGTATATCCTTTGATAACTGAACAGGTATATGACTTTCCCGATGAAGTGCTTGGTAAGAAGGTCCTGGCTCCATTGGTGGATAAAAATCAAAGTGGCCGACCACCATTAAAAAAAAGGAAGCTAGGAGCCGGAGAGCGAAGAAGAGTTAAAAAATGTGGTCGTTGCAAAATTTCTGAGGGTCATGATATTCGTACTTGCTCGGCTTTACTTGATCCTCCACCTCGATAAGGTAATTCTGTTTTCCTAAATTCTTATGTGTAAAAGGATCATTTTCGTCCTTCTAAACAGTTTTACGGTTTCACTTTGCAAAATTTGACTTGATAAGGTAATTCCGATGTAGTTGTAATGCAATGACATTGAATATTTTGCTTTGCAGATTTGTCAAATTACCGGGCTAACGACAAGTAATAGAAGGCCAAGAAGGAAGTGTTTTTGTTTTTTTTTTGGTTGTTCATCTCAAGTTGTACTCTGTTGTTTGTCATTTTCGCCTCCCGGTATTTTGCTACGCTTTTTGGAAAGCTTTTTTTGTCTTTTGGCTGCCATGTTGTTGGACTACATAATGAAAAATGCTACGGAGAGACCGATTAGAAATTGGATCAGAGGTTAAAACCTCTATGGATTTTAATCTTTTGTATGCCTCTATGCAGTAAAATTTATTGGTTTAATTACATTTAGCGTTATGTATCGCAGGTGTTCAAATCTACTGTTTTTATATAGTGATTATTAATGCAATTATAAGTCCGTGTTTAATGTCAGTGTTTAGAAAGCCCACTGAAAGCACAATATGGAGGAGGAAAAATTGAAAATCCATAAATTAATGAAGGGGTGAAAGGATGGTCATTGTTTGATGGAAATGGAAAATTAGCTGAGAGGAAATCGGACAATGGAAACAAAACTTCTGATCGAAATGCATCTAACCAAAGTTTATCTCACAAATTTGATTTACAGAAAGGGGTGTATCTTAGCAGAGGAGAATTATTTTTTTTTCTTTTTCTTTAAGACGATCAATGGCACATTACTTGATTTAACGCGATCGCCTTCATTGAACCTTGATCTAACGTGACATTATGTGCAATCAACCTGGATCACACTAATCGCCTTGATCGAACCTTGATCTACCGTGATATTATGATATTATGTGTAACCAACCCTGATCACAGTAATCGCCTTGATCGAACCTCGATCTAACATCTTATTATGTGTAATCAATCCGGATCAGAGTAGTCACCTTGATCGAACCTCGATCTAACATCTTATTATGTCTAATCACCCCTGGTCACAGTAATCGCCTTGATTGAACCTCGATGTAACATCTTTTATGTCTAATCAACCCAGATCACAGTAATCGCCTTCATCGAACCTCGATCTAACATCTTATTATGTATAATCCATCCGGATCAGAGTAATCGCCTTCATCGAATCTCGATCTTAAACCTCAGTATGCAATGATGTCAAGCGGACAATACAACTGGCGACGTCGTTATGAGGTTGCTCGAGTCGCGACCTGCGAGCTCGCTTCCTCGCTCTATCTCGACTTCCCCTTGGTCGCTCCTTTCCCGGACTCGTTCCATCTCTTGTTAATCTCCGACTTAGGAGGTTGGGCGGCCCTTTGAGTGATTAAGACCTTATAGGTTAGCACGCTCATCGCGAGATTTCCATCCCGCGACCCTAACCAGATTGTTGCTTCTGACGCTGTGGCCGCGGCCCGGCTCCATCCTGGTGACTAGATGGGCGGTTTATGTTAACACATAGGTGGCGACATATTTAGACACATCACCAGCCTTTTAAAAGCGGAACCTCTTTCTCTCTTTTCTTGGAATTTTCGCGGCTAGGTCGGGCAGGGGTTTGAATGATCTCTTGTTCTCCTCGACGGCCTTTGCGACCTGAGGACTGAACGCTCTCCTCAACTTCTACCCTTTGACTCTGACGCTCTTCCTCTGGTGCCTTGTGGTTGGGCTCGCCCCTAGCTGGATCGCCTCCCGAACTGGCAAAGGTTCTCGGCCCAGTGCCACTAGTCGGGAGTTGGTTAAGTACATTCTTTCGACATACTTGGCATACTCTATCATTTCCGCGATCTCAGACTACTCTTGCAACCCTGTTACTTTTTCCGGCACGTCCCGGCTGCATTGCGGCCTAGGTGTCCCAATGGCGTTCTTTTCTCTACGAGCCTCTTCTAGGGCCTCTTGGGCTTCTTTGGACTTTGATTTCTGATTTATGATGTTTCGAGCATCGGTGGCGGCTAGGGCATCCCTTTGCGGCCTCCTTCCCCCATCTGTGGGGCTGTCTAGTGTCTCTCCGGCGCCCTCGGCGTGGCTTTGATTGATCGCGCCCCTTTTATCTGAGGTAGGAGGTATCAGCGTGCCCTTACTTCCTGCCATCGCTAGGGATGCAAGATAGCGAGCCTGAAAATGGGATCGATTCAGACCGTTACCTACTCTGACAACCTGCTCTTGGTTAGTGAACTCTGTCTGACAGGTTTAATTGCTCTACACTGCGTTTTCTGCTGAAGTGGTTCAGAGGGTTGTTAGTAGTTGTACTGCCCTCGAGAATTGGTGGGGGGATTTGCTCGGACGATGGTAATTCAGGCGAGCTCCGGACAATCAATACCAATTTCTAGGAAAAAAGGTGATGATTCAAACGCAATCATCCCAGAGATTGGTGTAACCTCCAGTAGGATAGGTATACATTGTCGGAATTTCTTTTGGCAAGAAGACGGAGAACCTTTTTCTCAGGTTTCAACAGATTTGAAGGAAGAACACTATGAGATAGGTGATTTCTCTAATGCGAACTCGTGAGTCTTGTGCAAATCGTGGTAACGCTACCTCATTCGATGTGATGCCACCTGGGTGATCTCTTTTTCGGGTGTGAACTTTGTTGACTCTGGGCAGGTGATGAAGGTGACGATCAACCTCTCCGCCGTATTTAGGCTTTTCTGGGTGATTTTCTCACCGGAAGGCTGGAAGACTGAAGGTTCCCGGTAACGGAGCCAACTGATAATGCATAATATTATCACGGTGGTTGTGAAGGTGGATATTTGGTTGTTTTTGATAGATTTGGGGGGTGGCAGCCGGTGAGGTACGGTGGTGAGGCGGTGGAATAAATGAATGCTAAAGAGAATGAACTTGAGAAGATTTTTGTCCTCTTTGTCTATTTTTGTGCATACCTTTTATGAAATTACACAAGCCCTCCTTTTATAGGCAAGGGAAAAAGGCTAGGGGCGCGGGATAGGGATAGACAAGCACATAATACAATGATGTTAAGTAGACAATACAGCTGGCGACATCATTATGTGGTTGCTCGGGTCGCGATCTGTGAGCTCACTTTCTTGCCCTATCTCGACTTCCTTTTGGTCGCTCCTTTCCCGGACTCGTGTCGTCTCCTGTTGATCTCCAAATCAGGATGTTGGCCGGCCCCCTGAGCGTCTAAGACCTTATAGGTTTGGGTGTTCATGATGAGGTTTCCATCCCGCGGCCCTAATCAGATTGTCGCTGCCAACGCTGTAGCCGCGGTCCGGCTCCATCCTGGTGGCTAGGAGGGTGATTCCCGTTAACTCATAGGTAGCGATGTATTTATACGTATCAGCCATGTAATTATTTATGTTTTGGTAGTAGAACATGATGCTTTTTGTGTTGAGATTCATGTATTGAATCTTTGTTAATATTTATTATTTTTGTGATTTAAACCTGTTTTTTGATCATCTATCATTTGTCATTTATCATTTTCGTGAATGAAACCTGTTTTTTAATTTTTTATTATTGTAAATTAAAGTTATTTTTTTGCGGCGGAGGAAAAATCCGCCGCGGAAACCATTTTTCATGCATTATGTCTCATAATGGAAGAGATATTCCCTGGCGGTTTTTGACAATTCCAGGCGGATGAAAAACAGCCACAACGAGACCCTAGCGGCGGATCAGTAAAAACCGCCATGAAAGGGATAAACCTATTAGCGGCGAAGACAAATACGACGGATATTTGCGGCGGCTAAAACTGCCGTGAAAAAGTTTTAGCGGCGGATTATCATATTTCCGGTGAAAAAAATCCGCCGCTAAAAATCCTGTAGACCACCCAACGGGGTTGAGGGGAGAGAATATACTTATAATATAAAGTTTTAATGAGAAAGAACAAGACCAGGAGGTATCAACTTGGATTGGCTTCTGTCATTAGGTAAATCAAATCCAATTTTGCGATTCAAACTGGTCATAAATTCGCAATCAGCAATCAATAGTTCAGGGTTCAAATTTGTCCTGATCTTTTAATTTTGCCACTGGAAATCTACATTTTATTTTTTCAATATATTAAAATATTACTTACCAATATTGGTAACTAGGATATATAGAAGAAAAAGAAGAATATGTTTGAAATGACATTACAATATAACTAATTCTTAAAAAAACTAGTAAAACAAAAAAATATTAAAAAGAGTTAATTGGTTTTTGGTTTACACAATTCTTGCGGCAAATGCTTGTAAAAAATCTTTTGTAACTAATCGGGTAGGAGATTTTGGTTTATTATTTGGAATTTTAGGGTTTTATTGGATAACGGGTAGTTTTGAATTTGAGGATTTGGTACGATTGCCCGTGAATTAAGAAAACTCAATTTTACTAAAATAGGTTTCTTAGCTCCCGAGGTATTCTAAAATTATTTTTAGAATAGATTATTTGAAAAAGAAAATAGATTAAGAGATAGATTGTATCTCACGCATATACCTTAAATTATTCATAAACAAAAAAAACATGTTGATTATATCAAACAATGAGTTAATAAAATTTTCAGGCATAATGGGTAGAGACACTATTGCTGAGATGTTAACCTCTATACGAAATGTTTATATGGATAAAAAAAAGAGTGGTTCGAATAACATCGACTAATATTACCGAAAATGTTGTAAAAATACTTTTACGAGAAGGTTTTATCGAAAATATGAGAAAACAGCGCAAAAAGCATAAGTTTTTGGCATATACTGCTGTCAAGGAGGAATTTCTTATTAGTTAGTTCAATTCAAAAAAGACCAAGGTAAAAAACAAAATTTGGGTTGGGCTATATATATATATATATATATATATATATATATATATATATATGAAAGAGTGTACAATAATTATGTATTTAGCAAGTCAAGTCGCATGGTCTAATAATGAAAATTCTGATTAGTTGATAATATTCTGGTTATTGGTTGGGTATTTTGTGAAAGATTCCTATGAAAAGTTTTACCGTGGGCACGATAACTGGTACACCAGAGGTCCGTCACTTAACTAAATATCTTAAGACCCCTATAGTCTTATAGTCTATAGATAAAAAAAAAGAGAGATAAAACGAAAAATTGTCGTATTTTTCTAATAAATGTCTCCTGAAGTTGTCGGAATTATTCGTAATAAGATATTGGCTACCATTGAAAAGGTCTTATCAATAAAATTTCTATTTATTCACGATCTAGAACAAACTCTTCAAATAGCGGAAGCTAATTTGAGAAAAGCCCAAGGAAAAAGACAAACAATTGAAGCAAATCTAGCTCTCCGACGAGCTAGGACACGAGTCGAAGCTATCAATGTGGTTTAATTTCATAATATAACTAGTTGGGCATGTTGGAATAATAAAAAAGAGTCTGTTTCGAACATATTTTGATTTGATTTTGTCGAGCGAAAAGATGTAGCGAATGTTCTCAACATATGCACCTTTACAATTAATCTGACAAGGAATTATTGATGCACTTAACACGTATGATCCATGCTGTCAAAAAGGGAGGTAAAAAAATGAAGTTGTTTTATATTACAAAATTTATTTTAGTAAGTACCTTTATTTCTCATTGTGGTGGGAAGAAGTTGCTGAAAACATGGGTTGTTATATGATTAATAGTGTGGTATGAGTCAGCACATTCGCATATGGGATGGTGGGAGCATGTTTCTGGAAAATTCTTAGGTAGAAAGTCTCTATTAGACTCGACCGTCAGATGTGCGTCGTGTGTATAAAAACAAAATTATTTTGTTTTATTGTCGACGTGGCGCAAATCTAACGGTCGGGTGGATTAGAGACTCCCTACGACAGAATTACTCAATGTTTGTGGCTCTCGGATTACTTAATTAGTACTAGGATGAGCTGCATTAGTGCATCACAACCAAATTTCTTTTTCTTTTTCTTTTTTTTTTTTTTTTTTTTGATACAAAGGAAGCCAAAGACCTAACATCAATGAAAAGAAATCAGAATCTGGGGAGAGATGCAATCCCCTTAAATCATCAACAAGGATGTTCTGAACATCTTAAAGACATATCTTTTTTGGAGTAATGATACGGGCACAACTGTTCAGCCACTACGAGCGACACAATATGTATTTACACCGTTGATTATGATGTAGAACTCATTGATCATGATTATATCAATCATAATAAATAATGTAAATACATTTCATGACACTCATGATCAAAGTAATAGAAACAAAAAACAGGGTGTATTGTAGAGAGTGATATAGGGGTTTGTGGTTGTGATGCTACAATTAATATTAGAAAATAATATAGAATTATTTAAATCAAAATCTTGAAATAAATTATCAAGGAGATTTGATTGATTTGTAATCAATGTCAATCTTCTAAATATGGTGGGAATCAATCAAGAGTCTAAACGCATTAAATACAAATATTGTGGAATCAATCAAAAGTCTGGACGTATTAAATGCAAATCAATTAGAAGACACTCATTCAGCACTATAAATATGATGGTCTTGGTCATTTGCAAAAGACCCAGAAAAGACAAAAGAATAAAAACAGAAGGAAAGCATAGAGCATCATCAAGCCTCGAAGATCTCCCAAGAATTCCTCGAAATTCTTCAAGAAAGCCAAGAAGATCGAAGAGCGTCTTCAAGCCTCAAAGATCTCCCAAGAATTCATCGGAGTTCCTCAAGAAAGCCAAGAAGATTGAAAGATCGTATTCACACTCGAAGATCAACACAAAGGCGGAGCTCTTCAACAAGGCGTCTTCAACACTGGAAGATAAAAAAAGGCAGAGTTGTTTGACAATGCGTCTTCAACACTTGAAGATCAACCCAAAGTCAAGAAATGCGAGAAGATCGAAAAGCATTAGCAACACATAGTTGGTGCAAGCATCCCATGGGAGAAGTTGGCGAAATCATGAACACATTGAAGATGTTGGGTGGAAACACACCGAAGAAGTGGTGATTGTAGACCGGAGGAAAATCTTTAAGCACATTGTCAGCAAAGTGACTTAAACTCTACATCTGGTAGAACTAATCTGGTAGTCAGCTGAGTGATGGTCAACTGATAAGTGTATCCAAGTCTATGAAAGTCAACTGGGAAGTCTGCTGAGTTTTGTCTGGTGTCAGCAGTCTGCTGAGGTTTTGGGTGCAGCTGAGTTTTATGTCTGGGCAATGATCAGCTGAGTTGAGTCAGCAGAGTGATCCAACATCTGGCGCATTTATGGCAATCCGGACGGTTAGAGTAATGGGATCTATTGTGATACCCTAGATTTTGGTTTTGATGATAACACCATAAAGGTTAAATTGGGAAAGTCAACATTGGTCAACATAGGTCAAACCATGTCAAATAATGTGAAATGAGCTGAATTACATTGAACATGCTTAATTTTACCCTAATCATGCTTAGAATTGATTCAAGTTGGAAAAGGGTAATTAGGTCAACTTAGGGCATTTTGGGAATTTTGGGGGAAGTGGTCCAAACTCACCCTAATGATGTGAAACATGTTTAGTTATATTAATACACTTATAATTGATCCTAATCATGCTTTAATTTGTTCAATTTGATCAAAATCGAATTAGGTCAAAATTAAGGTTCATGTGATAAAAATCTGCTGAATTTTTCTAAGTGTTGGACTGTTTTTCACCCATGTTCACACCCCCATAACTTGCTCAATATTGAACCAAATTGCATGATCTTTATATGGTTGGAAATCTCATAATTCAAGCTACAAAACGAATATATAATATCTCATTTTCATGCAACACAGAGCACACACCATGCTGAACAAAAACGCATCAGATTGTGAAAGTCTGTGTTACAGCTTTCTGATGTGCTGATGTGTCACACTTTTGAGTACCCTATACTACTTGGAATGAGTAGATTTTTTATATGTTATAGATTGCATATAGGGGTACATTTTGTCTCAAGAAACTTTTGTGATTTAAGGTCTTTATCATAGCTAAAAGTTGACCACAAAATGCTTCAGTAAAACTGTCTGTCTGTGAGATAGTTGACTTGTGGTGTCTTTTTGAGTGACGGGTTCAACTCCAAATTAGCTGAAAATTTGAGGGATTATAGTTGACAATATTATGAGAATATTTCATTCTTTGATCATCTTGATTTGGGCACGTGATCATATAGAAAATTTGAAGATAAACTTGTATTTATTTAAACTGTTTCCAAAAATAGATAATTGATTTGATTGGGTTAATTAATTGAGATAAATCCGGTTGTATCAATTTGAATTGATTGGAAATAATGCTATTATCTATATATTACACGTTCTACTCAAGATTGATAGGGGCACAAGAGGTATTTTACAAGAAAAGAGGCTGCAACCCTAAAAATAGCTATATATGGGGCTGTTTGGTGTTAAACTTGGAGTGCAGCAGAAAAGTCGAGTATTCCTCACATAAAATCACTCCAATTCGTTCATACACATAGTAGAGAGGATAATCAACAAGTTTACAAGAGGCATCAAAGGCTGAATCAAAGAGAAACTTGGTAAACGAAGCAGATCTTCATCAGTTGCTGCGGTCTAGTTGCTGTGTTGCTGCTGGATCATATTCAGGCCGATTTGCTGCATAGTTCTCATTGAAGATCGTCAGATATCTCAGTTGGGAAGTTAATTTATAGTTGTTATATGTTTTAACACGTTTATTTAGCTTCCATGTGCTTTAATTTGCTGAATTGAGTCTGTAAACGCTGTTTGCATACTCTTGTTGTGTTTGTCTGTTTTGAGACGCTGTTTTGAGAGGTTTGTCTTGTGTAGCAACTCTCATAGGTTCTGTGGTTCCTACTTACTTGTGTAGGGGTAGGTTCGCATGTTTTAGGACTGTTTTACAGGGGTAAAACAGTGAGGTTTACAGTTTCTTGTGTAGGGCTGTTTAAGTGTGGGTTGTGTCTAGTTTAGGTAGAGTCTTGTGTAGCATACCTTAATAGAAAACCCCCCAGACGTAGGGCTGAATACATTGGTATTCAGTTTGGCCGAACTGGGTAATCATTCTTGTGTTTTATTGCTTTAATTCACGTCAACACACACTTACCACAGTTTTGTTGTTTTGTTTAATTTCTGTCGCATTGCAAGCACCGTTTGAACTTATGTTTCATATGAAAGACGTTGATTAGCATGGTATAAACTTAATCAAGTTAACTAAAAGTGTTCATTGCCTTAGTAATCACTTGAATAAGGTGTTACAACCTAGGTGTATTAAAAGGGTTGAAATTGAGAGCCATCTTGCGTTAAAAATAACTCGAAAAATTTAAAAGCACATCCAACCCCCCTTGTGTGCTTATACACCTAGTATACGATCCGTAGAGGACTCCACAATTGGTATCGGAGCGTGGTTGGCTTGAACACTAGGGCTACTTGCTGTGAAAGTAAACCCGAGTAATACTGCCGCAAATTTCGTAATCGTAATTGTGTGTTTTTGTTTCCTTGTTTTGTTTATTGTCTTATTCCCACTTTACACTTTGTTTTTGGTCTGTTGAGCCATTTTTACAAAATCTAGTGAAATGTCCGAACTGAATATGGCTCTAGCCACAGGGGCATCCACCGTGAAGCCACCCCTGTTTGATTCCTTCAACTATCCATTCTGGAACTACTGAACTCAATCACTTGCTGCCATTACTGTGGCGGTTCTTTTGAGTAATATATCCGGAAATGCCTAGAATGGAAAATTACCTTAAGGGCACTGACATCATGATATGGAGTGCCACCGTGAAAGGTCCACCGGAAGTGCCAGATACTGACCCTGAATCGATGAGTAATGAGGATAAAAGGAGATTCAAATACAACCACCAAGCTCTCAACATCATCATTTGTGCCTTGACCAATGCCGAGTACACTCAAGTCATGGGGCTGACCACTGCTCATGAGGTATGGAAGAAACTAGAGGTACTATATGAGGGCACCACCCATGTACAGAAAGCCAAACTTCAACTTCTAGTCCAGGAATATGAAAACTTTAAAATGGATTCTTCTGAAACCATTACATCCATGATGACCAGGTTCAATGGCTTAACCGGTAAGTTAGCTGTCCTGGGTAGGAAATTTTCTGAAGAGGACAAGGTCACCAAAATTCTGAGGTCCCTCCCCAGTCAGGCCTGGAAACCAAAGATCACAGCCATATATGAGGCTAAAGACCTTTCAGTCCTAAAGGTGGATGAATTGGTAGGAAACCTCTGCACCTACGAGATGACCTTATCTACTCAAGAAAAAGGCATATCTAAGAAAAATGCTGGCCTAATCACCTTTGACACCGATGACCAGAAAGAAAGTTTTGCCTTGTACATAAACAAAAAGTACAACAAATGGCAAAACAAGGGCAAATACAATGGTGAGAAGTCTAAAGAACAATCTAGTCAAAAATCAACTAAGGGCATAAAATGTTTCAAGTGCCACAAATTTGGCCACTATGCAAGTGACTGCAAAGTAAAGGATGAAGAGACCGAGAGTGAAAGTGATCACCATAAGGAAAGAAAAGAAAGGAGAGAAAGAAGAGAAAGGAAGAAATGGCATAAGTCAAAGGGCAAGAAGAAGGTCCTAGCAGCAAAAGAGTCTGAAAATGAAATGATTTGCTGGGATGCTATGGGTAGCGTTGACTCATCCGAGAGCTCAGTGGAAAGAGGACTTATGGGTTTTGAGGAAAAGTCTCATTCATCTTATGATTCCATTGAGAGTCCTGTTATGGCTAAATTCTTTCAGAATACTGATGCTGAAATTCATGAAGCTAATAATGAGTATCAGTCATTAGCTGTTAAATCTGGATCTGTTAAGTCCCTGCATGAGTCTAGTAAGTCCGATACTGAAATGCATGATAATTACTCCAGTGAATCGACAAGGAATCATATCTTGCATTAGATGCTGATGAGATGATTGAGAGATTATATGACAAGTATGATAATCTTAAATCAAAGTATAAGAATGCTAAGAAGGTTATTGATAACTTGTTTGATGAGATTCATATGTTGAAATCTGAGCCTGCTAAACCATCTCCTATGCTTGAATCTACATTGGCTGAATCTAAGAACATGCTTGATATACTTAATGAGAAATATGATAAGCTTGTGTGTGATCATGAAGACAACTTGAAGTTAATTGAGTCTATGCATGCTGAAAATGAAAAACTTTAAAATGAGATAAGTAAGCATAAGGTATGTATGGTGAACTTGGCTGAAAGCCAGAATACCCTGGCTAGGATGGCTGCAAATGACAGAAGGCCTAATGATCGTTCAGGACTAGGGTTTAAAGGATCCCATGCACATCATACTGCTGAAACCATTGTTAGACATGCTAGACCTATGTATGATGCTTTTCATGTGCAATGCTCAATCTGTCTGCGTTTACAGCATGATCACACTAATTGTCCAATGAAATTCAAAAAGTGGATACCGTGAGAGACTTTAACAAAAGGAAATCAGTAATGACGGGTAATGCTATTTATGTGCCCGATGTTAAGTCTATTTTGAAATCTAAATCCAAAATACCTATTGTGCATGATAGTTGTCTTAGCCCTGGTATTCACTTTAGAGATGTAAACGGTGATGGTTATGATATCTGCAACCCTAATCAGAAAGGATCCCTGGTTAGGATACCATATGCTTCATCTGTGAATGCATGTAAAGGAGGAACAAGAGGCTCATCCTCTTCCAAATTCGAGAAGAGATGATCACCTGATATGCTTGGCACCTATGCTAATCAGAGTTGAAGATAACTCAGTCTCATACTTATCGTAGTCACTGAATTGGATTCTTCTTCAACACTTTAAATGGTGTTCCAAGCATACGAATGAAGTGACAAGAGTATAAAGCAGGAATTGATGATAAAAGCTGCAAGTATGCTTTCTAGCCTAAGGTTGTCTGAGTTAGAGAAACTTGCTTAGGACTAGACATAAGATATGAGGGTTGATCTAGGACTAGACATTCAGGATTCTGTGCTAGCCTAGGATGCATTGTAACTGCCTCATGTTTTCAAATTTCTTGGAGTTATATTGCCATATTTTGTGAGATGCATACTTAGTAAAGTGAATTGAAATGATGAGTGGTTATGTGATTAACTGTACCATGCCATGTCTATTATGCTTAAATGTTCATATGGTGCCATGCTAAGTGAAAATGTGCTACAATACCTCTAGATAATAGGAGCACCTCCTAAACATACACTTCTTACTTGTTCTGTGCTAGAACATATAGGACCTCACTTGGGTGATTTACTGGTAGTAGTGTCGAGCTCAGTTAGTCATTGATGCATTATATAGTTTGTTGAGTAGGTCAGATGTCTCACCCTACATATTTTTTCAAAGCCATGTTAAATGATGAGCTAAAATATAAAGTTGTACGTATCTAGATTAGTCACATTTAATGCTATTTTAAGAATCTTGTGCTTTGGAAAATGTAAGTGTCATGGGAATCATAATATTTCGTTTTTAGCATCAAAGTATGACACACTGTGAATGCCTTAAGTTTGAATGTGATAAGTAAAGCATAACTATAGTACTTGGAGAAATGTTCTGAAAAAGTAAAAGCGAATCAAATAACTAATGAGTTTTGTCAGAAGCTGGTTGATGATTTGAGTGAGGTAGGGCGTATCTTGAATGTCCTATACCACTATGATGACCAAAAGCTCATGACAGTCAGAACAAAGTTGCCTTATGATTTGGGTATGTAGGGTATACCTCGTATGTCTTATTATACTATGATGGGCAATAGCTTAATTCTGACATGCTTATGAATGTGAAAGTTATATGAATCAATAAAAACAAAGAAAGTGGCAAACATCAGTGAAAAACTTAGTATATGCCACCTTATCCCCAGTATAAACTGAAGGGCATGTTGTAGGGATTATCCTCTGAGTGTGTCAGAAAGGTTCTAATCAAGTTATATCATTTTTTTTTCATGACATCATACAATTTGTTGAGCACATATTCTGAGTATCATTGTTTGTTTCTAGTTGAAATGTGTATTTGCTAGTTGCTTGAAAATTCAAGTTTGGAATTAGTGGAAGTTTAATATGGCTCTACACACACACACCGGGTGAACTTCTAGCGTACTTAATTCACTATGTACTTGCTGATATTGTCTATCCTTTGTTGGCCATCTATGCTATTATGTCACCTTACGTTTTGGTTTTGTTTGGTCTTGCTTAGGACTACCATAGAAGTGAGTATAAGGAGGAGTTTCATTTTGATAATGACAAAGAGGAGAAGTGGTACATGTACATCAAGACAGAGGGAGTGTATGACTGAGGAAGAAAGAATACCAAAGGTAAGAGATGAGACAGATAGAGGAATACCAAAGGTAAGAGATGAGACAGATAGAGGGAGTCATGGTATTGGGTAAGGTTTGCATAAATTGAGAGGGAGTTACTTGTATGTCAGTTGATATGATTATATGTGATTTTGACATGTGCCTTACATCCTGTTGCATACACTCATGCATTTAGGAACCTAGACTTAATTGGTTGTTGACATGCATGTTGTTATGGTTGTCATCATCAAAAAGAGGGAGATTGTGATACCCTAGATTTTGGTTTTGATGATAACACCATAAAGGTTAAATTGGGAAAGTCAACATTGGTCAACATAGGTCAAACCATGTCAAATAGTGTGAAATGAGCTGAATTACGTTGAACATGCTTAATTTTACCCTAATCATGCTTAGAATTGATTTAAGTTGGAAAAGGGTAATTAGGTCAACTTAGGGCATTTTGGGAATTTTGGGGGAAGTGGTCCAAACTCACCCTAATGTTGTGAAATATGTTTAGTTACATTAATACACTTATAATTGATCCTAATCATGCTTTAATTTGTTCAATTTGATCAAAATCGAATTAGGTCAAAATTAAGGTTCATGTGATAAAAATCTGCTGAATTTTTCTAAGTGTTGGACTGTTTTTCACCCATGTTCACACCCCCATAACTTGCTCAATATTGAACCAAATTGCATGATCTTTATATGGTTGGAAATCTCATAATTCAAGCTACAAAACCAATATATAATATCTCATTTTCATGCAACACAGAGCACACACCATGCTGAACAAAAACGCATCAGATTGTGAAAGTCTGTGTTACAGCTTTCTGATGTGCTGATGTGTCACACTTTTGAGTACCCTATACTACTTGGAATGAGTAGAATTTTTTATATGTTATAGATTGCATATAGGGGTACATTTTGTCTCAAGAAACTTTTGTGATTTAAGGTCTTTAGCATAGCTAAAAGTTGACCACAAAATGCTTCAGTAAAGCTGTCTGTCTGTGAGATAGTTGACTTGTGGTGTCTTTTTGAGTGACGGGTTCAACTCCAAATTAGCTGAAAATTTGAGGGATTATAGTTGACAATATTATGAGAATATTTCATTCTTTGATCATCTTGATTTGGGCACGTGATCATATAGAAAATTTGAAGATAAACTTGTATTTATTTAAACTGTTTCCAAAAATAGATAATTGATTTGATTGGGTTAATTAATTGAGATAAATCCGGTTGCATCAATTTGAATTGATTGGAAATAATGCTATTATCTATATATTACACGTTCTACTCAAGATTGATAGGGGCACAAGAGGTATTTTACAAGAAAAGAGGCTGCAACCCTAAAAATAGCTATATATGGGGCTGTTTGGTGTTAAACTTGGAGTGCAGCAGAAAAGTCGAGTATTCCTCACATAAAATCACTCCAATTCGTTCATACACATAGTAGAGAGGATAATCAACAAGTTTACAAGAGGCATCAAAGGCTGAATCAAAGAGAAACTTGGTAAACGAAGCAGATCTTCATCGGTTGCTGCGGTCTAGTTGCTGTGTTGCTGCTGGATCATATTCAGGCCGATTTGCTGCATAGTTCTCATTGAAGATCGTCAGATATCTCAGTTGGGAAGTTAATTTATAGTTGTTATATGTTTTAACACGTTTATTTAGCTTCCATGTGCTTTAATTTGCTGAATTGAGTCTGTAAACGCTGTTTGCATACTCTTGTTGTGTTTGTCTGTTTTGAGACGCTGTTTTGAGAGGTTTGTCTTGTGTAGCAACTCTCATAGGTTCTGTGGTTCCTACTTACTTGTGTAGGGGTAGGTTCGCATGTTTTAGGACTGTTTTACAGGGGTAAAACAGTGAGGTTTACAGTTTCTTGTGTAGGGCTGTTTAAGTGTGGGTTGTGTCTAGTTTAGGTAGAGTCTTGTGTAGCATACCTTAATAGAAAACCCCCCAGACGTAGGGCTGAATACATTGGTATTCAGTTTGGCCGAACTGGGTAATCATTCTTGTGTTTTATTGCTTTAATTCACGTCAACACACACTTACCACAGTTTTGTTGTTTTGTTTAATTTCTGTCGCATTGCAAGCACCGTTTGAACTTATGTTTCATATGAAAGACGTTGATTAGCATGGTATAAACTTAATCAAGTTAACTAAAAGTGTTCATTGCCTTAGTAATCACTTGAATAAGGTGTTACAACCTAGGTGTATTAAAAGGGTTGAAATTGAGAGCCATCTTGCGTTAAAAATAACTCGAAAAATTTAAAAGCACATCCAACCCCCCTTGTGTGCTTATACACCTAGTATACGATCCGTAGAGGACTCCACAATTGGTATCGGAGCGTGGTTGGCTTGAACACTAGGGCTACTTGCTGTGAAAGTAAACCTGAGTAATACTGCTGCAAATTTCAGAATCAGAATTGTGTGTTTTTGTTTCCTTGTTTTGTTTACTGTCTTATTCCCACTTTACACTTTGTTTTTGGTCTGTTGAGCCATTTTTACAAAATCTAGTGAAATGTCTGAACTGAATATGGCTCTAGCCACAGGGGCATCCACTGTGAAGCCACCCCTGTTTGATTCCTTCAACTATCCATTCTGGAAGTTTAGAATGGAAAATTACCTTAAGGGCACTGACATCATGATATGGAGTGCCACTGTGAAAGGTCCACTGGAAGTGCCAGATACTGACCCTGAATCGATGAGTAATGAGGATAAAAGGAGATTCAAATACAACCACCAAGCTCTCAACATCATCATTTGTGCCTTGACCAATGCTGAGTACACTCAAGTCATGGGGCTGACCACTGCTCATGAGGTATGGAAGAAACTAGAGGTACTATATGAGGGCACCACCCAGGTACAGAAAGCCAAACTTCAACTTCTAGTCCAGAATATGAAAACTTTAAAATGGATTCTTCTGAAACCATTACATCCATGATGACCAGGTTAAATGGCTTAACTGGTAAGTTAGCTGTCCTGGGTAGGAAATTTTCTGAAGAGGACAAGGTCACCAAAATTCTGAGGTCCCTCCCCAGTCAGGCCTGGAAACCAAAGATCACAGCCATATATGAGGCTAAAGACCTTTCAGTCCTAAAGGTGGATGAATTGGTAGGAAACCTCTGCACCTACGAGATGACCTTATCTACTGAAGAAAAAGGCATATCTAAGAAAAATGCTGGCCTAATCACCTTTGACACTGATGACCAGAAAGAAAGTTTTGCCTTGTACATAAACAGAAAGTACAACAAATGGCAAAACAAGGGCAAATACAATGGTGAGAAGTCTAAAGAACAATCTAGTCAAAAATCAACTAAGGGCATAAAATGTTTCAAGTGCCACAAATTTGGCCACTATGCAAGTGACTGCAAAGTAAAGGATGAAGAGACTGAGAGTGAAAGTGATCACCATAAGGAAAGAAAAGAAAGGAGAGAAAGGAAGAAATGGCATAAGTCAAAGGGCAAGAAGAAAGTCCTAGCAGCAAAAGAGTCTGAAAATGAAATGATTTGCTGGGATGCTATGGGTAGCGTTGACTCATCTGAGAGCTCAGTGGAAAGAGGACTTATGGGTTTTGAGGAAAAGTCTCATTCATCTTATGATTCCATTGAGAGTCCTGTTATGGCTAAATTCTTTCAGAATACTGATGCTGAAATTCATGATGCTAATAATGAGTATCAGTCATTAGCTGTTAAATCTGGATCTGTTAAGTCCCTGCATGAGTCTAGTAAGTCTGATACTGAAATGCATGATAATTACTCCAGTGAATCGACAAGGAATCATATCTTGCATTAGATGCTGATGAGATGATTGAGAGATTATATGACAAGTATGATAATCTTAAATCAAAGTATAAGAATGCTAAGAAGGTTATTGATAACTTGTTTGATGAGATTCATATGTTGAAATCTGAGCCTGCTAAACCATCTCCTATGCTTGAATCTACATTGGCTGAATCTAAGAACATGCTTGATATACTTAATGAGAAATATGATAAGCTTGTGTGTGATCATGAAGACAACTTGAAGTTAATTGAGTCTATGCATGCTGAAAATGAAAAACTTAAAAATGAGATAAGTAAGCATAAGGTATGTACGGTGAACTTGGCTGAAAGCCAGAATACCCTGGCTAGGATGGCTGCAAATGACAGAAGGCCTAATGATCGTTCAGGACTAGGGTTTAAAGGATCCCATGCACATCATACTGCTGAAACCACTGTTAGACATGCTAGACCTATGTATGATGCTTTTCATGTGCAATGCTCAATCTGTCTGCGTTTACAGCATGATCACACTAATTGTCCAATGAAATTCAAAAAGTGGATACCTGTGAGAGACTTTAACAAAAGGAAATCTGTAATGACGGGTAATGCTATTTATGTGCCTGATGTTAAGTCTATTTTGAAATCTAAATCCAAAATACCTATTGTGCATGATAGTTGTCTTAGCCCTGGTATTCACTTTAGAGATGTAAACGGTGATGGTTATGATATCTGCAACCCTAATCGGAAAGGATCCCTGGTTAGGATACCATATGCTTCATCTGTGAATGCATGTAAAGGAGGAACAAGAGGCTCATCCTCTTCCAAATTCGAGAAGAGATGATCACCTGATATGCTTGGCACCTATGCTAATCAGAGTTGAAGATAACTCAGTCTCATACTTATCGTAGTCACTGAACTGGATTCTTCTTCAACACTTTAAATGGTGTTCCAAGCATACGAATGAAGTGACAAGAGTATAAAGCAGGAATTGATGATAAAAGCTGCAAGTATGCTTTCTAGCCTAAGGTTGTCTGAGTTAGAGAAACTTGCTTAGGACTAGACATAAGATATGAGGGTTGATCTAGGACTAGACATTCAGGATTTTGTGCTAGCCTAGGATGCATTGTACCTGCCTCATGTTTTCAAATTTCTTGGAGTTATATTGCCATATTTTGTGAGATGCATACTTAGTAAAGTGAATTGAAATGATGAGTGGTTATGTGATTAACTGTACCATGCCATGTCTATTATGCTTAAATGTTCATATGGTGCCATGCTAAGTGAAAATGTGCTACAATACCTCTAGATAATAGGAGCACCTCCTAAACATACACTTCTTACTTGTTCTGTGCTAGAACATATAGGACCTCACTTGGGTGATTTACTGGTAGTAGTGTCGAGCTCAGTTAGTCATTGATGCATTATATAGTTTGTTGAGTAGGTCAGATGTCTCACCCTACATATTTTTTCAAAGCCATGTTAAATGATGAGCTAAAATATAAAGTTGTACGTATCTAGATTAGTCACATTTAATGCTATTTTAAGAATCTTGTGCTTTGGAAAATGTAAGTGTCATGGGAATCATAATATTTCGTTTTTAGCATCAAAGTATGACACACTGTGAATGCCTTAAGTTTGAATGTGATAAGTAAAGCATAACTATAGTACTTGGAGAAATGTTCAAGAAGTAAAAGCGAATCAAATAACTAATGAGTTTTGTCGCTGGTTGATGATTTGAGTGAGGTAGGGCGTATCTTGAATGTCCTATACCACTATGATGACCAAAAGCTCATGACAGTAACAAAGCTGCCTTATGATTTGGGTATGTAGGGTATACCTCGTATGTCTTATTATACTATGATGGGCAATAGCTTAATTCTGACATGCTTATGAATGTGAAAGTTATATGAATCAATAAAAACAAAGAAAGTGGCAAACATCAGTGAAAAACTTAGTATATGCCACCTTATCCCCAGTATAAACTGAAGGGCATGTTGTAGGGATTATCCTCTGAGTGTGTCAGAAAGGTTCTAATCAAGTTATATCATTTTTTTTCATGACATCATACAATTTGTTGAGCACATATTCTGAGTATCATTGTTTGTTTCTAGTTGAAATGTGTATTTGCTAGTTGCTTGAAAATTCAAGTTTGGAATTAGTGGAAGTTTAATATGGCTCTACACACACACACACCGGGTGAACTTCTAGCGTACTTAATTCACTATGTACTTGCTAATATTGTCTATCCTTTGTTGGCCATCTATGCTATTATGTCACCTTATGTTTTGGTTTTGTTTGGTCTTGCTTAGGACTACCATAGAAGTGAGTATAAGGAGGAGTTTCATTTTGATAATGACAAAGAGGGAGAAGTGGTACATGTACATCAAGACAGAGGGAGTGTGTATGACTGAGGAAGAAAGAATACCAAAGGTAAGAGATGAGACAGATAGAGGAATACCAAAGGTAAGAGATGAGACAGATAGAGGGAGTCATGGTATTGGGTAAGGTTTGCATAAATTGAGAGGGAGTTACTTGTATGTCAGTTGATATGATTATATGTGATTTTGACATGTGCCTTACATCCTGTTGCATACACTCATGCATTTAGGAACCTAGACTTAATTGGTTGTTGACATACATGTTGTTATGGTTGTCATCATCAAAAAGAGGGAGATTGTGATACCCTAGATTTTGGTTTTGATGATAACACCATAAAGGTTAAATTGGGAAAGTCAACATTGGTCAACATAGGTCAAACCATGTCAAATAATGTGAAATGAGCTGAATTACATTGAACATGCTTAATTTTACCCTAATCATGCTTAGAATTGATTCAAGTTGGAAAAGGGTAATTAGGTCAACTTAGGGCATTTTGGGAATTTTGGGGGAAGTGGTCCAAACTCACCCTAATGATGTGAAACATGTTTAGTTATATTAATACACTTATAATTGATCCTAATCATGCTTTAATTTGTTCAATTTGATCAAAATCGAATTAGGTCAAAATTAAGGTTCATGTGATAAAAATCTGCTGAATTTTTCTAAGTGTTGGACTGTTTTTCACCCATGTTCACACCCCCATAACTTGCTCAATATTGAACCAAATTGCATGATCTTTATATGGTTGGAAATCTCATAATTCAAGCTACAAAACGAATATATAATATCTCATTTTCATGCAACACAGAGCACACACCATGCTGAACAAAAACGCATCAGATTGTGAAAGTCTGTGTTACAGCTTTCTGATGTGCTGATGTGTCACACTTTTGAGTACCCTATACTACTTGGAATGAGTAGAATTTTTTATATGTTATAGATTGCATATAGGGGTACATTTTGTCTCAAGAAACTTTTGTGATTTAAGGTCTTTATCATAGCTAAAAGTTGACCACAAAATGCTTCAGTAAAACTGTCTGTCTGTGAGATAGTTGACTTGTGGTGTCTTTTTGAGTGACGGGTTCAACTCCAAATTAGCTGAAAATTTGAGGGATTATAGTTGACAATATTATGAGAATATTTCATTCTTTGATCATCTTGATTTGGGCACGTGATCATATAGAAAATTTGAAGATAAACTTGTATTTATTTAAACTGTTTCCAAAAATAGATAATTGATTTGATTGGGTTAATTAATTGAGATAAATCCGGTTGCATCAATTTGAATTGATTGGAAATAATGCTATTATCTATATATTACACGTTCTACTCAAGATTGATAGGGGCACAAGAGGTATTTTACAAGAAAAGAGGCTGCAACCCTAAAAATAGCTATATATGGGGCTGTTTGGTGTTAAACTTGGAGTGCAGCAGAAAAGTCGAGTATTCCTCACATAAAATCACTCCAATTCGTTCATACACATAGTAGAGAGGATAATCAACAAGTTTACAAGAGGCATCAAAGGCTGAATCAAAGAGAAACTTGGTAAACGAAGCAGATCTTCATCAGTTGCTGCGGTCTAGTTGCTGTGTTGCTGCTGGATCATATTCAGGCCGATTTGCTGCATAGTTCTCATTGAAGATCGTCAGATATCTCAGTTGGGAAGTTAATTTATAGTTGTTATATGTTTTAACACGTTTATTTAGCTTCCATGTGCTTTAATTTGCTGAATTGAGTCTGTAAACGCTGTTTGCATACTCTTGTTGTGTTTGTCTGTTTTGAGACGCTGTTTTGAGAGGTTTGTCTTGTGTAGCAACTCTCATAGGTTCTGTGGTTCCTACTTACTTGTGTAGGGGTAGGTTCGCATGTTTTAGGACTGTTTTACAGGGGTAAAACAGTGAGGTTTACAGTTTCTTGTGTAGGGCTGTTTAAGTGTGGGTTGTGTCTAGTTTAGGTAGAGTCTTGTGTAGCATACCTTAATAGAAAACCCCCCAGACGTAGGGCTGAATACATTGGTATTCAGTTTGGCCGAACTGGGTAATCATTCTTGTGTTTTATTGCTTTAATTCACGTCAACACACACTTACCACAGTTTTGCTGTTTTGTTTAATTTCTGTCGCATTGCAAGCACCGTTTGAACTTATGTTTCATATGAAAGACGTTGATTAGCATGGTATAAACTTAATCAAGTTAACTAAAAGTGTTCATTGCCTTAGTAATCACTTGAATAAGGTGTTACAACCTAGGTGTATTAAAAGGGTTGAAATTGAGAGCCATCTTGCGTTAAAAATAACTCGAAAAATTTAAAAGCACATCCAACCCCCCTTGTGTGCTTATACACCTAGTATACGATCCGTAGAGGACTCCACATCTATGCCTATAAATACCAACTGTATTGATCATTGTAAAGTGTGTGTAATCCGTCTGAAATTCAGTGCATAGTAAAATATCTCTTTTATGTCCGTGAAGTAGTCGGCACAACACCGGAAACCATGTTAAATCCCGTGTTCTTCTTGTTTCTGTTACTTCTATTGATTATTACTGTTAGATTGAATCTGTTAATTATCTATCTTGTATTTGGATTCCCTATCCTGTTATAACAAACTGGTATCAGAGAGTAGGTTTCTGGAATCATCTGTACAAACGAATTTTATCTTCACCAAGACCCTTACCGGTGCTAGGATTCTGTGATAAAAGTTCTGTTCTTTGGCAAGAAAGATGTTTGTAGTTAACGTAAAATCGATAAATTTACAGGAAGAAACAGTTTTAGTCTGTGGCAAATCAAAATACGGGCTTTGTTAAAACAACAAGGATTATGGACTCATTTATCTGGTAAAGAAGATGCCAGTTCAGCAGATTCTACAAATCTGGAAGAGAAAGCACATTCAACCATCATGTTGTGCTTATCCGATGATGTTATCACCGAAGTTGCTGAGGAAGACACGCCTACCAAGTTGTGGGCAAAGCTTGAAAGCCTGTATATGACTAAGTCATTAACCAACAAGTTGCTGCTGAAGTAGAGACTGTTTAGTTTGAGGATGCATGAAGGAGGTTTGCTGAGGGAACATCTGTAAGGAAATCTACGCGGGAACGCAGCGGAATTAAAAAATTTATTTCCTTTTAACCCAAGATCGACTTCGTTTAAGCAACAAGCATAAAAGAAGTAGACGTAGAATATTCTTGGATGATCTAAAATAGATCGTCGCTTCATCTACGGTTGTAGTTTCTATACGAAGCCGCCCAAGTGTTCGGCCTCTACCGTTGATCCACACGAACAGCCTGCTGGAATCCCATCATGGATTACTACCGGAAAAACTCGGTTGCTAGACCGACCTTTTCTCTCTCTCTCAAAACTCTCTCCAGGAAGCTCTCTTATTTTTTTACAAGAACTATTAGTCTCTTGGAATTGTGATGTACAAAAGAGCTAGCCAATCCTCTCTTATATAGAGTATGTGGCGCCCCCTATGTCTCCCAATCTGATTGGGAGAAACTTCTTAGTAGATTGAGGAGAAAGAAAACATTTTACTAGTAAAATAAGGAAAATACTTTTGATTGATTTATCTCATTTAATTTAATATCTCATATTAAATATTTCCAAGATACAACATCTAATATTGATTATCTTTATCATATTACCATAAATCAATTTTCCATAAATCTATTAATATCCAATATTAATATACGATAATATCATTATTTAAATTGCACAATCCATATGTATCTCATACACTCAATATTGGCTCCACCTTTAGCCAATAAATTGACATTCGGAATATTCTTAATTAATATAATACTATGATTAATTAATTTGTAAAATACATGTGTATCAATATACACAAATATATTTCGACATATATATACATTATATGTATATTTAATTAATCGATATAATTAATATCTTGTATTCAATTTATTCATGATAAATAAATGCCACCATATTAATTTATCACTATAACACTTTATAGTCAAGATAAACTTTCCTTATTTGGTTATCACTATAACCACATTTTAATCAAGCTAGATGTTCTTATGTGTGTGACCCAATAGGCTTCCGAATATGTTGGCCGTAGGCATAAAGTGCAATTACGAAAATGCCTTTCATACCTAACGATCATGGATAGCGTCTAGCAACACGTCCACGACCCCCAATCATCGGAAGATTCAAATGCAATGACTACTACCTTTCATGAGAAACGGTTACCGTGTAAATAGAATCCTATCGCTGTTATAATATCCATACGGTCGTACGTCGAGTGTCAAATATCAACGATCGTATCTTATAATCCGGATATCATGCTCTCTCGAAGTAACTCATTTACTTCTACTTTGCAAAGATTCACGAGAGTAAGTCAATCCTTATAAGAAGGCCCTTTTGGATATTTACTCCTAATCATAGGATACGCGATTTTTGGACGAGCAACATGAATTCTACGCATGCTTCAGTATCACACCAATCACCGCCGCATGATCTTCCTATGGCTAAGGGAAACCTCAATAGTGTCAAAGTATGACAATCCACACCGTGATGTCATGAAGACTCCGGTCTCGGGATAATTAGACAACCGCCACATAGTGCGACACTTAATAAAATAAGTGGGTCAGTCTAACGTACGCATTCTCTAATACACGTCCACGTACAGTCCAAGTGTCTAAACACTTTGATAGACGAGATTTATCCCTAGCTTCAATAAGATAGAAGACATCCAATACGTGCTAGTCTAATCATACTATTAACGTCCCATTTAATAGCCCATACGACTAGAGACATTTAAGTATCAAACCATTTAAAGTGAGTCGAGATCTCATCAACCATAATCACTATTATGATTTCTCTTTCACAGTTTGACACTAGGGACGTTATCGTATATATACAATATCATAATTGGTCCGTTAAACGAACAAATATATAATAATAGAAAAGCCATTTATTATATGTAGAAACATAAAGAAATAGTAGAAATGATTCGACCCGGTCGGATCCGGTCCAACTCGATTGGGTTTAGGACATTATTTCAACAATCTCCTACTTGGCCTAAAGCCAATCACTCGTACACATAAGACCAACTTGAAACACAAGAATCTCATGCAATACTAGCGACTAACCCTAAGCGTAAGCGGATCACTATCCGTGGGGACTCAGACTATCTTCATATCTTGCTCCAAATGATCAAGTCAAAAGGAACCGCCTCAACACACACATGAATCTCTGACGAGACCCTGGTCCCTGCTTCAAGCAATGAATCCACTACTATATCAGCTATATAGCAAAGGTGGAAGAACCATAAAAGGTTCAGGAATGAACCTCTTAGATCCATGTAATGCTCTCACTGCGCCTCGAAGGCATATACTGTGTTTTGGCGCAGTTGTAGAATCCACAGTGATCTCTAGCTAAGAACATTTCTAGCTCACTGTATCACTTGACCTAAGGCAACTGCAAACCCAAACTGTAGCTCCCACTATCTTCATATGACCTAGGGCACACATCTGTATATCTACATTTATTCGATTCCAAGTTTCAATAAACCAGAACTCATCCTTAACACTTTTAAAGATATTCTCAACATATACCGTAATCACTTTCATACCTGCTCATGACTCTTCATGAAGTATGAACATCTTGTTCAATTCATAATACTTATGATGGACCCTATTGTAGAAGCAAAAGGAACCTTCCATAAGTATCATCTTTCAACTTATTCTTTAGGACTGACGTCCTATCATAGATAGATCCCGAGAATACCGGCTAGCAGTATCTCCTGCTATGATCTATGCTAAACTCTTTTAGCATCCCATCTATCGGGGTGAATTGTGACAATTAAGCAGTATCTAAATCTATCACTATAGATTCTTATTTCTAAAATAAGAACCGCAACCTCCAAGAGCTTTCAAAAAGTCCTTGAATTACCAAACATTAATTGACTGTGACATGGGGTAACAACTCTCGAGAAGGATGTGCAACACCTTGCTCGAAAACTGTAACACTCATACTAACCCTTCTGCACATTAAGCATATCTTTACTTTTGATCAAATCAAAGTCTTTTGGATCTCAAAGTAAAGAACTTATACAGAGAAACCTGTTTGAGTCCATTAATGGATCTCATAAGCTTACTCATCACGTTATCGTCTATGAACGCCAAGCCATTGGCCCAACGTCTTCAACACTATCATATAGCCATGATGCGTAGCGATAACAAGCACTATCTGAATAGACTTAAGCATAGCTGGTAGCAAAAAGGTAATTACAAGGTTTACACCCCGTAGCCTTCACCATCAACTTAGCATTAACTAGTAATCGTATTACCATCCATGTCAGTCTTTCATAATGACCCGATACACCTTTTAAGGACATTCTCTTTAGGTAAGAAATACTAGGTTTATAACCCGGTTGTCACACATGGAATCTGCTTCAGATGCTATGGCTCCTAGACATATCTCTTAATCTTGCCTTTCAAGCATTTCTACATAAATCACGAGATCTTCATTCTTCAAGATGAACGTACCAGCAACCCTTTCGGGCATGTGGTTATCTATAGACTCACTGAATACCTGTGTGCACTGAGAAGTGTCTCACACCTCAACGCTAAGAGGCGGCTGCTCATGTTCCAATGGTTGAATATACATTTGTGGTTCTCAAACTACTTTTGAGATCTTGATTTACTCCCATTGTCTCGTTTGGAAGAAAAACTTCCTCTCGAAGACAACATGTCGGGAGACAAACATTTTTGCTCCGTGGGTAAGTAAATGATATCTAGCTTACTTGCTAAGATATCCCACAAAGTTTCACATGTTATACTAGGCTCCAAACCTTTCAGACACTGCATGCTTGCTAGAAGCATGATAACCATAAATCATCGGTTAAGATAGATTTGATGTCATCTTCTTCCATATTCGATATGGAATTCATTCAACCTTTATTCTTTGGAAGTTGGTTAAGTATATGTAATGAATAAGGGCACAATCCTAAAATAGGTAAGGGATATTTCGCATGGCTTATGTCACACCTTTATCGTATAAAGTGTTGTTTCCATTTTAGAAACACGATATGTTCGCGTATCCCAAAATGGTATCCTTCAAGGGAGAATCTAATTCATTCTCGGACAACTTCTGAAACACCCTTCAAGTATTAATTGCTTCAATCCAATTGAAGATTAATTCTTAAGTAGCTCATCAATCTCATATTCGTACTAGCTCGAACTTTTCGGGCTTTCCGAATTTCGCACTTCATTGAGTACACTTGACTATTTCTAAAAATAGTCATAGAGAGTAATAAACAATTATTTGGCATTTATTGTCATAAGCTAACAAACATCAATATGTTTAGGCTTTAGTCAATATTCTAGAATTTACACCTTTTTCATAAAAGGGTATTTTAGTCACATTTGGATAAGATACGTATCACCCACATGATATAATCACATGGTTCAGACATCATCAAAATGACATTTTATTACACGTTTCTCTTCCACAGGGACTATGTCTAGAACAACCACAAATATCAAGGATAACAGCCATTCAAACATTTGGTTAAGATTTCATCACCTATATCAACTATATACTGTAATCTAGTATGTTAGATTCGGTGACCGTTCAACTTTATCGGAACAACATTTATTCCTTACAATCGAATATTCTACTAAATCCTAAATAACTGTACTCATGTTCTTCATAAGAACCGGAACACAATAACATTTATTTAGTTCCTTTATCAGTTTGCTAGACTTTAGAATATTATATAATAAATGCTGCAACGTTTGCTTCACTTTCCATATCTTAAAATATTCTATATTTAAATCTTTCTAATTTAATCATACTCCAAACATATCATATATCTAAGAGTTGTCTTTAGCTTAGATAGATTTATCTCAACTTTCTTGCTTAGAATAGAGACTTCGATAAGTTCTCTTATTCAAGCACATGCCCTAACTTGCCTTTTAATCCTTTACGCACTCGTAAATATTTCTTAATGTAGTCTTCATAAGACTTAAGAAAAATCACAAGAGCTATGTCTTTAATTTCCTTTCATAAAGAAAATCCAATGTTTATTAGATCGTTTATTTAGCCTTTTGAATCATATTCAAAACATGTACTATTAAATTAACCTTTAAGAAATGATTAAAGAAATAAGTCGATACTTAAATCTTACAATTTTGAAAACAACCTTTCCAAAATTTGACGTGGTCATTCTTATCCAACGTTTGAATTAATTGTCATCGTATGACAGAATGATCATATTGGATCGTATCCAATGTATGATTAATTCGTTGGAACTTATTTCAAGTGATTTAATCATATCATGAGCTTTCGTTTTTTTATTAATAATTAAAGTCTTGGAGCACTCCATCAAATATGTAGTCTCAAACTACTATAACGAGGTTGCTTTAGTCATTGCTTATTTTAAAATGATTAAAATTACTTAACCATACTTGAGAAAGTTTCTCAAAAGGTAATAGTCATAAGGTTTTAACAATCGAGAATAAAACATAGAAATAAAAGTTCGATAAAAACTACAACATAAAATAAAGATAAACGGAGTGTTGTTGTTTATACATGCAAAATCAAAAAATGGTCTTTTGTTTTATGATTTTGCTCCCATTAGTCAACTACTCCCAAATGGCTTTCAAGAATTTCCAAATATTCTATAGTGGCCAAGATCCCATCTAGTTACTCCGATTCCCGACGAGGGTCGATCAACCGGAATAATTCGAAAGGTGGGTACACTTTACCAATCACATCTCTATGTGACTCTTGATGGTTGACTAATCAACTCTTTGACACTACACATCTTTATATGGTAGCCAACCCCTTGTCACTAAAATAAGACGGTCCTGACGAGGGCCAATCACCGCAATATTCTAGTCAAGTTATAACCCGATATTCGTGAGATCTCATACGATCATATAATAACGATATACCTAAGGTAGGTCAACTCCCGACAAGGGCCGATCATTTAGATCCGAACAAGGGCTCGTCACCGTCATTATAATATTGGGAGACATAATTCCGACTTAATTTTTGTTGTGAGAGTAACTTTAAATTAATTCCGACATATACCCAATATCCATACGGTTGTACGTCGAGTGTCAAACATCAACGACCGTATCTTATAATCTGGATATCATGTTTTCTCGAAGTAACTCATTTACTTCCACTTTGCAAAGATTCATGAGAGTAAGACAATCCGTATAAGAAGGACCTTTCGTATATTTATTCATAATCACGGGATATGCGATTTCCAGACGAGCAACATGAAGGACTGGCATGCAAGGCTTCCCTCACATCCTCTAAAGCCATTGTATCCTACCTAACGCGCTGAGTTCTATGTCTGGGCAATGATCAGCTGAGTTGAGTCAGCAGAGTGATCCAACATCTAGGGCATTTATGGCAATCCGACAAAGATTCTTGATGGTCGGGGTTTAGGGATCTGTGCCTATAAATACAAACTGTATTGATCATTGTAAAGGGTGTGTAATCCGTCTGAAATTCTGTGCATAATAAAATATCTCTTTTCTGTCCGTGGAGTACTCGGCACAATGCCGGAAACCACGTTAAATCCTGTGTTTTTCTTGTTTCTGTTATTTCTAATAAGGAAGGGCAATCTTGCTTGCTATTATTGTCACTGCATCAAATGATTAGATGTTTAGCATTTCAAGTGCATCTTCATCTTTCATTGCATCTTTAGCTGTCACTCCTTCAATTTCATTGTTACCGCGCCGCGTTAAATTATGAAGAAAAATTTGATTTTCAGAAACTACGTCGAAGAAATATCTAATGATGTGAAAACAAATATGGAAAAAATTATGAATTTTTATGAAATAATTACGATGATCGGAGTATTAGATAATAAAAATATAACCGTTTAAAATATTGAGTACGAGAGAAAAAAATTCAATCCTTTTTTGAAATTTCAGTTGAAAAGAGGTATTGTTATAGTGGTTTTTTTTCCTTCGTCCTTATAAACCATGAGGTCTGAAAATATTCTTTTTACCTATTTTTTTTAACATATTGCATCCATGACGGAAAATTTTATAATACAACTGTAACTCCCCGCTCCCGGATATCGAGTACTTATCCGGAAGAGAACGTTCAGCGCGTATAGCATTACCACAAAAATATTACTGGAATGGAAACTCAACATACTAAAAGATAAAAAAGGTGTCCTCAAACAACGAACGTCTTACAAGTACGATGTCCAAAAAAAGACATAAACTTGTCTTAAAAGAAGTACAAACTCTCTCACAAAAGTCTAGAAATAAAAGAACAACATTTGTCTAGAAGGAAAAGTATCAAAGTCTAGTGCAACACGAAACAAAGAAAACTGGACGCATCATCAAAGCATCATCTTCATCACATATCCTCGTCATTGAACTCATGGACTGTTACAGTATAAAAGCTGATGGGAATGCTGAGTGTACTCTGCTAATCTGTCACATGAAGATATCAGGAACCTGCTGACAGCATGAACAACAACAGCCTGCTGACAGTAAACACCAGCAGCCTGCTGAGTAGTTTAGTAGTTTAATACAGAAAATGGTTATTTTATTGTAATATGTTAGAACCGTTGGTAACTTACTTCTAACTGACTCATTAGGTGTATGTTGTTATAAAATACCCCATGATCAGCCACATTGTAAACACCTTGTAACTTTTATTTGATCAATAATAATTCCGCATTTTATTTTGTTTGTTTGTAATTCTACAAACTTCATCATGGTATCAGGGCAGAATTTTGAGAATTTCTAAATGATTTCCTGCGTTTTTTTGAAGAAACTTGAGAGTGTTCTTCATCTTTTTTCTAAGGTTTCCAGTTTTTTGAGAGTAAACTGTTATCTTTTTTTCCTGTTTGATAAGTTCTTGATCACTTTTTCATTACCATTGTTGATTTTAGAATCATTTCTGGAGTTCTTGATAGCCATGCCAGCTAAGAAACAAGAAATAAGTCCCTCCAGTCCATTCTATGTTCATACCAATGAGAATCCTTCTCTGGTTCTTGTTCAGCCATTGATGAATGGCAATAACTGCAATCCCTAGAAAATCTCTATGGAAATGGTGTTAATCACCAAGAATAACATTGGCTTCGTAGACGGAACAATTAAAAGGCCTCCATGCATTGAGGCTGACACAATAGTGAGATCATGGATCTTGAATTCTGTAGAGAACCATTGCACAAAGTTTGATGTATTTCAAGAATGCTCATGTAGTTTGGAAGAATCTTATAGCAATGTTCTCAAATGTTGATGCATTAAGACTTTCAGATCTTCTTGAAGAAATGCATCTCCTGAAACAAGGCACAGATTCTGTCAATCAATATTTTACAAAATTGATGATTCTTTGGGAAGAAATCAAGACCATCAGGCCCGTGACAATATGTTCTTGTGATCCTCAATGTCACTGCAACGCTATCAGCAATTTGATGGATCATATGGAGGCTGAACATGTCATGAAATTCCTTAAAGGTTTAAGGGATGAATTTGAACCAATGGTCTCACAGGCAATGCTGATTGTGCCATTTCAAGAAATTCATGATGCCTTTGCAATGGCAATCAAATTTGAGGGACAAAAGTCATATGTGGCTAACAAGGCCAACAATCAAGATTCCATGGTCCTATTGTCATAAAAGAATGGACAGGGACAGAATCAGACTATCAGCAGACCTAACTCTGCTGCAAATCCCAGGCCTAAAAATCCAAAAAAGATGCAATGCATTTTCTGTGGATTCAATGGCCATACCGAGGAGACTTGTTACAAGAAGCATGGCTTTCCTCCTGGTTTCAAGTCAAAAAGGGGCAAATATGGTAGAATGGGAGCAATCAGCAGAGATAGATCAGGCACCAAGCAGGTCTGCTGGCCCAAGGTTTCCCAATGTTACTGCACAACAACTTGACAAGTTGATAGCTCTGCTGAATGATCCTCCTAGACATGCAGGGCTTGTTGTTGGACAACCTGCTGATATTGTCACACATTACTCACCTGCCATAGGAATAGGTGACCTAAATTTAGTAAGATCAATAGAGTAGATCTTGGATTTTGGTGCCACAGATCACATTGTAGGATCATTAGATCTATTAACCAATCCCAAACCTTCGTCTGGTATAAAAATGGGACTGCCTAATGGAAATAATGTTTCTATCACTCATATAGGACAAGTAAGGGTGAACCCTCAATTGGTCCTACATGATGTGTTTTGCATTCCTAGTTTTAAGTATAACCTTTTGTCCTTACCTTCCTTTATTAGTCATACAAAAGGTGCAGCTGTTTTTTCTGCTAACAAGTGTGTTTTGCAGGACAAGAACAAGAGCATGATTGGTTCAGTTGAGTTACAGAGAGGACTTTATGTCATGGATCAGCCAATAAGACTTTCTGTTACCAATGCTGTTGAGAACCACACTTTATCTGGTGGATTAGTTGATGCACTTTTATGGCACTACAGACTTGGACATTTGCCTAATAAGAGACTGCAAGTTATCAGTTCACAATCTGCTGATGTCAAATTTTGTAATCATGATCTTTGTTATATCTGTCCTTTGACTAAACTGAAGAAAAATCCTTTTCCTTTATGCACCACTGCTGTAAATGCTACTTTTGACCTTGTTCATATGGACATTTGGGGTCCTCTGAGACAGCATACTGTAAATGGACAACAATATTTTCTTACTGTTGTAGATGATTTTTCTAGATTTACTTGGGTTTTTCTTATGAGGCATAAATCTGAAGCCTCTGACCTTGTAAAATCTCTTGTTAAATTTGTTTCTACTCAGGTTTACAAAATCATTAAAGTAATTAGATCTGACAATGATGTAGAATTTCAACTTATAGATTTTTATGCTCAGCAGGGTATTATACATCGGACATCCTGTGTAAGTACACCTGAGCAAAATGGCATTGTTGAAAGAAAACATCAACATCTGCTGAATGTTGGAAGAGGTTTGAGGTTCCAGAGTAATCTACCCATTGAGTATTGGGGTTTCTGTCTTTTGCATGCTGTAAAATTGATTAATGCCACACCTACACCACTGCTGAAGGAAAGCACTCCACATGAAGTGCTTTATGGCACCAAACCCGACTATTCTGTGTTTAAAGTCTTTAGTTGCTTAGTTTTTTCATGCACACTTCAGAAGTATAGGACCAAATTTGACTCAAGATGTAGGACTTGTGTCTATCTTGGGAATTCAACCACTTCCAAGGGTGCTCTTTTAGATATTACTAACAAAGACATCTTTGTTGCTAGAAATACTCATTTCCATGAAACTTATTTCCCTCTTGTTCAATAGGTCTTGGGAAAGCCTAGATATCTTGCTGACATACCTGTTCCTTTGCCAGTGATGAACATTTTTGATGACCTGCTGAATGAGTCAGCAGACCAACCATCAATGGGATCAGCAGCTATTGATCAATCCAATGAAAGGCAAGCACCTGAACCCACACAACCAAGAAGGTCCACAAGAACAAGGAAATTACCAACCTTTTATCAAGGGGGTGCTCATAATGTTCAGCAGACTCCACATCTGCTGAGTGAAGTAATGAGTCTGGACATTCTCCCAGCAGACTATGCCAGATTCATCAATGCCATTGATGCAGTTAAAGAGCCTAAGACCTACAATCAAGCTATCAAGCATGATGAATGGAAGGAAGCCATGAACAAAGAACTTGAAGCTTTACAAAAGACTCACACTTGGGAGATAGTTGATTTGCCCCCAGGAAAGAAACCAATAGGGTGCAAATGAGTATACAAAATCAAACATAATCCTGATTGATCAGTAGAGAGATATAAAGCAAGATTAGTAGCAAAAGGCTACACTCAGACATATGGAATTGATTATCAAGAAACCTTTTCCCCTATTGTCAAGATTACTACAGTCAGAATCTTACTTGCACCAGAAGCAACTAACAACTAGCATTTACATCAACTGGATGTCAACACTACTTTTCTACATGAGGATCTACATGAAGAAGTATACATGCAATTACCACCAGGCTGTGCAGCAACTAAACCAAACCAAGTTTGCAAACTTACCAAATCACTATATGGTCTTAAACAAGCCAGCAGACAGTGGAATTGCAAGGTAACTGAATCATTGGAGGCTTAATGATTCATTCAATCCAAACATGACCATAGTTTATTCACAAAAGGGTCAGGACAGTCATTCCTTGTCCTACTGGTATATGTGGATGACATTATAGTTGCTAGCCCTAGTGAAGAGTTGATTCAGAAAGTTAAGGATACTTTGCATCAGTAGTTCACAATCAAAGATCTTGGAAAATTGAGATTTTCCTAGGTATTGAAGCTGCTAGATGTCCAAAAGGCATATCCATTTCACAAAGAAAATACACACTTAACCTTCTAGAAGAATATGAATTTTTGGAAGCCAAATCTGCTAAGACACCTATGGAGTCCAAGCAGACTTTACAACATGGTGATTCACCACTTTTAAAGGATAACACTGCATACATATCTCTAGTGGGTAAGTTGATTTACCTCACCTTTACCAGACCAGACATTTGTTAGGTGTAGTGCCCGAAAGACAATTTGTGTAATTGTTTTTAATAATGAATGACAGAATTTATCTCACCTTATTACTTGCTTTGTGCTTGTAAAGTAATACACTGCTGCAAACCCTAAGTATATCTGTATGTAACCACTTAACTCGGTGTATGGATTACACGTGAGGATTGAGTTAGTGGTGATATACTTAAACTGTTAGTCCGTGGTGAACTTAATCGAGTTTAGGGTCTCTTGATTAAAACACCAATAATGCGCCCAGAACACCTTAGGGTGTGATAGTCTTATCCGGACTGCCGGTAGAGGGTACCTACGTGGGGCATTTATATATGATGGCATTCATATAGGACTGGACCGATTTAATCTGAATTTCTCGGTATAATTCCGTAATCGAGGAATCTTATTAAATCATTAGATGATCATATATGGATCAACCTTAATCCTGAGGTGATCACGGGGTTCTGCTTGTCCCGGGGTAGTGTTTGATGTGTTAGTTACGGTTCACTTAAATATGTGTTCCAAGCCACTTCTCATTGGCACTATCTCCAGATGAGTGAGTAGTTCTGATTTTCACAGACATGGAATCCATTCCTTCCTGCGGGAAGTAGAGAGACAGTCCCCTTGTTTGTTAGCCCTAAGAAAGTGATCGATCCCGGGAGTTCACATTTGACTAATTAGCTACTAGTCGGATATGTGTACTAATTGATCATCGGGGGGTTGATGGTAAATAAGGATAAGATATTCTGAGTCGGGTTCACGGAGACTTCCCACTCAGAATGGACAGTCTATGGAGGGTTAATCCGTATGTAGTGATTATATCAATGGACGCTTATTTACTCTATGGGTTGAGTATAAGTATACATCTATAATCGGTAGAGTTCAGTTTCGGGTTTATGGTGGCGTAATCCCGGAATTAATAATTAATGTACTTATTCTGTTCGATGAATAATTAATTATTGGAGCTACTGGTTATAGGTCCATGGTCCCCGATGTGGCTTCTGTAATTCGGACTAGTAATCTTGTTACTTGGGCCTCAGTGATAATTAATTGGCTGGGCTAATTAATTGATATGCATGGATATTATTTAGTTGGGCTAAATAATATAATACACATAAAAGACATTTTATGTGGGCTTTTTGACCCTAAAGGTGGCGCCAATATCATCATTTAATTAGAGAGAAATTAGTTTTCTTGGATAATTATTTGACATGTGATTTATCTTTTATTTGTTAAATGATAATTCATGGAATATTAGATAATAATATGGTTTGGGATAATCATTTTATTTATCTTTTATTTGGAAAAGGATTAATGTGATAATTATCACTTAATTATTTAATCCTTGGAGGACATTGATTACTCTCCTATATAAAGAGAGTTCTCCCAAGTCTAATGAAAAGGTACTATTCACGTCACTATTCAAAAAGAGAGAAAAATTAGTTTTCTTGTCTAGGGTTTGAGTTGGAAAAATCTAAGTTTTTCTTGGTTTGCATATCAAGGAGGCTCGTGTATCAAGAAGGGTGTCCACCAACCGCCGTTTGGAGAACACATCGGAAGATCAAGGCGACTCTTCCCGTTATTGGTAACATAATCTTAAACCCCTTGTAGTTGTTAAATCCTTTGATTATGTTTTATGATATGTAAATCGTGATCCGTCCGCTGCGTATAGATCTAATTTTGGTTAGATCTAAGAACCAACATCCTTAATAATTTTTAAATTGCTATGGTTGAAGAGATGGATTGGGGTTGGCACCGTTTTCCCGTTAGATCTATTGTAAACTCATATAAACGATGAAAATTCGTTCATATGAGTATAGGAAATTATGTAATTCATGTATTATTGCAATTTTAATTTCCAGAAAATAGATCTGTACATTAGCTGTTTAGTCTTTTCGTTTTTTCCGTTGTTTGAGCCGTTAAAACGAAGATCCCTCCGGTCAGAATTAAGATTAGAAGTTGATGAACAATCCCACAAATTTTGGTGTCGATCAGAGTCCGTTTGGGTTTCCGTTCGTTGCTGAGAAGTGGCTGCTGTAACAGAAAAACGCAGGATTCACAGAAACCCTAACTGTGACTTCTTCGATTTTCTGGGAACAATTGGACCGTTCAAATTAAAATCCGACCGGTCAGATCGCATATCATTGAGTTTTTGACGTAAGATAAAATTTTCAGGACGATCGGGATTTATCTAGATCCCCAATCGGCCTCGGGAAGTCAATGAGGCGGTGCTGTAAGAGTCTGTTTCAGCAGCAAGTTGGGCGGCTCACTGAGGAAGATTGACAAGTCAAAGCTCCGATCCGACCGTCCATCTTGAAGTCCGAAGAATGAAGATTAGATCTGGAAAGTTTCGTCCCGATCCAAGTTCGTTTGATATGCCGATCGTCGAAGATTCTAAACAGCTGCAGATTAGGGTTTTTTAATTTATTTTCGAATAGATTAGTTACGGGGGTGCCAATGGTCCATCTCGGTGTTTATTTTCCGCACTAGTATACATGTGTAGATTGTATGAGTAGAACCGGAAAATTGCCATGACATGCATCATATCATGAATTCCACTCCATATGTTGCACATGTAGAAATTAATTCGAGGAATTAGTTAGGCATGTATAAAACACACGATTAGTTTTAATTAATTGTTTGATATTAATTAGAAACTAATTAGGGTAAAAACCGAGGAACACGGGTTTTTCAATCGTCGAGGTTGGGTGATGGATTCTCGGTGAATCCCACTCTGCGAAAGCATAAGGAGTAAAATCCCGAAACCTCGTGGTTAAGGTGTTGGATTCTCGGTGAATTCCACCTTACCTAAGACGAGATTACGTTTTTGTTCCGTAGTGTCTACGTGAAAGTTTGATGTTTAAGGATTGGATAATCACGGGCAAACAGGTTCGAAAGTGGTTTAACCACGGTTGGGTGGTCAACAGTAGCTACGGCTCGATCGACTTCACCCTCCACGTGTGGCGTTTGCACGGGGGTCTGGCAATACTGAGCCATCCGAAGAGCCACTATGGCTCAACGGACCTCTCCTAGCCTTGACCCGTCCGACGGCCACATATGTTCTAACGAATAGGTCGGGTGGGCTAGCCCACATAACCGACAACATTCGGGCCTATGATTTATTGTTCCTTAATGTAACATCCAGTCCAAAAACGTGATCAGTAAACCCACCACTTTTTTCAAAATATTGAGTGGGAGCGGGAGAGGCGACAGTCGACCCCACGGCCTCTTCTGTTGACACAAGCAACGTGAGAGAATGGTGACGCCTCGTGCCGGCTTTGATTTCGGCCCCCTAAGGAAGGCCTTCACCGCTATCAAAATTCAAGGCTTGGTCTCCGAAAGGATAGGATTTTGGGTACTCGTTGAGTCACTGACCGACCCTAAGGCGGCACACTCGGGGTCTATCTAAAGATCTGAAACAGTAGGTTACACTCATAAAGGGTATTTTGGTAATACCTTGGCTGAAAAAGGAAAGGTGATTGACGATCACAAATGAGATGTTCGATTCTCAATCTGATCTTCAATATTAATCGAAACCTCTTTGACCTACCCTAAGGCGGCACTGAGGCGTTAGATTAAATCCTTGGAACGGTAGGATAGACTATAAGTACTTAGTTTATGTTCCTAAAATTTATTAGTAGTGTATGATTTGGATTTATTCTGTCAATTTTATTTACAACTGTTATATATATCTCTATAAGGTGCTAGACTGCTAGTGTAAACTTGACTAGTAATGACTTTGTTAAAAAGTGGTTAGTAACTAGAACGTTGTACCTATTAATCTCACATGCGATTAATTTTTTGGAAGAGACATTTCTCTTGAGCCTTCAAGACTTAAATGACGTAAATAAGTATGTCACTGTTGTCAATCGTGTTGAACGAAGGACGACTGTAGTCAGTTTGAAAGATGATTGGGACGATAAAATTCTTCTAGTGAATTTTAATGGTGTAGTGTCTATACAAGAAATTTTCTAATAGAAAAATTGGAGAATCATAAATTAAAGTGTCGCTAGTTAGACGGTATTTGGAACCGATAAACTAGTGGGAGCTTTTGTCTTATGTTTTTCTAATTTAGAAAATTAGTCCCACTGGGTAACGCTTTCATTAGACATCCCACAGTTCACGAATAGTGTCTACTCATACGAACTGCTAGTTCAAGACTATTTCCTTTTAAGGAAAGTTAAGAATGGGAAAGAATGTCTATAAGTGTTAATCATCTTAACTAAAGTTTTGAGGCTAAACCGAAACATTAATTAAAGAAAGTATAGGATAAGGAAAGTGATTTCGGATCACTAACCAATGAATCCTTAGCGACTTTCTTAACCGAGTAACTTGACTTGATAGCTTAGTTCTTTGGAAGAACAAGGAAGTTGTGCATTAACGATTAATAGAGTAACAACGGGCAGTAATTTCAGCTAGAATAGTGGGAGTGATATAAGGAAATGAATTTCGGATTCTATCCTTGAATATCACAGAAAAATTTATTTTTCTGTTTACAGATTCGTTGAAACAAATGGATTCACTTTCAACTCGATATATTGTTGCCTCATAGAAAGTGAATATGACATTTGTAGTACGAATCCAAGACTCGAACTTTTGTTTGATAAAGTCAGAACCACTAAGAAAAGCTGAATAAGTTTAACACATCTAAAACTATTAAAGGTAAAAGGTTTCCGTATTAAGATAAGCGACCTTTCAATATCTATTAATTAGTGCATATATCCTAGAGATAAGACCTGACGACTGGCTAAGGGTGATTCTTATCTCCCAGTCTAGGAACACTATCTCAAAGGAAAAATGACTAAGTTTCTTTTCAATCGGGAAAGGGTAATAGTTTTGAAGGGGTAACATAGCTTGTTCGCCATGACCTTCGGGGTCTAGTGAGAGATACAAGCTAGTGGGAGATTTTGAGTGGTGACATTCTGTCTGATAACTACTCAAAACATTGGTTGGTTTATCGAAAGAATACGAGGAGGTGTCTCTGATTTTAGCAGAGAATAGAGTATTCCATGCTCAGAAATAGGCTATCGCATAGTCTTGGGACTGATGCTCGGCCTGCCTCCTAGTGGAATGTTTCTCACTGAGGAAGAAACCATAGACTTGCCCTACATAGTTATTAATGTGCTACAATACACTGCTAAACTAGATTAAGATAATTGGTTGCAAAATAACGGTTAACATTATTATGTAAACCGAGAAGTCTACCTAGAAGATGCCAGTGAATTTATGGATAATGAGTGAATTCGGTTCACACCACTTCCATAAATGTAGGCATTTAGCATTTAATGCTTGAAGGTAGGACTGGAGATTTTGCGCATACGTTCAGATTGTGACTGTTTGTGAAATATCTTAATGAGACGAGTGAAGGTTGATTATAAGATTCTTGAGATCAGAAAGTGACGGTTGAACTGTCACAAGCCTTCTGATAGAATCTATAAGTAACAACCTTAAACCTTGGAGTACGGTTACCCAAAGGTAGTTACTATCTGATTTAATCAGACCACGTCCAACATCGGTTGTTGGTGATTACACTAATAAATACTACTAGATCAGGATGTCAATCCACCACGCAGTGGGAGTATGGTTTAACCATTGACCCATTGTATTTTTGTGGACTTTACGGTCTGCTGGGGTGATTGATAACCTATGGCTCTTAGTGGGCTGTTAGGATTCTGATCATAGAGGTTGTTTTGTCAGCCTTAACCCTGTAAATGGAGTTTTTGTACTCCAGTTTTGTTCAGTCTATTGTAGAACCACCTGAGTGTCTCAGGCCCAGTGGGAGCAATTGGATCTACATAGAAAAGAGACGAATGAATAGGAAAGTTTAAACTTTCAGCGCAAAGTTGAGTGGTATAGGGGTGATTCCCTGACAAGTAGAGAGTTAACCAGACCTTGAACTCTCTCACCACTCAGTCTTGCTAGATTTCGTTAGAAAGCAGAAAATAGGGGTGATTCCCTGAGACTTTCTTGCCGAACAACGGAATCTGAATTCATTCAGAACAGAAGGGTTTTAGCTGAGAATGAATAACGGATTCGTTACAAAGCAGAAGATAGGGGTGATTCCCTAATACCTTTTTTGCGAGACTAACGATATCTTAATTTATTCAAAAAGAACCATTGGTAGGAAGCCTGCCATGGCTTATATCCTTTGTGGATTTAAGAGAACCTCTCGGTCATTTAAAAGTCACATGTTTTAAAATATGTGGACTTGACCAGAATATTGATAAGTCTTTTATAGACTGGGTATCAATATTGGTAAAATAGTAGTATTAGTGTTCATGAATGATAACACTGAAACAGTTGGAAACAACATGTGTGTGCTATCTGAAGTCGGAAACTGACAGGCCAAGATTCTCTGGATGAGGGAATTGGACTATATTCTAAGAATATGATTCGGTCAAATTCACGAGAATGAGTCATTGGCTATCCCACCTATCTTATTGAATAAGACGATTATGCATATATGGTTGCAGCATTCATCGAGAGTTGTCCTACCCTACCTCTCAGGAATGATTCTCCAAATCTTCGGATAAAGAGAAAATGGGATAGAGTCTCTCTGGGATAAGGGCAAGTCAACTTAAAACGAGTCAATTGCAGTTGAATCTTGGATTCAAGCAATAAGTAGCGGTTTAGTACGTCCTCAAGTATCGTTAGAGAACGAGGAATCATATGCTTGTATATTCAGGTGCAAACTTGAATATGGTTGACTACACTGATTCTGACTTGTAGTCAGATTAAGGATGATCATCAAGTTGATCTCGGGCTCAGTGTTTACTCATAGTGCTCAGAATTTCCTTTTTGGTCTGGGAGTAATTCCAGGTCTGATAAGCCGATATCACTTCATTGTGAAAATAGTGAAGAGATAGCTTAGAAGGATCTTCTCGGTCACCAGAGGTCAAAAGCATATTGAGAGAGAGTACCGCCTGATTAGGAAGGACCGACGACGTTTCAATCCTAAAGATCGTCTCGAGTCGACAACCTAACTAATCAGTGTACCAAGTCGAGTGCTTGGAGGGTACGGCATTGATGGATATGTCTCATCTGCTTTTAGAGCAAGTGGGAGAGTGTTGTGAATAAGATGAGAAAGGGTGTGCTCTAAAAACAATCGTTACTTGTCATTTCGTGCAAGTGGGAGATTGTTAGGTGTAGTGCCCGAAAGACAATTTGTGTAATTGTTTTTAATAATGAATGACAGAATTTATCTCACCTTATTACTTGCTTTGTGCTTGTAAAGTAATACACTGCTGCAAACCCTAAGTATATCTGTATGTAACCACTTAACTCAGTGTATGGATTACACGTGAGGATTGAGTTAGTGGTGATATACTTAAACTGTTAGTCCGTGGTGAACTTAATCAGAGTTTAGGGTCTCTTGATTAAAACACCAATAATGCGCCCAGAACACCTTAGGGTGTGATAGTCTTATCCGGACTGTCGGTAGAGGGTACCTACGTGGGGCATTTATATATGATGGCATTCATATAGGACTGGACCGATTTAATCTGAATTTCTCGGTATAATTCCGTAATCGAGGAATCTTATTAAATCATTAGATGATCATATATGGATCAACCTTAATCCTGAGGTGATCACAGGGTGCTGCTTGTCCCGGGGTAGTGTTTGATGTGTTAGTTACGGTTCACTTAAATATGTGTTCCAAGCCACTTCTCATTGGCACTATCTCCGGATGAGTGAGTAGTTCCGATTTTCACAGACATGGAATCCATTCCTTCCTGCGGGAAGTAGAGAGACAGTCCCCTTGTTTGTTAGCCCTAAGAAAGTGATCGATCCCGGGAGTTCACATTTGACTAATTAGCTACTAGTCGGATATGTGTACTAATTGATCATCAGGGGGTTGATGGTAAATAAGGATAAGATATTCTGAGTCGGGTTCACGGAGACTTCCCACTCAGAATGGACAGTCTATGGAGGGTTAATCCGTATGTAGTGATTATATCAATGGACGCTTATTTACTCTATGGGTTGAGTATAAGTATACATCTATAATCGGTAGAGTTCAGTTTCGGGTTTATGGTGGCGTAATCCCGGAATTAATAATTAATGTGCTTATTCTGTTCGATGAATAATTAATTATTGGAGCTACTGGTTATAGGTCCATGGTCCCCGATGTGGCTTCTGTAATTCGGACTAGTAATCTTGTTACTTGAGCCTCAGTGATAATTAATTGGCTGGGCTAATTAATTGATATGCATGGATATTATTTAGTTGGGCTAAATAATATAATACACATAAAAGACATTTTATGTGGGCTTTTTGACCCTAAAGGTGGCGCCAATATCATCATTTAATTAGAGAGAAATTAGTTTTCTTGGATAATTATTTGACATGTGATTTATCTTTTATTTGTTAAATGATAATTCATGGAATATTAGATAATAATATGATTTATCCTAATTTGTTTGGGATAATCATTTTATTTATCTTTTATTTGGAAAAGGATTAATGTGATAATTATCACTTAATTATTTAATCCTTGGAGGACATTGATTACTCTCCTATATAAAGAGAGTTCTCCCAAGTCTAATGAAAAGGTACTATTCACGTCACTATTCACCGAGAGAAATTGGCCGAAAAATTTCGGCCTCTATTCTTAGGGTTCGAGTTGGAAAAATCTTCGGGATTTTTCTGGTTGCATATCAAGGAGGCTCGTGTATCAAGAAGGGTGTCCACCAACCGCCGTTTGGAGAACACATCGGAAGATCAAGGCGACTCTTCCCGTTATTGGTAACATAATCTTAAACCCCCTTGTAGTTGTTAAATCCTTTGATTATGTTTTATGATATGTAAATCGTGATCCGTCCGCTGCGTATAGATCTAATTTTGGTTAGATCTAAGAACCAACATCCTTCAACCATTGCCTTTGCAGCACAACAACTAGTCAATTTCTGGACACTCCTACTGAAAACCATATGAAGGTAGCTTATAGACTGCTGAGATACTTACATACCAATCCTGGCCGAGGAATCTTCTTCCTAGCAGACAATAATCTTGCACTTAAGGGTTTTACAGATAGTGACTGGGTTGGTTGTCCTGAAACAAGAAGACCAGTATCAGGTTATATGATGTTCATAGGAGATGCTCCAATCTCCTGGAAGGCAAAAAAACAAACAAAAATTGCTAGAAGCTCATCTGAGGCTGAGTACAGGGCCATGGAAAATGCAGTTTGTGAAATTCAGTGGCTTATCTATATACTACAGGACTTACAAATTCCAGTTCAGTGTCCTGCTGTATTATTTTGTGACAATGCTAGTGCAATGCACATTGCTCACAATCCTGTCTTTCATGAAAGAACCAAACATATTGAATAGACTATCATGTTGTGAGAGACAAAGTCAAATCAGGACTTATCAAACTCCTTCCAGTCAATACAAAAGAACAAATAGCTTACATCCTCACCAATGCCTTGGATGCACCCATTTTTTCTTAACTACTAGATAAATTGGGAGTTTCAAAGATCTTCCCGAATTCAAGTAGCTGTTGAGAATGCTGAGTGCAAGTTGTTCATGTACCACTCACAGCTTGAGGGGGTGTTACAGTATAAAAGCTGATGGGAATGCAGAGTGCACTCTGCTAATCACATGAAGATATCAGCAGCCTGCTGACAGCATGAACAACAGCAGCCTGCTGACAGTAGACACCAGGAGCCTGCTGAGTAGTTTAGTTAGTTTAATATAGAAAATGGTTATTGTATTGTAATATGTTATAACCGTTGGTAACTTACTTCTAACTGACTCATGAGGTGTATGTTGTTATAAATACCCCATGATTAGCCACATTGTAAACACCTTGTAACTTTAACTTGATCAATAATAATTCCGCATTTTATTTTGCTTGTTTGTAATTCTACAAACTTCATCATGGACAACATGTTCATCTTCTCACCCAACAATGCATACAAAAGAAACATGCAAATGAGGTAAGTACATAGGTATTTAGCAAGAGTGAGAAGCTAATGGATAATTAACTTTACAACGAAAAGGTTCATATAATTAATTAAATTGTCTTTATGTGACCGACACCACTCTAGGGATCACTTCATCCTCATCAACATGTTATGATGATTGGTTTCTAGCTTAGCTTATCTTTGTTACATCAGCATTCAAGGGCACTACGCATGGTGTATATCCACCACGAGATATAACTGTGCAATATATTGGTGGATAACACCAATAACCATGGAAGTCTATTCTGGTAGACTCCAATAGTGTACACGTTCTGTAATTTCCCTCCTTACGTAGGGTCTCGGACTTACGGGGTTAAGTTCCTCCGTACGTAGGGTCTCGTAGACTTACGGAGTTATTCACTTTCGGAACACCCACACATCGCGATATAGACTTGTGCCTTACTAATGATGACATGATGTTTAGTCTTTTAACTACCCAGTTATGTTTTTATTAATTATTAGCTAGCCACTTAAGTATTTTCAAGCCTCATAACTCCTACTCTCTTACTTAGACCACTAGACACGGACAAGACCTAGCAATTACACAGACATTGATGGATACTAATCCATCAAAGCACATTCCCATCATATTCTTCCGATGTCCCGAACTTCAACTCTTAGGAAGCATTCATTCGTTGCCGGAACTAAACGCATTAGAAGCTTAATCAAAGCTTGTTCATATTCATTTAATGTTATTAGATCAAGTTATAACAATTAATATTGGACTCGGGGCTTAAAACACAATATTTCCCCAAAACAGGGCACAATGCGCACACATTCAGCTGAATGCGCACACAGTGACATTCAGGATGATTCTGCGCATTACCCTCTGATGCGCACACATTCGACAATTTGACTGATTCAGGTTGCTTCAGCTCATCCAATGCACACACATTACTCAGAAATGCGCACACATTCACCCAGAAACACCCTAAAACATGCTTTTACGCACTTAAATGATTCCTAACCCTTTCCCAACATGATCAACATCAATTATCATAGAACAACAGAAGTAAAACACAACTTTTACACACCATAATGTCTAACACTTAACTACAACATAAAATATGACTTCTAACCATGAAATCAACACAAATACTCAACGACATCATAAAACCTTAACTAAACATTAGGAAGAGCCTCTTACCTTATAGCAAGAAATTATAACCCAAAACCTTCATAAAATCTACACACTTCCAAGGTTTCACTTAAAATCCAATTGATCATAATTACACTTAGATTAATTGATGATCACAAGCTTCTAAACCAAGGAGGACCACTTTTAAACTTTTTATCACATCAAACTTAATCAAACCATGATAGATCCATAGTTACGGCTAAAACTCATACATTTGCAAAACTCCAAACTTTTTCTATCGGAACGATCCTTCTTTCCCGCTGGTTCCGAATCTTCAATCTTTTCTGAAAACCAGTGACGTATTTGTGAGCAACTAGAAGAAGTCTCATTGTCCTCCCCTTTTATTCTCAACGTGTTCTTCAGAGAACGACAAAACCAATTTTGCTTTTCTGATAGGTTATAGGCTTATTTTTCCTTAAATAACCATTCCCAAAAAAATAACCTATTATTTTCCTTAATTACTCCTTAAGTCCCCTTAATTAAAATTAATTCCTTTATTTCCCTTTAATATACATATATATTTATCCGAAATATATATATATATACATAAAATACTTTAATCCGTAAATCATTAAACATAATATTCTGTTTTTCGTAAAAAGACACGTCTGTCATTTTTCGAAAAGTGGGGATATTAACAACCGTTGTATGAATGTTGTACCAAGTGGCATACATTACAATCATTCATTTCTAACCTCTCACACACGATAAAATGTGAACGAAAGTAAAAATAAGAGACTCTAATATGTGCCACATGATATAATCTTTTTACAACCGTTGCACCATAAAATCTCTTGCGGTTCACCGGCTATCTTATTTGATATTAATGTGTTTCATTTTTATAATAAACTTTAAAAAGAAAATATTATTATAACCATTCGGCGTTTCGCTTGGAAAAATAATAATAAACTAAAAATTTGAGAGAATATATGCAGGAATTGGAAAATGAGGTCGTGTCAGTCTTGACACTTGAAAATCAGGTCATGCCTTTTTTGACATTGAAATTCAGGTAAACGTAAGGTTCCTTACGTTTAAAAGTAAGGAAATCACAAATCCGTCTGACACATACCATAGCAGTAAACGTAGTTTCCTTACGTTTAAACGTAAGGATCCTTACGTTTCAACGCAAGGAACCTACGTTTAAACGTGAGGTAATTCAATAAATTAGGAAGTTACACTAAATGTGCATTTCTCTGCGTTTAAACGTAGGTTAAAACGCATTTCTCTACGTTTAAACGCACTGTTTCTACGTTTAAATTGCTATTATCTACGTTTGGAAGTGGTAAATGGCAATTAATGTTGTTGTAAGGTACTTGTTCAAAATACACCACATTAACAGGCTATTTTTCTCATTCCTTCAGAGTCTTTCAAGTTAATATCAATTTTTTAACAACTTCTTCATCTTTCAAGTCCATTTCTTCATCATTCAAGTGCTCAAATGGGTAAGTTTTTGCTATGTAATTTGTCTTAATTCAAGTGCTCAATGTGATTATGTTATTTATGCTAGTAGTGATATGTACTTAAACGAAATGTGTGTTTTTAGTAGGTTGTTTATGTAATGTTTATACATCTAAGTAGTGTGTTTAAGTCATTTCTTAGTGCTATTTTTTAGGGTTTAATTACTAGGTTTTAGTGTAAGTAATGATATGTATTTAACCGAAATGTGTGTTTTAAGTAGTGATTATGTTATTTATATTGTAGTAATGATATTTATTTAACCGAAATGTGTGTTTTAAATAGGTTGTTTATACAATGTTTATACATCTAAGTAGTGTGTTTAAGTCTTTGGTATTGTTCGATTGTAGTAAACTTTGGTATTGTTGATTTGGTATTGTAGTTTTGAGAAGTTGGGAAATTTGTTGTTGGTAGTAATGGAATTGTCCTTATTGATGGTTTGATCGTGCATAAGGGTGTTGTTCCTACCCAAAATGGTACTGAAAATGGCTTTGTTTCAGAGACCATTGTTATTGGAAATATTGATCACACTTACACTTAGAGTAATAGTGTTTTAAATGTTAAAAGTCTTTGTTTCCTTGTTTGAAACATCTTAAAAGGGGAAAATAGTCTTTGTTTCCTTGTTGGGAAATACATATACACTTTTTATATTGCGTTGATCCATTGAACTTGAGAGATTGTGGCAAATGTAAACTTTTCTTGCAAAAAAATCGCCGTTTGAGCGTAGGGAACTGCCCGATAATGAAGGGATATGAACGTTTGAACAAAGATAGAAGAGAGAGACATTGTAATTCAAAACTTTATACATTCCTTACGTTGAAACGTAATGAACCTACGTTCGATGGCCTTTTCGAATTTAAATGGGTATTTGAATTTCGTTACGTTTACCTGAATTTCCATGTCGGAAAATACATGACGCGATTTACAAGTTAAAGGTCTGACATAATCTGATTTTCCAATTTCTTGAATATATGGCATCGAGAGCAGCTTTATCTTCCTACCATGCCCTTGTCTTGTTATAAGAATAGCATAAAAAAACGCATATAAGTTAACATTCACGCACAAAACATATCTTCTGGCAAATGAAGCATACACGCTAAAATCTGAGAAAAAATAAATTAAAAGAAAGCTAACAAAAGAAAGAGGAACTTACGAGGTCCTTTTCCGCTTATCTCTGCTTCTTTTATTTGCTTCAGCACCTGGGATCTTCACTTCTATTCAAACCTCTTTCCATTTTTGAACTTCAAGCTTGTAATCTTTCACCAACTGATCTGTTTTTGAATCTTCTTCAAGGTCGTCTTCTTCTTCGTATTCTTGTATTTCTTCTTTCTTTTCGCGCTCCTTTCTTACAACAAGTTTGAATCTTTATCTATAGTCTGAAAACTATGTGCACGGTAGGATCGGTTTTTGATCTGTTCAATCAGAAAGTGATCTGCTGATGAAATTTGATAGTAAGCATTTTGTGGTTGACTGGTAAAGTATCCGTCTTTTCGTCTGTTTTGATGATCAGCTCATTTCACCGATGCCCGGATGATATTCCATTACAGAATGTTATCTAGTTGGCTCATAAAGATACTAACTTTGCACTATCTCGATGAACTGCCTTTTCAGCCAGTATATTTTACTAAATTTCCTTCGTGAAGTGGTGTGATGATGCTATAGTATACTATCGGTTGTATAACAAGTCTGTGTACTCTTTATTTTCTTGTAGATTTTTTAAATTTAGTCCCTTGAAGTAGATTATGGTTTTCATTTGGGCTTTCGGTTTTGTTCTTTTGTGTAAATGAAGCAAAATTAAACTGATTGTTTAGAATTGAGTGGGTGTGTTTGCAGAATGGAAATGGAGTCTGGGAAATTGTTTATTGGTGGGATTTCTTGGGACACAAATGAGGATCACCTACGTGAGTATTTCCAGAATTTTGGTGAGGTTCTGGAAGCTGTCATCATCAAGGATAGGAATACAGGGCGTGCTCGTGGGTTTGGTTTTGTTGTTTTTGCAGACCCTTATGTGGCTGAAGGAGTTGTCAAAGAAAGGCATGTGATTGATGGTAGAACTGTGAGTCACAGCTCTTTTTAAAGTAATAAGTAATATTTGGCAGATTTCTGTTTGGAGTTGGGTTCGTTTACCTTTATGAATTCATTATTTACTGGTTGTATGAGTAGTGAATTATTTTTTAATCGCTTAGAGCCCTTATATAATCCAGGAGACCTGTAATTTTGTTATTTTTTCGCTACTGATGTTTCTGTTTGCAAGCATAATGACGTATAACATGAAAGGCCTTGGTTACCATAGTCATTTGTTTTGAGCCACTTGTTCTTTTGATTGGATGATACATGATGACTATGTTTCATAATCCAACCTCAGAGTAGACTGCATCCCTTAGGCCTAATACAAAATGTACTTGGATGTGAGCTGGATAATGGTGATAGTTTTACAAGTTTAACAAGACTGTTGTAGTAGTTCCACAAGTTTAAATGAAAAGGAATTTTCTTGGGAGACTGTTTAAAGGTACCCCATACATTACATGCCTTTTGTAGTTAAGTTAGTATGCGATGCTTTTTCCCATTGGATTTTAATGGAAACTACTTCAAAGACTAGCCGAGAAAACACAGAAGAAACAGAATATTTGTCACTGTTTGTGTTTGGTTTTCTTGTATCCATTTTCAATCACTGTTTCCATGATTATGAAATACGTATTTTTCTTACCTGAATCGTGCTTGTGAAATTAGATATAGAAACTGAAGCATCAAATCTTTTCAAGGGATTGGAAACATCTATAACTTCTTTGTAATATGGCATAAAATCAAAAGTGCTATCCTTGCCTCTCCATTTTCTGGAATAATCGCAGCGTTTCATAACTTAGGTTGTTTATGATCTTACACATTTTTGTTTTGCTTTTTTAGGTGGAGGCAAAGAAAGCTGTGCCGAGGGATGAGCAACTTAACCGCAGCAATGGTAGTAATCAAGGCTCTCCAAGCCCAGCACGAACAAAGAAGATTTTTGTAGGAGGCTTAGCATCCACAGTCACTGACAGTGACTTCAAGAATTACTTTGATCAGTTTGGTACTATTACAGATGTGATAGTGATGTATGATCACAATACAAAAAGGCCTAGAGGTTTCGGATTTATTACTTATGACTCAGAAGATGCAGTAGATCGGGTTCTGCTCAAACCATTTCATGAACTCAATGGCAAAATGGTTGAGGTCAAGAGGGCTGTTCCCAAGGAATTATCTCCGGGCATAACCAGAACTCCTTTAGGTGGACACAATCTTGGCTTGAATAGAGTCTACCCTCAAGGTTATAACACTAGCTCAATAGGAGAGTTTGGAGTGAGATTGGAGGAAGATTTAGCCCTGTTACCGTTGGTCGAAATGGATATGTACAATACAATCCTAATTATCCTATGGGACCTAGTATCGATTCAATTTTGAGTCCTGAATATACAGGAAATGGAAGTTTCTCTCCTAATATAGGCCATGGACGTGTAATGAATCCCCTTTCGGTGCCTACTCAAATAGATACATTGGTCCAATGGGATATGGTGGGGGCATGGATGGAAATGACTCCATACTTAACTCTACTGGTCGAAATATGTGGGACAAAGGGAATTTGAGTTACGGTCCTAAGCCTTCGACTCCAAATGATTTTTTCTGTTCTGAAAATAGAATTACTGAACCCCTTAGTGGTTTTGGAAGTATTGGAACAATATGGGACTCTTCTTCTGGCGTAGGTCGTGGTGGAGGAACTGGTGCTTACTGCCGCAACAACATGCGCTTTGACCTTGGAGAAGACAATTTCATGGCTGGAGAATCTTATGGAAGAATGAATGGGAGCAATATTGGGAGGTCCTTGTCCAATGCTGTTGCGAGCGATAGGCCTTTCGGGAAATTGTTTGCTAGTGCCTCAGTTTATGATGGCCCCACATGGCAGTCGTCTTCTCCTGACCTGGTGAACTCTGGAGATTTTAGTTACAGACTTGGGAATATCACTTCAATTGGTGCTCCTAACAGCTCAGCCGATTATGCGGATGGTTATAATGTTACTAGCAGAACTAATAGAGGTTAGCATATCTTTTTCTCTGTTTTTTTTGTTCTTTTCCCTGGTGCTTCGGTAATATAATAGGCTCATATTTCTAAAATCTCGTGAATTAATCGGTCTAGACAGATACCATGATGAATGGAATCAAAGACCACCTCTTTTTGTATGGTAGTATTTTCATTTTCTCATGTGCATTTTGTATTATCTTTCCATAACTCCTTCAATAAAAAGAAAATTTAAGGCAAGAGATTGATAGTTTAGACAAGAGAAACAAATCAGAGTTGATTATATCCGGTTTCTTCATATGGAATTTTTTGATTGGCACAAGGCTGCGTGGAAGGAGGATATGATCGATTTGTCGATTCTGTTAATAAGTGTGTATATGTCAAATTGGTTTAATATTAATAACTGAACATCTGTGTAATTGTGTTGAGGTTTAGAATGTGTTTTCCTTGTGGTAAGCTCTTGAACTCTTAAATGTGAAAGACATGGTTGCATTGTTGTTCATTGCTGTATTTTACTGGAAATTCATGGTTTCCAGGACACAGTAGATTTTACATTCTTTAGCATGAGAAATCCACTGTGCTTTTTTTCCTTAGCCACCTAAGTCCTGTGACGGTTTGCCATTTTCTTGTGGCATAAGGGTATCTCTAGAGATCTTATCTATATATGAAAATAGATAGACAGCATGGGATGTCAACAAGCAAATATTTGTCTCACAAGTCATGTGATTGTACATGGTAATAACAGCTACTACAAAAATAGTTCGCGTGTGTAGAATATGAGTCCATTTATTTATTTTCCGCATTAAGGCTCAAAATTTAGTGTCTGCTCGAGAAACACATGTCAATGCATTAAGAAAAATGTATGGATTGTAAGGAAGTAAAGAACAAGAGGTGCTGAATTTGAATAACATTGCCTTGCCTGCTCCTCATGTACAATATCTTGCTGACAGATTTAGATGGCATTGATCTTATTACCAAATTTGCTTTGTCTTTTCACTTTCCACCAACGATGTAAATGAAGTTCACGTTTTACTATGTAGTGCAGCAAGGCGATTGTATTATTTGTTTAACATGAATTATTAATTTAGGCTCAAATGTATGTATGTGTGTGTGTATGTTTCAGGAATTGCTGCTTAGGAGTGGAATGTACAAGAGGATTAATTTATAGTTGTTTCGGCTGAGCTGTAGAAAGAGATTGCGGGGCATACAGGAAAAAGAAAGAGAAAAAACTGTTGTATCATGCATATCGAGGGACATGGTCAGAGAAAAAAAACAGATCATTGATTATTCATAGGTTATTTTTCCTTTTTTTTTTTGGTGGGCTGTAGACATGATATTTGGATAAGTTGCTGTTTTCCTGGCAGACAGATTGTAAGAAAAATATGGTTGCTTGTAAACCAGTGAGATTAAGAAACATGCACAGGTGATTTCTTTGCTACTTCTGAAACAGTAGCAACTATGAGATACTAGTCCATCCCCATATGCAATTTCTTCTTTTCTTTATCATCAAAAATAAAATTAAAAAAAAAAAGAAAAAAAAAAGAGAGGGTAAGTTGGCAGTTGTATTTTTCGTGTGTTAGAAGCGTATAAAATACACTGTATAATCCAAATGATAACCAAGAGTAAAACCCGCTAATGATACATGCACAAAACATGAGAGACAACTTTTACACGAGTATCAATTGTGGTGATTATAGATGATGTTTGTATTGAACATTTTTCCTTCAAAGTAGTGCATGTATGTAGAAGTCATAGGATATGACAGTTTGAAGAAAATTGTAGTCGATGAAACAAATTAGTTCACAGTTTTTTTAAAATAAAAATAAGTTAACAGACGTAAGAGTTTATAAGTAGTTGATTCAATAATTGAGCAATAATGAAACTTCGGTTTATTAAACAGCATATAGATATGTAGAAACGATATGTCGTCAAAGTGGACTCTACATGGAAATAGATTCACGGTGGGATGTAAAATAGTTTGTGTTTTTTTATAAGTTCATGCGGATAGTACTCGGCCCAAAGAAAAAAATATTATTTGGCAGAATTGTAAATACACATGAGGTGATAAATACGTGACAATTATTCGGTTTCCATGTGGGTAATAGATACGATCCAAAGATTGGTCTATTATTTAACAGGGTTCATTGTCGGTGTTTGATCACTACGCCAAGATGTCAATTACGAGTTAATATTATTGTCCAAAGATGAGATATTAATGCCGTGCCGGTATCTTGTGATGGGAAAATATATCATACAATTGTTTGAATTTGGATATTCTTCGGATCTTATATTTGTGAGCCTAAGGTCGTTAAGTTGTTTTCTGTATTCAATTATAAATTCTGCTTTAAAATATATCTGCTCATTTAAGCATTACATTCCTCCATTAATTACCTACAACTTCAAGAGTTAGAAAGAACAAGTTTGTTCTTGTCATTGGCATTGTGGATCTAGACTTGACATTTAGGAATGATCCTCTTAAACCTCTTAATCAGGATAGTACAAGCAATCATAGGTTGTACTTTAAGAAATGTGAGTGATCAAACAGATTGAGTCTTTGATCATTATGGAAGCCAATCCAAATACTCTTAGAAGTGTCATAAGGATTATGGTGACTATTAAGAATTTTTTTTGTATTCAATAGAGTTGCACAATGCCCAAGAAGAGAAAGGCGAGGCATACATTGTCATGTCTATGATAGTCTCTATAAGGTATGAGGGCTAATGCAACATACATGGCATACTTTGGAAATGGCTCGTCTGATTTCCAAACTTCAGGCCCTTGATTTGGATATCTATGATGGCCTTCTGGTGCTATTTATCATTCTTTCTCTTTATGCACAATATGGTAAATTAAATGTCGGTTAATATGACATAAGGAAGGATGGGAGTTGAAGAAAATGATTTTCCACTAAGTGCAAGAAGTCGAATGATTGAAATTTTGTCAGCCAGAAAGTGCTAAATATGGTCACCATTAAAGGTAAGGGCACAATAAAAAAACTAAGGTTAAGGAAGCTGTTGGTTTTAACAATAAGAGCAAAAGTGACAACATAAGGATATTGGTTGTTTCTTATGCCAATAGGTAGGAACACAATGAAAGATTGCTTGCAGTATCATGCTAGGTGAGCAAGTTAAGTTTTCCTTTTGGGTTTGTTAAGGGGTTGAGTTGATTTATATGCCTAAACACACTTGGTGGATTGATTCTGATGCAACTATTCACTTGAGCGTGTATATGCAGAGTAACCAGCATTATCGATCATCAGTTGATGTTGAAAGATACATATTTGTGGGTGATGATAATGCAGTAAGGTTTAAAGCTATTCGGACACTGGATTGTTACCGAAGATTGAACATTTTCTAGACTTGGAAGAGACTTATCGGGCCGTCTTTATGGCGGAATTCGGCTTTTCATTTCTTGATTGGACAAATCAGGACATTCTTGTTCAATTAAGGATGATACATTTAGTCTTTTCCACTATTCAGATCAAATATGTTCTAATCATTTGGATTCTAGTGATAATCTATATTTGGTGGATACTATTATATCCTTAATAAAACTCTGCATTTAGTTTCCATGGCACAAGTCAAAGTCAACTAATGATGGTTCCTATACAGTTTGGCATTAGCAATTTAAGGCAAATTTCTCAAAAGAGAATATAAAGGCTTGTGTCGGATGAAACATTTGCTCCCTTTGATATGTTAGATGGCTTTTGTCTGAGTAGGTTGTTTTAACGGGTAACAAACCAACATAAAGAGATTAGGTATTTGATTGCTCTAAGTACGGCTTACAATTGATACAGATGGTCACTTGCTATCTTATTCCCTACAATATGTTGGAGTGGTCAGCAATAAAGTATCACCTTCATAGACGATTATTCGCTTTTAATTACCTATATATAATGGTAGTCACTACGTAAATAAAAGTTAGCGACTTTCATACTAAATAAATAACCATTACAGTAGTAACCAAAACCCCAAATGAAATATGGATTGGGAAAACCCAGTATTAGGTGTAATCATATTGGAGGTTGTCCAACTAAGGTTAAGGCTTACAAACCAAAGGAAAGAAAATTGGACTCATGAATGGTCAATTGTTATGTAATGTGGTTTTTTCTTAGAGATGCAGGGGTTTTAAATTCTATAGTTATACTTCCATTTTTTATTATTATATGGGATCTGCAAGGTTTCTTGAGGACATTGAGTTTGGGGGGAAGATAAGGTATGGAATATTGTCTTTAAAGAAGAGCCTACCATGACTCTCTCTACAATGGCGATTGGTAACAATTTGGTATCCCAAATGGGATGTATACTATCGTCAGATACGGTTTATGACAGGATTCATGAACTTCCAATTAGGCAACCTCAACATCCTCAAGAACCTTATAGGAGCAACATGAGCATATGAGGTACTATATGAGAAATCGGTGGCACCACAACTCAAGCACTCTACTAGAGAGATGAGGTCAACAATTCAGGATGATTATATTGTTTACCTCCTTGAGCATAAGGATCCTGGCATTATAGAGGGCGATCCGGTTACCGTTCCCCAAGCCATGGAAAGCTCCAACTCGATAAATGAATTAAGGTTATGCAATATGAGATGAAGTCCATGAAGGACGATGGCATTTAGAATCTTCTACCATTGCCGGAGGGATCGAAACCCATTGGTTGTAAAATGACATTTAGGACCAATAGGGATTCGGATGGTAAGGTCGAAAGATATAAGGTTTGTCTAGTCATTAAGGGTTTTACTCAAAAGGAGCATATGTTATAAAAAGGCTTTCTCTCTGGTTTTCTTTGAAAGGCCCTTTCAGGATAATTATGGTTCTACTTGCTCATATGGATTATAAGATACATTAGATGGATGTAAAGACAATGTTTCTCGGTGGTGACATTGATGAAACATTGATTTGGTGCAACTAGAAAACATTGTGTTTGGTGATGCAAAGAATATGGTGTGCGAGCTAAAGAAATCTATCTACGGACTCAAATTTTTTTTCCGTCAATGGTATGTTGGATTTCATCAAATTATTGTCTCATTTGGTTTTGAGTCAAATTCGGATGATGAATGTATCAACGATATAGATTTTGGGCGTGAAACTAAATCCTTTCACTCGTTCGGTTTTGAGTTGAAAGATTTGGGTGGCGCTAATTCAGTTTCAGGATCCCTGAATATCGGGATTATTCCCGAGGTATTATTGGATCATTACACACAGACTATATCGATAAAGTTTTCTTAAGAGATTCAACATGCTAGATTGTAAACCACATAGTACCCATGTGTCTAAGGGAGACAACTTCAGTCTCAAACTGTGCCTTTTCTAATGACTTAAAGTAGGAGGAAATGCATAAGATTCCTTTTGATTCGGTTGTTGAGAGTCTAATATGTGTTTAGGTTTGTATGCGTCCGGTTATTACATACATTTCAGTCATGTTGAGCAGATTCTTAATAGATCTTGGAAAGGGTCATTTGGTTGCAGCCTATAAGATTATAAAGTACTTATAGAAAACAACATATAGTATGCTCACATATCGAAGTCATAATAGTTAGAGATCATTCGGTATACTGACTCAGGTTTTGGTGGATGTGATACATTTAAATCCACATGAGGTTATGTCTTCATTTTGTCGAAAGAAGTTTTTCCGAAAGTGCTAAGCAGAAACTTATGGCTTCTTCGAATTTGGAGACAAAAATTCAGGGCTTTTGAAACCACTACTGATGGTATATTGATGCGAATTTTATTTTAGGTTGTGAGTTTTTTTGATCATATAAGGACCATTAAGGGTTCTTATGATAATAATTTCACAGTGTTTTATCCCAACAACAACAGGAGTTCATCAATGTCTAAGAACATTGATATAAAGTTCCTAGTTGTTAAAGATAGAGTTCAAAGTAGAAGGGTGTCTATTGAAATTATCATGACAAACTCCATTATTGTGGATCCACTCACCAAGGGACAACCACCCAAGATGTTCTTGAGCATATTGCTCATATGGGTGTTATGTCAATTAAGGATGATTAAGTTTAGTGGGGGTTTGTAGTTGATAATGTTTGTTTCGATATAGACACATTTTTCGGTTATTCAGTTTAAAGTTAAGGTTGAAGTTAAAGTTACGGTAATTTCTGCAGAAATTAAATTTTTTTTTTTACACTTTGATCTCGATATATGGTTTGATCTCGTTAAAGTTTAAGGTGGATCAGTTGGAAATATACATGTTAAGATCACATGTCATGTTATTTTCCATGCTACACATCCACATCATGATCCATGTCATTCAGTTTTATTAACATATGTGATCATTGATGGGTCCCGTTACGATAGATGTGACGAAAGATGCTTTGGTCCTATGTTGATGGGATTGATGGACAGGATTGTTATTGATACATTTGTTATGACGACAGCAAAGTTGAGCGCTCATTCGGTTATCTGGTGATACATAATTATAAGGTTACACATATAGCCCAAGTGGGAGATTGTTGGATCATTAATCCAACGTTGGGCTTATATGTGAAATAATTATTTACTACGGATTGTCGATAAATATTAGCCCGATGTAAAAATGATCTAATTTGGTTTACGGTTATTGGGCTATGATGTATCATTAGGGTGTGGGCCTTTTATGTGTAGAGACTAAGAGGTAATTTCTGTTTCGTTGATGGGTAGAATTGAAAATACCTAAAATATAATTCTCTATATAAATGGGTCATGGTCCCTAGGTCACACATTCATTCCATTCTATTATGTCTCCCATCATCGGATAGAAATACTGAGAAAATCTGAAGGGATCTCTGAAAAGTTCTGGAAAGTGTGTAGATCTAGAAGACCGGATCCTACGGGAGATCTGCAGCACTATGGATTCAGGTACGCTTTCGGTTTCATATTTAATTCAGATTCTTGATAGTTTAGCATAATCGATTCCGGATTAGAGTGATTTTTCACGTACAGTTAGATCCAACATAAATATCTTCAAATAAATATGTAACGTAGTTGTTTTCTCAAAGAGTATTTCAATGTTCTTATTTTGTAATTATTTTTTATGTTATAAAAAATGTGTCACATTCGATACATATATAAAATAAAAAGCACATAAAAACCTCTTGAATATATTTTGAAGAAAAAATGAATTGCCCTTCATTATCATATGCATATTTGAAATGAAAAATGCGTACATAAAATTGTAGACTTACTATTTTCGGATTTTCAGATGACTACTATTATCAAACAGTTTAGATAATTTCAGCACTTAAATAATTCTGTTAGGGGACGTTTGTTTAAACCGAAATCAAATCTGAATACCATAAGTTGATGAATTTTTTAAGTCCTGAAAATCATTAGAATGTTTGGTAACGTCATTGATCTGAAAAACATAAAATGTCATAACCTTTTGTTTTCCGGTAAACCTTTTATATAATAATAATAATAATAAAAACAATGCATTTGATCTGTATAAATATTTACACGTAATGCTATTAATAATTGATAACATTAAAAAAATCATAAACCATATACATATACAAATTTACGATGATAAGACTTTAATAAAATAAATATTAATATAATAAGAATATAAATATGGCAGGTTCACAAACGTGGTTAGTGGGACGGTTTCCTTTTTATTTTGTTTGCAGCGGTATTTCCTCCCATAAACAAAGATGAATGCGCAGTTTTCAGCGATAAGCCAACTTTATATGTCTGAAAATATTACACTGCAATTCAGATGCTCTTAATCTGTTAAGTGATGCTATAAAACATTACCAAACACATATTATTTCAACTACCACTTATTATATTAAGAATAAGTACTTAATTGACTTAACAAACATGCCCTTACTTAGGAATATTCAGACTTCAGACTTCAGATTTAATGACTTCAGATTTAACGAACGGCCCCTTGCTTGAAAACTTCTTGATGTGGCAATTAAGGCATGAGGTGCTTAAGACACATTTTTTTTATATTTTATATTTTATTTTTATTTACTCTTCATGTTGGGGTGTACATCATTTATCAATTCAGCTATAAGTGTCATATATCTACCCTTTTTGGACACGAAATAATTCAAGTTTGATTCGAATAACATATGATTGACATGTTCTTTGATTTAAGTTTTTTTGTCAGAATAGTACATATAAGAGCATCTACAATAACCCTCTTCTTCACCCTAGAAAATAAAAATGTGTCAGAATAAAACAAATTTTACTACACAATGGCCCATTAAAAGCCCCCTGAATTGTTAAAATGTGGTGGTGGGAGTGGGTCTAACCCCTTCTACTCCCACCCTCCGATGCACAAAGTCCAATGTATTTTTTTTATAGTTTTTTGTCCAGTATGACAAAATTATCAAAAAATCGGGATAGAAGGAAACTGTAATTTAATAAGGACAAAAGTAATAATTATGAAGTAACAAATATGAAGTAACAAATATGGAATAGAGTAAATATGAAGTAATAATTGTGAAACACAAAGTAACATTAACACGTGAAGAATAATTTTAAAGTAACAGTTGTGATTTTTGTCCTTTATAATCATGAAAATGTTACTTTTGTCCTTCCGCATCCATTTATAAATTTTTTTGTCCTTGTGGCCCCTTTCCCCTTTTTTTTATATAAATATTTTTTCGGCAGCCATGAAGCAAACTTTTGCTTTTAATTTATTTTTTTATTAATTTTTATTCTGCCACATATAAAATAGTACATGTTTTCTTTTGACTTTTTGATTTGTTTACTTATGCCATAGTGCAAAATTGTTAGAATGAAGGGTGGTGGGTATCAAAAGTTACCAGAAAAAATGGCAGGAAGGCTTTTGCCATTGTGAATGCTCTAAGATGCTTGTGAGGAAAAAAAAATTAAATAGAGAAAAATTATTTTATTCAAAATGAATAAACATGTTTTATTAATTTAAGTTTTTCAAGATGATTCATATCCGACCACAATGATTGTACTTATACAGAAGAATGGGAAGATTTTTGCCTAATACTACCTCCGTCCCAAAATGTAAGTCTATGTTGACTTTTCAACCGTTTTTTAAAGTCTGTGTGCATTCTGCATATGGGTAAGAGTGTAATGCAATACTCCTACTGTTTTTTTTAATTATTATTTTTTAGAATTTGCTTTATTTTTATTTATCGGTTATTTTACAATAGCAATGCAGCATTTATTATTTTTCCACATTTACTCTTCATTTTTTTTGAAAACATTACTTTTCATTTTAATAACCCAAATTTTGGTACGACTTTCCATACACCAGGATTGAAGGATAATTTAGTTATTTTACTATCTATTTCAGACACATAACTTTCTTAATTTGTCTGATTCTTCTTTATGTGTTTTGGTAAATTTTTTTTGGAGGAAGTACCTTTTGAACTACAATTGAAATAAATAATTATGGTCATTAAGTCAAGATGGCCGAGTTGGTCTAAGGCGCCAGTTTCAGGTACTGGTCCGAAAGGGCATGGGTTCGAATCCCATTCTTGACATTTTCTTTTTCCATTCAGCCAATTAGTTAGGATGCTAAGTATATGCCCATTTGCAGCATGCAATAACCATTTTTTTTTTTGGAAGGAATAACGATTTTTTTTTTTAAAGCAATAACGATGATTTTCATTTTCTTTTTTAGCTAGGATGCTAAGTATGCCCCGTTGTATTTGCTGCATGCAATAATGATTTTGTTTTTGGAAAGGAATAACTATTCTTATTATTAATAACGATTTTTTTAATGGAATAACGATGATTTTCATTTTCTTTTTCCATCAGCCAATTAGCTAGGATACTAAGTATGCCCCGTAGTATTTGCTGCATGCAATAACAATTTTTTTTTGGGTAATGATAGAGCTACTCCCTCAAGTCTACACTACTTTTACTCCCAACATAATCTTGTGGTTGTGATTTTTTCAATTTTTAAAAATTTCTTTTACGAGTGAAAAACATGTGGTGAGATGATGATGGTGTAAAAATTATGTAGACTTAAGGGAGTAGCTCTATCACTCCCCATTTTTTTTTTTGAGAAAGGAATAACGATTTTCATTATTAATAACGATTTTTTTTAAAGGAATAACGATGATTTTCATTTTCTTTTTCATTCAGCCAATTAGCTAGGATCGATACTATGCCCCGTAGTATTTGCTGCATGCAATAACGATTTTTTTTTTTTTTTTGTAAAGGAATAACGATGATTTTCATTATTAATAACGATTTTTTTTAAAAGAATAACGATTTTCATTATTAAAAACGTGCATGTCTCTACTTCATTTTAAGCCCGCATAATAACTGATGTGTGCAGATGGTTATTAATATTATCTATGATCTCATTATATTTTATATATAGTGTAACGCCCCGTTCCCGGACACCGAGTCCTTATCCGGAAAGGGCGCCGCACATATATTATCAAATGAAAACTCAATAATACATGCAAGCCCGTCATACATCAGAATCCAAACGGCGCGGAAGGTAAAACAACTCAACCACTCGAAACCAAACGATCGAAACATACGGTAATCAATGCTGTGAAGAAAACTAAATCCAATAAAAGATCTAAACATCCAGAATTCAATCCAAAAGATCTCAAAGATAACTAAACCAAAGAAAGAACAACATTGTTCAAAACTCGAAACAACTGTTTATGAAAAGAAAACATCTAAACGATCTAAGTCTTCAAACTCCAACTCAAACGTCCTCGTCATCAAAGAACTCATCAGCGGTAACCACCTGTTCATCTTCTTTGGGGAAAGGAAAAGACAAGGACAACGTAACGGGGTAAGTACAAAAGTACTTAGCAACGTGTAGAAGATCGTATAACTATGCCCTCATAAAGAAATAAAAGCAATACCGTCTTTTATTAATTCATTTTCCGTTATTAACCCTAACTAACTATCATATTATGTTCATTGCATAACATGAGGTTCCAAGGGTATCTATCTCAGCTCAAGTTTGTTACATCATGAATAACAAGGGCACTACGCCTAGTAATAGGATGTACTAGGACAACTGGGTGCAACCTACTTAGAGACTCGCTCTAGTAGCCCCGGGAATATCTGAGTCCCGATAGTGTGATGACCGGCAGAGTGCACCAAACGCTTTGTCTGGCCAATCGATTGACCGGCGTGGGTACAGTCTACTTTGTCTGGTCAGAGGACATATCGCGATATTGTACTATGCCTTACCAAGCATTGCATGATGTTTAAGATTTTAATCTAGCACATACGTTTGATTAGATGTTTAACTAGCCACCTAAGTGTTTTCAGGTAAGCTCCCTCACACTTCCTACTCTCATACTTAGACCACTAGACACGGACAAGGCCTAGCAATTACACAGACATCGATAAACTCTAGTCTATCGAAGCACAAGGCAAATCCGAAGCTTTCGGTGGTCCCACACTTCATCTTTTTAGGGAATCCATGTGGTGCCGGAACTAAACGCACCAAAAGCTAGTTCAGAGCTTTGTCACGTAAGGTTATGCAATACAACATGATTATAAAGCCTGAACTCAAGCTGACTCAATAAAACAAAACAACGAAAAGTCTCAGGCTGAACGCCCGTTTAAAAGACTGAACGCCCGTCCTAAAAGGTTGAACGCCCGTCCTCCCTCAAACCATCACATCCTGTATCGAAACTGACCCTCTGAACGCCCGTCCCAAGTATCAAACGCCCGTTCAAGCTGCAGAGGAACCGGACGCCCGTCCAGAAGTCTGGACGCCCGTCCACTGGGTTTTAACCCAGAAAATCTGCAACCTGTTTGCTGCGATCTCCAACCATATGCATCCCAAAACTCCACATAAACAAGTTATAAAACGCAGGAAAACCATACACATTGCCCTACGACCCTACAAGAACTTAATCATACGATGAGAAGCCACGTTACCTTGATTTTGCGAGCTACAACGATCCACGCAACCAAATCTTTGAAAAAAAGTTAAACCTTTAACCTCAAACCTAAAACGATCAAACCCAAAACTGGTCACTACGAAGCTTAGACTCAGAAAACGCTATTAAACCATGAAGAACGATCCTAAATTAAAACGATGAAGAAACTTACGTTAACGGTTCTAGGGATGGTTGATATCCAAACGATCCTCTTGTCGCGGTGATTCTTTTTCCCTTGAGATGTCTGTCCAAAAGATCAACGGATTAAGCCTGGGGATTGAAAGTTCTTCCTCTCTCTTTTTTTTTAAACTTGCGGCTCTCCTCAAAAAAAAATGCGGCTGTTCCTTTTTTTTTTTGACAAAATAACAACTAGGTTAATAATTAGGATTATATCCCTTTTTATAAATCCCAATTATCTCTAATTATTATTTAAGTCCTTTAATTATCCCTTTTTCTTTTATAAAACCCTTTAAAACAAAAGAACATAATATTCCGATTTATCAAAAGACCGAAATGCCCTTTATCCAAAAATCGGGATATTACATTCCTCCCCCCTTAAGAGGAGTTTCGTCCTCGAAACTAGAACGTACCTGGAAGATGAGGGAACTCTGGGAACTCGTCCAACATATCCGCTTCCACTTCCCAAGTGGCTTCCGTCGGTGCATGGTTGCTCCATTGCACTAACACTAACGGAATCATCCGCCTCTTGATCATCCTTTCCTTTCTATCCAGAATCTTGATCGGCTTTTCCACGTATGATAGGTTGTCTTGTAACACTTCCGGATCAATCTCAGATTCCACATCCACTTTTGATAAACACTTTTTAAGCATTGATACGTGGAAGACATTGTGGACTCTAGACATCGATTCTGGCAACCGTAGTCTATAAGCCAACTTCCCAACTCTTTCGATGATATCAAAAGGTCCTACGTATCTTGGACTTAGCTTTCCTTTCTGACCAAACCTCTTGACACCCTTCATTGGAGACGTTCGAAGGTAAACTCTGTCCCCAACCTCGAACTCTAGCGGTCTCCTTCTAACATCGGCCCAACTCTTTTGGCGATCTTGTGCGGCTTTCAGATTCTTCCTTATCAACTCGATCTTCTCCTTGGCTTGCTGAACCATCTCCGGCCCTGTGATGTGTTTCTCTCCTACTTCATCCCAATAAAGTGGAGTCCTGCACTTCCTACCATACAAGGCCTCAAAAGGTGGCATTCCCAAACTTGCGTGGTAACTGTTATTGTAAGCAAACTCCGCTAAGTTGAGGTAATCTATCCATGAACCTCCGGCATCCAAAACACAAGCTCTAAGCATATCCTCAAGAGTCTGAATCGTTCTCTCGGACTGCCCATCCGTCTGAGGATGAAACGCTGTGCTCAAATCAGTCTTCGTTCCAAAAGCTTTCTGCAGACCTTTCCAAAAGCGACTGATGAATCTACTATCCCTGTCGGGTACAATAGATAAAGGCACACCATGAAGCTTCACTATATTGTCGATGTACATAGTGGCGAACTTCTTTATAGGCATGTCTACCTTACACGGCAAGAAATGGGCTGATTTGGTAAGTCTATCCACAATCACCCAAATCATGTCATGACCGCCCTTCGTCTTAGGCAAACCGGTGATGAAATCCATCGTGATATTCTCCCATTTCCATTCCGGTATCTCCAAAGGTTTCAACAAACCTCCTGGCCTTTTATGTTCTGCTTTCACCCTCTGACATGTATCGCATCTCGCCACGAACTCTGCGATCCCTAACTTCATACCAGGCCACCGGTATCTTTCCTTGAGATCTCTATACATCTTAGTGGCTCCGGGATGAACCGCAAAAGCAATCTTGTGAGCCTCATCCATAACCTTCTCTCTTAGACTATCCACATCTGGTACACACAAACGGTCTCCATACCAAAGATAACCACTCTTGTCCAACTGATAACCCACTGTAGGTTTTTCTCGGGCCACACGCTTCAAATTAACCATCACTGGGTCCTTATCTTGTTTAAACCGTATTTCATCTAGCAGATCTGACCTCGCCATCAATGGCGCCATAAACTGGTCTTCATCCTTCTGCTCAACCACTTCAATCTGCATTCTATCCAACTGATCCACAACTTCTTGTAAGGTGGTGGTAGCATTAACCGCCCTCCGGCTAAGTGCATCAGCTACGACATTCGCCTTACCCGGGTGGTATTGAATGTCCAATTCGTAGTCTTTCACAAACTCTAACCATCTTCTTTGTCTCATGTTCAGATTCTCCTGAGTAAAGAAGAACTTAAGGCTCTTATGATCCGTGAAGATCCTTGTCCTGACACCATACAAATAGTGTCTCCAAAGCTTTAGAGCAAACACCACTGCTGCCAACTCCAAGTCGTGTGTAGGGTAATTCTTCTCATGCACCTTTAGCTGCCTAGATGCATAAGCAATCACCTTCCCTGACTGCATCAAAACACAACCCAAACCTTGACCCGAGGCATCTGTATAAACATCATAATTATCAAAAACCTCCGGTAACGCCAACACAGGGGCTGTGGTCAACTTTTCTTTCAAAGTCTGAAAGGCTTCCTCACATTCGTCAGTCCACTCATACTTGACGTTCTTCTGAGTAAGTCTCGTAAGAGGTGTAGCTATCTTAGAGAAATCCTTTACAAACTTCCGGTAGTACCCTGCTAGACCCAAGAAACTTCTTATCTCTGTTACTGACGTAGGTCTAGGCCACTTAGCAACAACTTCTATCTTTGCTGGATCCACTTTAATACCTTCTCCGGAAACTATATGCCCAAGAAAACCGACTTGATCCAACCAAAACTCACACTTGGAAAACTTAGCATACAGCTTGTTCTCTTTTAGGGTCTGTAGAACTATCCTTAGATGTTTTTCATGCTCTTCCTCATCCTTAGAGTATACCAAGATATCGTCTATGAAGACTATCACAAACTTGTCGAGATAAGGCATGAAAACTCTTTGCATTAGGTCCATGAACTTCGATGGAGCATTAGTGAGTCCAAACGGCATGACCAAAAACTCATAATGTTCATACCTCGTACTGAAGGCTGTCTTAGGTATATCTGACACCTTAATCTTCAACTGATGATAACCGGACCTAAGATCAATCTTAGAGAACACTTTCTTACCTTGCAACTGGCTGAACAGATCATCAATCCTTGGTAAAGGATACTTATTCTTGATCGTCAGTTTATTTAACTCTCTGTAGTCGATGCACAAACGCATACTCCCATCTTTCTTCTTTACAAACAAAACCGGTGCTCCCCACGGTGATGTACTTGGCTGGATGATGTTTTTCTCTAACATCTCCTTAAGCTGAATCTTCAACTCTTTCAACTCAGCTGGTGCCATCCTGTATGGTGCTTTAGCTACTGGTGAAGCTCCTGCGATCAACTCGATCTCAAACTCTATGGCCCTATCGGGCATATGTCCTCGCAAATCTTCCGGGAAAACTTCAGGAAAGTCCTTAACTACACGAGTCTCTCCTAACTCGGGTTTGAGCTTTTCCTTGTCTAATGCATAAACAACAAAACCTTGGCAACCCTGCCTCAAGGCTTTTAAGGCTTTAACTGCTGAGATGATCGGATGTTGTTTCTTGCTAGGCTTGTATACGGTACCCTGAAAGGTCTTAGCTGATTTTCCTGGAACTTTAAAGATTACTCTCTTGCCTTTGCAATCCAAATAGACATGGTTCTTAGACAACCAGTCCATACCTAGGATAACATCAAAGTCTGAGAAATCCAACACCGTCAGGGCATGCTGGCACTTGTAAGTCCCAACTCTAATGTCGACTGAGGGTGTGACTTGAGCACATCTGGTGACTCGGCCCAAAGGGGTGGATATACTCAAGGGTCTCTCCAACTCCTTAAGCGGTAGGTTTAACTTCTTGACTATGTTTGAAGAAACAAAAGTTCCTGAAGCTCCGGTATCAAACAGAGCTGAAACTGCTAGATTATCTATGATTATGGTACCTAAAAGTGAATCAATTTACGTATAAATATGTAATATCATATGCGCGCTATATCATATTAAATATTTATAAGAAACACAAACACTGAAAAAGTACCTGTCACCACAAAGTCATCTAACTCCTCTGGCTCCGCATCTGTTGCAAAAACACGAACTGGTCTGCTACCTGTAGGACGACTTCCCTGCTGGTTACTTCGCCCTCCTGCCTGATTGCCCTGTGATAGCTTCTTAGGACACGCCCTCGAGTAGTGTCCCGCTTCCCCGCAGTGGAAACAATTCAAGCTACCCGCCATGCAATCTCCTGTATGTGCCTTGTTACACTTAGCACAAACCGGTGGCGTCCCACTTGTCGAACTCTTCATTGCTAAACCCCCTGTCTTCTTTATATTCTGCTGTGGCGCCCCTCTACTACCTCCTTGAAAATTTGAGAATGGCCTCTTGTCCCCAACTACAACTGTCGGCCTGTTGGCAAACCTTTCCGCTGTCAATGCTCTATCCATGACGCTTGCCATACTCGTCGGTCTATCCCCAAGCATACCTTTTGCACATCATGTGACAATCCTTCCATAAACTTGTCTATCTTCTTTTCTTCACTCTTCATAATCTCGGGGTAGAATCTGCCCAGCTCATGGAATTTCTGCGAGTACTGTGTCACTGTAGTATTTCTTCCCTGTTTTAAACTCAGAAACTCGTTGGCCTTTGCATTTTGTGCCGTTCTAGGGAAGTATTCCTGATAGAACAATTCCTTGAATACCGCCCAATCTGTGATTCTAGGATTAGCTTGCTCATAAGACTCCATCCAACTCTCTGCATTACCTGCCAACAAAGATACTGCCAACTGAGCCCATTCAGATTCTGGGGCCCTCATGTTTCTGCATGCCTTTTCAAAACGACGAAGCCACAAGTCTGCTGCTGCTGGCTCAACATTACCGAAAAACTCTGGTACCCTATGCTTCTTCACCTTCTCATACCAGTCTATTGGTCTATCATAACCCCCAAACTGCTGGTGCTGAAACTGCTGCTGTACCGGTGGGGCATTCTGATAACTCTGCTGCGGCTGGGTGTAGCCAGGTGCTACGAAAGAACTCGATCTAGGTGGTGGTGGAGGTCGAACTGTCGGCTGAGGAGTGAAATTGAACGGTGTAGACGGAAACATGGATACCTGTGGATAACTGAAGAACTGACTGGCCGGTGGATTATAAAGTCCCAACCCGGTCCAAGTGGTGGTCCTTGGAGCTGATGTAGAAACTGGTACGCGAGTGCTAAACCTTGAAGGCCCCGCTTGTTCCACTCGACCTCTAACAGAATTACTCGGTCCTTGACTTCCACCATGACTAGGGTTGTTCACTTGAGTGACCGGAGGAACCTGAGTAGCTGGTCCACTCCTCCTCCTTCTCGGAACCACAACCTCAGTAAAATCCGTCTCTGCGTTACTCGTCTGGGTATTATCTGCCTCAGCGTTGTACGAACTAGCTCCTCCTCTAGTAAGCACCATCCTGTAGCCAAGAAAGAGAGGGGTTACTAAAGCTCTAACCTTATCTTAAAGAAAATCAAGTCCTACACAGCAAGGAAAACCTTTCTCTGATACCAACTGTAACGCCCCGTTCCCGGACACCGAGTCCTTATCCGGAAAGGGCGCTCGGCACATATATTATCAAATGAAAACTCAATAATACATGCAAGCCTTACGTCATACATCAGAATCCAAACGGCGCGGAAGGTAAAACAACTCAACCACTCGGGAAACCAAACGATCGAAACATACGGTAATCAATGCTGTGAAGAAAACTAAATCCAATAAAAGATCTAAACATCCAGAATTCAATCCAAAAGATCTCAAAGATAACTAAACCAAAGAAAGAACAACATTGTTCAAAATTGGAAACAACTGTTTATGAAAAGAAAACATCTAAACGATCTAAGTCTTCAAACTCCAACTCAAACGTCCTCGTCATCAAAGAACTCATCAGCGGTAACCACCTGTTCATCTTCTTTGGGGAAAGGAAAAGACAAGGACAACGTAACGGGGTAAGTACAAAAGTACTTAGCAACGTGTAGAAGATCGTATAACTATGCCCTCATAAAGAAATAAAAGCAATACCGTCTTTTATTAATTCAATTTCCGTTATTAACCCTAACTAACTATCATATTATGTTCATTGCATAACATGAGGTTCCAAGGGTATCTATCTCAGCTCAAGTTTGTTACATCATGAATAACAAGGGCACTACGCCTAGTAATAGGATGTACTAGGACAACTGGGTGCAACCTACTTAGAGACTCGCTCTAGTAGCCCCGGGAATATCTGAGTCCCGATAGTGTGATGACCGGCAGAGTGCACCAAACGCTTTGTCTGGCCAATCGATTGACCGGCGTGGGTACTGTCTACTTTGTCTGGTCAGAGGACACATCGCGATATTGTACTATGCCTTACCAAGCATTGCATGATGTTTAAGATTTTAATCTAGCACATACGTTTGATTAGATGTTTAACTAGCCACCTAAGTGTTTTCAGGTAAGCTCCTCACACTTCCTACTCTCATACTTAGACCACTAGACACGGACAAGGCCTAGCAATTACACAGACATCGATAAACTCTAGTCTATCGAAGCACAAGGCAAATCCGAAGCTTTCGGTGGTCCCACACTTCATCTTTTTAGGGAATCCATGTGGTGCCGGAACTAAACGCACCAAAAGCTAGTTCGAGCTTTGTCACGTAAGGTTATGCAATACAACATGATTATAAAGCCTGAACTCAAGCTGACTCAATAAAACAAAACAACGAAAAGTCTCAGGCTGAACGCCCGTTTAAAAGACTGAACGCCCGTCCTAAAAGGTTGAACGCCCGTCCTCCCTCAAACCAACACATCCTGTATCGAAACTGACCCTCTGAACGCCCGTCCCAAGTATCAAACGCCCGTTCAAGCTGCAGAGGAACCGGACGCCCGTCCAGAAGTCTGGACGCCCGTCCACTGGGTTTTAACCCAGAAAATCTGCAACCTGTTTGCTGCAATCTCCAACCATATGCATCCCAAAACTCCACATAAACAGGTTATAAAACGCAGGAAAACCATACACATTGCCTTACGACCCTACAAGAACTTAATCATACGATGAGAAGCCACGTTACCTTGATTTTGTGTTGGTCCCTTGAAAAGGCTTTAGTTAAGTTTAGAGGGGGGGTGAATAAACTTAACACTTAAAACTTTGGAGTTAACAAATTCTGCAACTTCAGCAGCCTGCTGATACTTCAGTAGTCTGCTGAGACCTCAGTAGCCTGCTGATAAACAGTAGTCTACTGACAGTTTAGTTTGCTGAATTTGTGCAGCGGAATAATATCAAAATTAAGCCTTGTTACTTGTTGTTAAATATGTTACTGAGTATTAGATACTCAGTAGTGTATGTGTGTGATTTCAGTTGCTAGATTCAGCAGGTTGATATGAATAATGACTAAGTGCAGAAAATAAATGCAGTAAGTAAGTAGAGAGATTTTTATAGTGGTTCCAGGTGATGTAATCCTATACGTCCACTCTTCTCCTGTGATGTTGGAGGAAATTCACTAGTAATCTTTGAGTTATCTGTTACAAAGAATCCTAGGTTGCTTGTCCTTCACCAATAACTATGGCTTCACAAACTGAAAACTAAGAACAGGTAGGATTGCTGCTCCTGAGTCTTCCACTGGTCCTTGAAGGGTAGAATTGCCTCTTCACCAGCTTCACCACAAACCAACAGTCTTTCACACCTAACAGATGCTTCACTGTCTTCAGCAGGTTCTTTATAAAATAAAGAATGAATCAAGTAAATGATTCAGTTGCAGCAGCTTGATTAGGATGATATAATCAGCAGCTTGCAGTCTTCAAGTGTGTATGCTTGATGCAGCTTGAACACAGAATGCACTTGAAGAGAATAACTAGATCAGCAGGCTTAAGCTCAGTAAGTTCAGCAGGGTGTTTTTCAGCTCAGTGTTATCACTTAAAGTTTATTCCAAAATTCATCATCTTCTTCTTGAGTTGAAAGTCCTCTATTTATAGGTAGGAATGCATGTGACTTGAATTTGAAATTCAAATGTGACCGTTCCTTGTATTTGTCCCATCCTCACTGCATTCTGTCACTATTCATAGGACTGACACTGTCAGGATTACTTTTTGACAGTGCAGTCTGTCCACCCCTTTGACTTATATCCAATGGATAGAAATATGGATCATCCCAACGTCTTTTTAATCTCAGCCTTTGATTTGCTTGATAAGTCAGAGGTAGTTGGCTGTTCTTATCCATGTAACTTCCCAATAATCTTGAATTAATCGAGGTATATATATCAGCAGGTTCATCAGTCTGCTGTAAAACCAATCAGTCTGCTGAACATCATATTTTTGTCTGTAAAATATAATGCAGCTGAATCTTTTTATCCAACTTTTGTTTGTGAAGTTAGATTACATCATTTAAAGTATAACCAAGTTCCAAGCATCATCCAACTTGTGGAACTTAGACCTTCTACACAAGGTATATGTAATCAGTTTAGGTCATCACAGACTTGCCTAAATTCTGATTCCATATCCTTGACATTAAATACTAAGTTTGATCCCTTAGCCTTCATTAACTGAGTTTGAACCCTCAGCCTTCAGTCTTCAGTCTTTAGTCTTCAGCAGGTTCCAGACCAGTCTACTGACCTATCTACCCTACTGACCTAGATCAGTCTGCTGATAAACAATCAGCAGCCTTTTACAGTGCTTGTTTGATCAAACCTATTTATGAATCAAACTCTAATAAACCTATACATTTTATCTAGACATCTTTTTGCCTTTGCACTATAACAGCTAGTATGGCACTCATCATCAAAACTAAGAAATAAGTCCAACAATTTCCCCCTTTTTGGTGATGATGCCACTACCCTCACCTAATCAGCAAAGCAAAAAGATAAAAACACAAACAGAACTTTTGCTTTTGTAATTGGCAGCACCTTTTCACCTCTGCTACTCCTTCTGCCTCTGGTAGTTGCTCTTAAAGCTCTAATCCTTGCCTCCCAAAACTTTAAACTTAAGAAAGAGTTAAGACCTTCATGAAATCCCATGTCACGATAGGGTCTCCTTCTGTTATGAAACTCTTTCTTGTACTGTGATAGGAGATCATCAGTAAGTTGCACTCTGCCAGGTGCAGGTTGCCTAAAAGCATTTGTATCATCAGTCCATCTCTTCTGTGCAAAGAGTCTGGCAGCCTCCTTTGCTGCAGCTGATTGGCCCTCTTCCCCCTTAGTGACATCATCAACAAAACGTGAGATGAGGCCATGAATAGCTTCCTGTGACACTATCACACTGTGTAATTGACCTGCCATAGTTCCAGTTCTAGTATCAAGTGAAGTAATCCTTGATTGCAGGGTCTCTTCCAGTCTGTTGATCCTTTCAGTAAATTTGGGATCAGGCACAGCAGGTTGTTGTGCAGCAGCAGGCTCAGCAGCTTCAGCAAGCTTGTCAAGTTTTTGATGAACGGATGTAAGTTGATCTTTCAAAAACTTGTCCTTCAGTGTATTCCCTTGCTTGATATATCTTACATCATATATCAGATCATTCACAGCATTTTGAGTAGATGCAAAGTTTGAAGCAACTGTATCAGTAGATTGTCTATTATCATTTACCATCTTCATTAGTTCTTCAAATCTTTGTTCTTGCCTGTCCAATTGAGTTCTTAACTGTTGCATATCATTTCTTACAGCTCTTAACTCATTGACAACTTCAATTGGCACTCCACTGGCCATTCTACTATCAGTAGATCCATCAGCAGGCTCCTCAACTCTATATTGTGCCTGTTGTCTGTTGATGACCATGGCTCTACTCATATCTCTCCCAGCAGGGGGAGGTCCTTCCTCAACCATTGCACCAAGAACATCTTCAATGATAGGATCTTGTGCAGGTTCTTCAACAACTTCTTCTTCTCCAAAAATTTGAAATTCTTCATCACTGTAGTTATAGTCCAGCAGCTGCTCATCCTCATTAACAGCAGTCTGCTGACTATCTTTTCCTACAGTGGCCTTGGCTCCAGCAGGCTCCACTACAGCAGCCTTATCAACAACAGGGGTTTCCTCCAAACCCAAATCTGGTTCCAACCTTTGTCCAGGTGCTGTTTGAGACTCAGCAGCCTGTACCTCCTGTTCCAACCTTTGTCCAGGTGCTGTTTGTATCCCAGAACCCTGTACCTCCTCTTCAACTTCCTGTGGATTGAATATATTGGTATTATCCACTTGGAAACCTTCAGCATGACCAATCTTGTGCAGGATGATGGCAGTTTTAGTCAGAGTGCCTTCAATGTCAAATCCGTCTTGATATTCAATTGACTCTTCAGTGCTGGCACTAGGTTCATTGAAATCAGCAACCTTTTCTCCATCCAAATCCTCACTCTGTCCAGCATCAGTTTGTGCAGTAGGCTCTACAACATGGAATGTACTTGGTTCATCAGTCAGCCTACCAGTACTCAGAGTAATGCCTTCATTGATCAATGCCTCCAGATCATCCATGGTGAGATCCTGTAGATCCTCATCCATCTCTCCAGTCTGCTGGCCCTCAGCAGACTTACCAGTATTAGTTGGCTGTTGTACAGATGATTCATGTGCCAGTGCAGCCCCACTTGATTCTCCTGGTCCAGAGGGAAAATCTCCTCTACTATCTGATGATGAAGAGGAATCATCAGGACCATCTCTTGGATCTCTAAATTTGATACCCTCCTCCTTCTGTTGCTCATCAAATAAATCCATCAATCTCGATTGCAGCAAGGTTGTATCAATCAGATCCACCAAGTTCTCCACTCCCAGTTTGCCAAAAGCCCATTCTTCAAGATCTGTCATTGGTTCAGCAGCTGGCTTTTGTCTCTTATAGAAACCAAACTTCCATTGGAAATAATCGGCAATTTGCTGAAGTTTGGGATCCACATACTCTTCAGTTTTCTTGCTCCTTTTTGCATGCCTTTCAAATGGCATAAACGATCTCCTGGGAGCAGCTCCAGTAGCTTGTTGACCTCCAAAGGTTCCAACAAGCAGATTCATAGTATCTTCTACAGATGTTTGAAAGTCAGCAGGTTGCTGAGATTGTACATTTGTACCTACTACTTCCATCTGTATCACACTTGGTTCCCCCTGACTTACATGCTCATCAGCAGGGTTAGCAGCAGACTGCTCTTCCCCCTGAACTATTGCCAAATTTGCAGGGTCTTCAACCAAGTCTCTAATCACCTCTTCAACCACCACAGCAGGTTCAGGTTCAGTGGTTTGCTGTGTTCATCAGTGGATGCTACAGCAGGCTCAGGGTCAGTAGACTGCTGTACATCCTCTACAGATTGCTCAAAAACAACCTGTTCAGCATCAGTGGACTTGATAACTTCTTCATTGGAGGAATCACTGATAACAACTGGTGGAATGATAGTTAGAGGCTCAGCTTCAACAGCCTCTTCTTCCTCTTCTACTGATGCTTCTTCTTGGGCCCTCTGTGCCTCCAAATTTTTTAACTCTTTCCCCTTGCCATATTTCTTCTTTTTGGCAACTTCCTTCATCCTCTTGGATAGGGGTTCATCATCATCATCTTTTCTAGTCAATTTTCTTTTTCTACTTGCTTCCTTCTGTTGTTCTCTAAGAATTTCACCAACAGTTTTTCTTGAAGCCACAGCAGGGTCAGTACCCTCCACTTGACCCTCAGCAGACTCAACAGTCTGTGCTGTTTCCTTTCTTGTTCTTTTTGATTTCAGGACTTCTGTAGTCTTTCTAACATCAGCACTCTTCTTCTTCTTTCCAGCAGTTTTCTTTGATGCAGCAGGTTTGATGGAAATCTTCTTAGTTTGCTGAACCTGCTCACCACCAGTATCACCATCATCTCCATCATCATTATCATCAGCAGCTTCTCCAGCAATTTCTTCATCATCATCAAGTCCAGGAATTGCATAATCAATCTCCTTCTTGTATCTAGACTGATTAATATCCACAGGTGCTACATCAGGAATTTCAAGATGATTCAGCAGAGTCTGGACCATTAATCCTAAGGGCAGTGCCTTGGACTTTCTCTTCCCTAAACTCTCTTCCTTGGCCACTTTCTTCATATAATGAATAAAGTACCTGGCCCAGTCAAACTTCATGCTCCTACATATGATAATCATCAACTCTATCTTGGGTCCTGATAGAGTGTCCATACTGCCAGCTAGCCCAAGTATGTTCTTTGCAATGAGCTTGCTCAGCAGACTGTATTCAATACCAATGTGTTTGCAGTTGATGCCTGGAACGGATTTGATTTCTGCATCTGTCTTAATCTGATCTACAAACGCCAATTTGTCCAATCCCATTGCTTCAGGATTGACAGAGCCGTCCACCACTTCAACAAATCCAAAAACTTCCCTCAGCAGACTGGGGGAAATTTCAATTTCTCGCCCATTTACAGCAGTCTTAAATGCTTCAGTTCCTTCCTTTATTTGAATGTTTCTCCAGAAACTGACAACATTTGTATAAGAAATTGTGTCCAGTCTTATGTTTAACACATTTTCCAGACCGACATACCTCCTTATTCTTCGACCAATGTTAATGGCCAGTTCAGTTCTGTTTGCATCTTCAACAAAACCTCTAACACTTTGGCTTGATTCAATTTGTACATCAACTTTTTCCGCCATTATAATGAGAAGAATGAGATGAAGAAGATTGAATCTTAAATCTTTGTTCACACAGCGTAACGATTGCAGTGATAAAGTAGATTTGCAAGTGACGATTCTCCTGAGTAATAGTCTGAATATATAGACAGTGGGTAGTTGAAACTGTCATAGCACGTACATTGAGGTAACCACGATTAATCTGAATAAATTCTGTCTTGACACGTGGTCCATTACTCCTCCATAATGTTTGTAACCGTTGGATGGTTTAACTGTGGTAATAATGGATAAAATAAATATCCCGCCAAACTGCTTTTTGACTTTAATGACTTTGACTGAGTAAAATTTCCTTCAGCAAGGTATCCCTCAGCAGGGTGGGCTCAGCAGTCTGCTGATAATGTGCTTCAGCAGCCTGCTGACAAGGTGACTCTGCTGATCCTTGTTTTCTCCTTGTTTTGTTCAATTGATAATACAAGATGAAGTTTAATACCAATGACTGATCTGTCAAGTGAGCTCACCCAACATGACAAAGACCAATTCCCTTGGCAACCTCATTTGCTCAATTGTTCAAACATAAGTACATGGAATTGTTGATACCAATGACTAATCTGCTAAGTGAGCTCACCCAACATAGCAAAGACTAATCCCCTTGGTGAATTCCAGTACACTGCTGAATATCAGTCAATCTTTATAATTCCAAGTTCAGTCCTTAATTTGGCAAATCTTTCACTATCAAGTGGCTTAGTGAAAATATCAGCAAGTTGATCTTCAGTAGGGATGTATAGAACCACCACATCTTTCTTTTCAACATGATCTCTTATAAAATGATGTCTCACATCAATGTGCTTGGTTCTTGAATGCAAAACAAGATTTTCTGTGATTGCAATTGCACTTGTGTTGTCACACATGATTGGAATTTCCTTTTCTTCAATTCCATAATCCCTTAATTGTTGTCTTAGCCATAGTACTTGTGCACAGCAACTTCCAGAAGCAATGTATTCAGCTTCAGCAGTGGAAGTTGAAATAGAATTCTGTTTCTTGCTAAACCAGGAGACCAGTCTATTTCCCATTAACTGACAGGTTCCTGAGGTGCTTTTTCTATCAATCTTGCATCCAGGATAATCAGAATCTGAGTAGGATATTACCTTGAAGCTTCCTTCCTTGGAATACCAAATTCCTACTCCCAAAGTCTCTTTTAGATACTTAAGAACTCTTTTGACAGCACCTAAATGACTTTCTTTAGGTTTGGATTGAAATCTTGCACAAACACCTACAAGAAAGGATATATCAGGTCTGCTGGCAGTGAGATACAGCAGACTGCCTATCATCCTTCTGTACAAAGTCCGATCAACATCTTTGCCTTCTTTATCTTCATCCAATCTGATGTTTGTACTCATAGGAGTTGAGCTCTTAGTGCTGTTTTCCATACCAAATTTCTTCAGCAACTCTTTGGTATACTTGGTTTGATGAATGAAGATTCCATCCTTTATTTGTTTGACTTGCAATCCCAAAAAGTAGTTCATTTCTCCCATCATACTCATTTGGAATTTACTTTTCATTAGATTTGCAAACTTTTCACAAAGTAAATCATTTTCAGAACCAAAAATTATGTCATCCACATAAATTTGTACCAGCAGGGTGTTGTCCCCTTCACTGATTCTGAAAAGAGTCTTGTCAATGGTCCCTTTTGTAAAACCATTGTCCACCAAGAATTGAGATAGAGTCTCATACCATGCTCTTGGTGCCTGTTTCAATCCATAAAGTGCTTTGTTGCGTCTATACACTTTATCTTCTTGATCTTTAACTTCAAATCCAGGAGGTTGCTGAACATACACTTCCTCCTCTAGGATACCATTCAAAAATGCACTCTTGACATCCATTTGATATACTTTGAAGTTCTTATATGCAGCATGTGCCAAGAATAATCTGATAGCTTCCAATCTTGCAACAAGTGCATAAGTTTCATCAAAATCTATTCCTTCTGCTTGAGAATAGCCTTTTGCAACTAGTCTGGCCTTATTTCTTACAATGGTACCAGATTCATCAAGTTTATTTCTGTATACCCACTTAGTACCAATGATATTTGCATGACTTGGCCTTTCAACTAGTGTCCAAACTTGATTTCTTTCAAATTCATTTAATTCTTCTTGCATAGCAATTATCCATCTGGATCTGAAATTGCTTCTTCAACAACTTTAGGTTCCATTTGAGATAGAAAACAAGTAAACATGGCTTCCAGTTGTCTTCTAGTCCTCACACCTTGCTGTACATTGCCAATAACTTGTTCAGCAGGGTGATTCCTTAACCATTGTGGATTTTGGTTATTTTGATTTTCAGGAATATCATCTTCAGTAGGGTCTGCTGTAGTTTCTTCTACAGGGGGGTCAGCAGATCCTTGAATTGCTTCAGTTGTTGCATCAGTAACATTGTCAGCAGGGTGTTCAGCAGGGGCAGTATCAGAAACTTTTAGGTCATTGAATCTTTCCAAAACTTCAACACCATCTGGATCGGTGATTTGTTGATTTTCAGCAGGTTCACACTCTTTATCTTCCATACCAGTAAACTTAGGTTCATCAAACACAACATTGATTGTTTCTTCATGTTTCAGTGTTCTTTTGTTCAGTACCCTGAATGCTCTGCTGACTGAAGAATATCCTAAGAAGATTCCTTCATCCGATTTTGGTTGGAATGTTTTCAAATGAACTTTATGATTTAGAATAAAACATTTGCTTCCAAATGGGTGGAAATAGGATATATTAGGTATCCTTCCATTCCAGATCTCATAAGGTGTCTTCAGCAGCTTCTTGTTTATTGATGTTCTATTTTGTGTATAGCATGTTGTATTTACTGCTTCAGCTCAATATCTTTCAGGTAGCAATGCTTCACAAATCATTGTTCTTCCTGCTTCCTTTAATGTTCTGTTTCTTCTTTCAGCAACCCCATTTTGCTGAGGTGTACCAGCAGCAGCAAGTTGATGAAGTACACCATTCTGTTCACAATATTCTCTTATAACTTTGTTGAGAAATTCAGTACCCTGATCTGATCTAATCTTTATGACTGTTAAACTTTTCTCATTTTGTAATCTCTTCAAAAGATTAGGTAAGCTTTGGAGTGTCTCACTTTTCTTGTTCATGAATATCACCCAAGTGTATCTAGAAAAATCATCCACAACCACTAAGGTGTATTTCTTTCCTGTCACACTTGTTGGAGTTATTGGTCCAAAAAGATCCATGTGCATAAGCTCCAACACTCTATTAGTTGATTGTTTAGTCTTTGACTTGAAACTTGACTTTATCTGTTTACCTTGCCGACATGCATCACAGATAGCATCCTTCTTGAATGTGATCTCGGGTAAACCAACCACTAACTTCTTCTTCACTAACAGATTAATATCATCAAAATTTAGATGATTTAACTTCTTGTGCCATAACCAATTGAGTTCAGATTTGGTATGCACAATCAGGCAGGTTTCTGGAACTGCAGTAGACCAATCCACAACATACATGTTCTGTTGCCTTCTACCAGCAAGTACAACTTGATCACCTCTTTCACTAATGACAATACAATTGTTTTTGTCAAAAGTGACCTTGTATCCCATATCACAGAATTGTCCAGTGCTCAGCAAGTTGTAATCCAGTCCTTCCACATATGCAACATTCTTGATTGTAAGTCCATTTCGATAAGTGTGCCATATCCTCTTGTATAACCAGGTGTATTTTTGTTGCCAAAATTCACCCTTGGACCATCTTTTGCCACAAAATTTGTAAGACAGTGCTTATTCTTTGTCATGTGTCTGGAACATCCACTGTCAAAGTACCAGACACCCTACAAAACAAAGTTAATGCATTTTAGGTACCCAAACCTGTTTGGGTCCATAATGGTCAGTGGCAAGCATGACCCTTGGTATGTTTCCATAAGGTCTTCTCCTAAATGTGTCATACTTTGGTTCATACTTTGGTTCATACATGTATTCCACACATCCATAAGTTCTAACAGTAGGTTGTGTAGGAACCACATATGTTTTCTGGCCTTTTGGTACATAATGCTGTTTGAAATGATTTTTGTTGTTAGAAACATTTGCATAACCATAGATGTGCTGTCTGTTAGGAGCAGCCCTGTAATATGGAGTCTGCTGAGGTCTTATGTAAGTCCTCTGCTGATTCCATTGTCTAGGTTTTACCCTAGCAGTATGGTTATACTGACTGTTTCTAGCATTAGATGCAAGAATATTCCAATCATTATCAGCAGGGAACAGTCTACCTTTCCCCCTGAGATAAGTATCCCTTGAATGATCAACATTTTTGGATTTAGGATTCTTATTCTTGGAATATTTCTGTTTCTTTCCCTTCTGTGGTCCAGCAGACTTGGTAGCAGGTCTGCTATCAGTAGGCTTAGAAGGTACAGCAGTCCTATTTTTGGATTTATTCTTTTTACTAGGAGCTGTTGACTTCTGAGACTTCTGATTTTGCTTCTTTGAGGCATTCTCATTTGGTTTTACTGCTTCAGCAGCCTTACTGGGAGATGGATCTAGTGCGGGCACAAACTTAGGACCAATTCTGGTACTAGGTTCAGTAACCTTACTGGATCCACTCTTGTTAGATTGCTGATTTCCAAATCCAAGCCCAGTTCTATCTCCATAAGGCTTTCCTGATTTGTATGCAGTATTGGAACAAGATGGTTCAGCAGATTCAGAGGCTGCTGGATGTTCAGCAGACTTATGCTGATTCTGTCCAACATCTTTTTCCTTACCTTTGAAAACCCTTAATTCAGCTTTCAATCTTCCAACTTCTAACTCAAGAGCCTCTTTTTCAGCCTTCACAATCTCATAACCAGATTGTATTATCCTCGATTGATTAAGGATGGCATCCAAAGTCTCATTGTTGTCGAATTTCTAGGATTTGAACCACAGGTTGATTCACAATCACTTCCAGCAGGAGTGTTTATAGATACCGTGTTGTATACCTCCTCGGTTTCATCCATGTTGGCCATCAAAGCATAATCCTCCATATCAGCAACCAGTGCTGTGTCATCCGATTCATTTCCTTTTTCAGATCCCACTTCATATCCTGATTCATCTTCAGCAACCATAGCCTTCTTGCCATGTCTCCTTTGTTGACTTTTGGTCTTCAGTAGGTCTGGACAATCAGGTCTAAAATGTCCATGCTTCTTACAGTTGAAGCAAAGATAATCAGGTTCCTTGCCTTGTTTCAACTCAGGACAATCAGGTCTGAAGTGTCCTGGTTTCTTGCAATGAAAGCATAGATAGTCATTATCTTTCTTTGGTTCTTCTTTCCTTCTCTCAGTAGGCCTCTTTGTGAAATTTCTTGTAGGGGCCTTTCCAGTCTTCATCATTCTGATTTTCTTGCTCAAGAGGGCAATTTGCTCTTGCATTTCATCTAGCATATCATCCTGTCCTCCCGATGTTTCTTCATGATGTGAAGCAGCCAATGCAGTGGTCTTTGGCTCTTCCTTTTCAGTTTCAGGCACTAACTTCTTGCTAAATTCATAGGCCTTAAGATCAGAGAACAATTTGAAGGTGTCTTCTTCATGCAGCTTTCTCATTTCTTCAATTGCAGTCACCTTCATTTTCCAAACATCTCTTGCAGGTAAAGCTTCCAAGATTTTGGTGTTTACTTCCTCTTTTGAATAACTTACACTCAGCAGAGTAAGTTCATCTAAGATTGCATTGAATCTGGACTCCATTTGCTCAATGGTTTCATTAGGTAGCATTTTGAACTTTTGAAACCTTTTTCTCGCCACACCGATTTTGTTCTTCTTTATTGCATCAGTGCCTTCACAGATTAAGTGAATCTTATCCCAAAGTTCCTTTGCAGTCTTGCAATCTTTGACTTTCATGTACATATTGCTATCCAAGGTTCTGTAGATGATATCAATAGCAATGTTGTTGAGATTTGCTCTTTTCCTGTCTTCTGCATTCCATTCTCTCTTTGGTTTAGGAATGTACTCAGTTCTGTCACCCACTGTTACTGCCTTTGTAATCTCCAGTGGTCCTTCAGTTAGTACATCCATCATCTCATCATGAGTGGCAGCAAGATATGCCTGCATTCGACGTTTATACTCATCAAATCTATCAAGAGAGCACATCAACATGGTTCTAGCATACTGTGTGTTATCCATGATGCAAGTCTTGAAAATCAGTAACTTGAAAGAAAGTTTTAAAGAATTTTCACAAGCACAACAAGTAGGATTCCTTCAGAACAGAAGCACTGCTCCGATACCAATTGTTGGTCCCTTGAAAAGGCTTTAGTTAAGTTTAGAGGGGGGGGGGGGGTGAATAAACTTAACACTTAAAACTTTGGAGTTAACAAATTCGGCAATTTCAGCAGCCTGCTGATACTTCAGTAGTCTGCTGAGACCTCAGTAGCCTGCTGATAAACAGTAGTCTACTGACAGTTCAGTTTGCTGAATTTGTGCAGCGGAATAATATCAAAATTAAGCCTTGTTACTTGTTGTTAAATATGTTACTAAGTATTAGATACTCGGTAGTGTATGTGTGTGATTTCAGTTGCTAGATTCAGCAGGTTGATATGAATAATGACTAAGTGCAGAAAGTAAATGCAGTAAGTAAGTAGAGAGATTTTTATAGTGGTTCCAGGTGATGTAATCCTGTACGTCCACTCTTCTCCTGTGATGTTGGAGGAAATTCACTAGTAATCTTTGAGTTATCTGTTACAAAGAATCCTAGGTTGCTTGTCCTTCACCAATAACTATGGCTTCACAAATTGAAAACTAAGAACAGGTAGGATTACTGCTCCTGAGTCTTCCACTGGTCCTTGAAGGGTAGAATTGCCTCTTCACCAGCTTCACCACAAACCAACAGTCTTTCACACCTAACAGATGCTTCACTGTCTTCAGCAGGTTCTTTATAAAATAAAGAATGAATCAAATAAATGATTCAGTTGCAGCAGCTTGATTAGGATGATATAATCAGCAGCTTGCAGTCTTCAAGTGTGTATGCTTGATGCAGCTTGAACACAGAATGCACTTGAAGAAAATAACTAGATCAGCAGGCTTAAGCTCAGTAAGTTCAGCAGGGTGTTTTTCAGCTCAGTGTTATCACTTAAAGTTTATTCCAAAATTCATCATCATCTTCTTGAGTTGAAAGTCCTCTATTTATAGGTAGGAATGCATGTGACTTGAATTTGAAATTCAAATGTGACCGTTCCTTGTATTTGTCCCATCTGCACTGCATTCTGTCACTATTCATAGGACTGACACTGTCAGGATTACTTTTTGACAGTGCAGTCTGTCCAACCCTTTGACTTGTATCCAATGGATAAAAATATGGATCATCCCAACGTCTTTTTAATCTCAGCCTTTGATTTGCTTGATAAGTCAGAGGTAGTTGGCTGTTCTTATCCATGTAACTTCCCAATAATCTTGAATTGATCGAGGTATATATATCAGCAGGTTCATCAGTCTACTGTAAAACCAATCAGTCTGCTGAACATCATATTTTTGTCTGTAGAGTATAATGCAGCTGAGTCTTTTTATCCAACTTTTGTTTGTGAAGTTAGATTACATCATTTAAAGTATAACCAAGTTCCAAACATCATCCAACTTGTGGAACTTAGACCTTCTACACAAGGTATATGTAATCAGTTTAGGTCATCACAGACTTGCCTAAATTCTGATTCCATATCCTTGACATTAAATACTAAGTTTGATCCCTTAGCCTTCAGTCTTCAGTCTTCAGTCTTCAGTCTTCAGTCTTCAGCAGGTTCCAAACCAGTCTACTGACCTATCTACCCTACTGACCTAGATCAGTCTGCTGATAAACAATCAGCAGCCATTTACAGTGCTTGTTTGATCAAACCTATTTATGAATCAAACTCTAATAAACCTATACATTTTATCTAGACATCTTTTTGCCTTTGCAATATAACAGCTAGTATGGCACTCATCATCAAAACTAAGAAATAAGTCCAACATTTTGCGAGCTACAACGATCCACGCAACCAAATCTTTGAAAAAAGTTAAACCTTTAACCTCAAACCTAAAACGATCAAACCCAAAACTGGTCACTACGAAGCTTAGACTCAGAAAACGCTGTTAAACCATGAAGAACGATCCTAAATTAAAACGATGAAGAAACTTACGTTAACGGTTCTAGGGATGGTTGATATCCAAACGATCCTCTTGTCGCGGATTCTTTTTCCCTTGAGATGTCTGTCCAAAAGATCAACGGATTAAGCCTGGGGATTGAAAGTTCTTCCTCTCTCTTTTTTTTTTAAACTTGCGGCTCTCCTCAAAAAAAAATGCGGCTGTTCCTTTTTTTTGACAAAATAACAACTAGGTTAATAATTAGGATTATATCCCTTTTTATAAATCCCAATTATCTCTAATTATTATTTAAGTCCTTTAATTATCCCTTTTTCTTTTATAAAACCCTTTAAAACAAAAGAACATAATATTCCGATTTATCAAAAGACCGAAATGCCCTTTATCCAAAAATCGGGATATTACATATAGTATGTGGAGCCGGTGGGTGGTGGATCCAAGGCCAAAGGCGGTGGCTTTAGTGGTGTCTGTGGTTTCTCTTTTGTTGTCGGATGTTTTCGATGCTCGTTGGTCACTACGAATGCTTGCGGTTGCTGCTGGCCTGAAGTGTTGGCTCGGCGGTGTTTGTAGTTGTTCTTATTTATCTTTGTTTAGTTTCGGTTTGTTTGTGTCTTTCTGTATCAAGTCGGTAATATTCTCCGGATTTTTTTTAGTTTTTTAGTTTGTTTATGTGTGTTAAGAACAAGTTTAACAATCATATTATCTTACCAAATAAAGTCCTCCGTGATGAGGCAGAATTTGGTCGGCATGGATTCTCCCATGTCTTTTTATCTTTTCTTTGCTTATGGTGGTTCGGTTTTAGGCTGGCGGTGATCCGGAGTTATTCCGGCTATTTCCCGGTGGTAGGTTCGGTTGTAATTTATTTGTTTGTTTAATGAAATCTTTTGTTTCGGGGTTATTAATATTATCAATGATCTCATTATATTTTATAGTAACAGTGTATCGTCCTTGAAACCATTATTTCCTCTTTTCAAGGAAGAACTCAAGTGAACTTAATTTGTATAGAAAAAAAAAATCAACGTCTGAAAGTATATACGGTAGAATGAGGGAAATTAAAGAAAAAACTATAAACTACAAAACGATACAATTGCTGAAAATGACGTATATTTGGCGAACTTTTCCATGATTCCAAGTGTTGTTTACTACGTTTAGTACCGGATACGACAAAGCCTGCCTTTGTTGCACAATTATTGGATTATGATTAATTAGTTGGTATCCTATTGTTGATTATTTATGCCAGGTGCATGTCTATCTTTTAGTATATTAGTAGGAGAATATATATCTTAATATCTAATAAAGGGGTATTTCTTCTCTAGTATCTCCACATGCATCGAAGTGACCGGTGGGTTGATCAGAACCACACAGTTTACATCTCATATCTAAACTGTGTGGTTTTGATCAACCCACCGGTCAATTCACTCTAAAAACCCTCACCACACAAGAATTTTCCTAATAAAGGAACAAGGGGCGCTTTGAGGGAAGCTTTTGGTGCTGCCACGTGTCGGGCTCTGATTGACCCGACATTTTTGGTTTTTATTTTATTTTTTATCTTTTAATCCCTTTCACTCTCTTTCCTGGTACATTTCCCACTTATAGCGACATTTACGATTTTTTATTTTATTTTTTTCTCTAACTTTTCCCTTTTCACCTATACATACATATATATATGTATCTATCGCTTTGAGGGAAGCTTTTGGTGCTGCCACGTGTCGGGCTCTGATTGGCCCGACATTTTTGGTTTTTTTTTTTTTTTAATCCCTTTCACTCTCTTTCCTGATACACTTTCCCACTTATAGCGACATTTATGATTTTTTATTTTATTTTTTTCTCTAAATTTTCCTTTTCACCTATATATACATATATATATATATATATATATATATATATATATATATATATATATATATATATATATATTGTCTGTTCTTTTTTTTTTTCACACCTCCTCCAATCTTTTGCAACGCTTTCGAGTTTTTTTTATCCTATTTCTTATCTTATTCTATTACATTATATCGTTTCGTATTTTAATTTTATTTTATTGTAGATTTTTATTATAAATATCGACTTCGTGACATGTTATTTTTTTTTCCGTTCGTTACATTATACAATGATATATTTATGCTTCTTTCCCCTTCAGATTCTAACGTATTCTTTTTTTTTCGGTCGTTGCATTATACAAGGAGTACTTTGTTAGTATTTCGCATCTTCGGTTTATAACGTGTTTTCATGGTTTTTTTATTATAATTTTGGCTTATACCAACGTTTGTGCGCTTTTTGTTTTTTTTTTATGGTTTTTATTTTTATCCGTGATCCTTTATGTTTCTTACGTTTTTTATCTTTTATTTTATTGCCGTGGTTTTGAATTTTTTCGATACCCGGTGTACATTCCCTTACGATACGGGACTATAGTGGGGCTGACACGTGACACCTTTTTATTTTATTTTTTTAATTTTTTTTTCGTAATCGTATATTTTTATGTTTTCTTTTCTTTCTTCGTAGTTTTTTTTTTTTACATAATCTAATATCGCTTGTATTACGCTTTCTTCTCCGGGATCCTTTATACTTCTTACGTTTTTTTATTTTTTATTTCCGTGGTTTTGACTTTTTCCGATTCCCAATGTATGTTTCCTTACGATATTTAGATGATTTTGCCTATCTCTCTTAAACCGTCTGCTCACTTAATATCCCCGTTTTTTTAACGATGATGTGTTTCGTATCATGTATGTTTTTTAGTTGTGTTTTTATTGTTACTTTTAATTGTTGATTCTTATATTTTATGTGTCGCATTTTTCGCGTTAGTTTATATGTCTTCGATATGTCGTGTGTCGGTATATTATTTAACTCTTTTTGTTGTTTTATATCGAACTTTCCATTATACTTTTTTAAATATTAAGTGTCTTCGAGCTCTCGTTTGTCGGGTGTAACTCTATTAATCAATCGCTGTTGTATGGTTTTTTAAAGAAGTCGGTGGAAAAACTTCCCGGACGTCGTTTACGGGAACAAATCTAATTATTAAAACCAAAAGATTCGACTATAGTTTTTTTTAATAGGTTATGCGATTGCATACAAGTTTGACACAAGTTAGTTTAATAACTACCAAAATAATTATTAAATTGTTTCTTGTAGACTTTGTTAATATTAATAGTAGTTATTAGATATAGATACACCCTATACATATGGTGACCTGTACATAGTTTTACTATAATTACTACTACTTTTCTATAAGATGCTATATGTAATGTAATATTAATGTATGTTATCTTGTTTAATTCCTTCAAGACCTTTACTTACTGCATATCGTCACACTATATAGCACATAAAAACACACCAACATGATAGATACCAATCTGGAATGGGCATGCACCGTGCATTATGCACGGTGTACAGAAACTAGTGTATATATAAAAGATATGATGAAGAAATATATACATCCAACAAACAACATTAACCCCTCAAAAAAAAAAAACAAAAAAAAAACAAAACAAAACAAACAACAACATTAAGTCGTCAATACGAGACAAGAAACATTTTAAAAGGCCTTCTCATGCTACATGTCTCGAATGAACATGCATGGACAAAGCGTAGGCATCCTCACACTAGTTCGAAACGAGTGCAGATCCTCTGCTGTACTGAGGCAACATAGCATTGCTGTGATAAGGGGGAGGGAGGTAAAAAGGTAATGTTGGAGAATTTTGAATAAAAATTAATAATGGAGGGAAAATCCGAATGAACATGTGACAAAGAGTTGTATCGGTTCGGTGAAAGGTTGCAACCACATAAGGGTTGCACCTGTCCGGTTGAATCATTTTGAGAGAACGCAACTGGTAGTAAATAACCTCCAATTTCTCCTATAAAATCCTAGCACACAGGTGAAAATTAGGCTGCAATTTTTCATAAGAAATTCATTCCTTTAAAAGGCCGGCTTCATATGTTTTTCATGGCATCCAAAAAAAACCTTGCGTAGATTTTCGAGTCAAGGAGAGATTTGCAGAACATGATCGGTTCGCCGTCTTCTTCTCATTGAAGTACAACAATCCGAAGAAGATATGATTGTTGTATCTTGGGAGACGATTGCCATTAACGTATGCACATAATCGGGGGCAAAAACGTCTTAAAGACAGAGTGCTGCACTCGCCTCAGTCAATAAGTTTTCTGTCATATTTTCTGCTTTTCATTTTTGCTTGAATTTCGGGTTAAACAACATGCTAGATGATAATTTTACCCGACAGGTAATTCAACATCAGCAGCTAAAAAAAAACATGAATCACTACTATTTCTTGTATCAAAACAGCACACAATAGGCAAGGATACGGTAAAGGATCCTAGTTCGTTCGAAACATGGTCATGATGAAAATATAGGTCTAAATGTCTAATGAACTAATATAAAAAAGGGCTTGAACCCTAATCCAAAGGGTCCCTTAACACATTCACCGTCACTAGAATTACTCTAGGATTGCTGAAGGATATAAATCGAGGGATGTGCCTCAATGGTTGATGGTTCGTAATAGAGAAATATAATTGCATTGATTGATAAAATTGATAGAACATTACAATATTTATAGCATAATTAACGATAGGTAGAAGTTTATCTAAACCAAATAATATAGTGTAACTGACGATGCCAAGAATTGAACTTACTTACGTGACACATCTTTAGTGGCATAACATTAAGTGTAGAGAGAGAAAGGGTGTCGGATGTCCCTGCAGCCGGACTAGAGTAGCTCGACTACTCATCCCACCATCTTTCGGTGGACCAATGCTTAGGACCAACCTCAGATAAGTATGGACAGGTCTGAGTTCAATTCCGGCCTCTGAAGGTCGGCCATCACTTGTATTCAAACCCACCCATGCCCGACCTTCCCAGTCGGCCTAAGTCCCTCTCGGAGTCCAAGCTAATACCAGCTCGGTTATCCACCCCGACCTCCGCAGGTCGGTCGAGACGCAGAAGGGTTCAACCGGTCTAGCACTGGCCATCTAGGTTGGCCAGAGTCAATCCCTAATCACATTCCCCACGTGTGTAAAAAACAGATAATTATGAAAGGAATCCCGAGTCATAAAGGCTCCAATCTTTATCACTTAATACAAATATTTGAACATCACAATTATCTCCTAAAATCCAGGAGATTAACAAAACATAATCCTTTTCCTTAGGGAACACGTCAATCAGTGTCCACCATGCACAAGCCCCTCATATAAACCATCCCTAAGGAACTATGGAGACTTGACTCCAATCCAGGCATTGGATACGTAGGCAGCTTGATCCCTATCAAGTGCAGTCTAAAACATCCCAAATCCCCCTCACTTTTGCGTTAATTTAGTGTTCTTGGAGCTTTGATAGGTTATCAACAGAGAAAGCACCTTAAATTTTATACATACGATTTTTGGAATCCTCATTGGCGCTAGATGGAGGGCCCTTTTGCTTGATAATCTCAGAAAAAGCTCCAGAATCATCATGGTGACCACAAGATAGCAAGCCTTCAACGGAAGCAATGCTAACAACGCACTAGAATCAGATGCTAACAACCAGAGCCAGCAACACGAGGAAGTCTCTCTCGACACAAACCACCAGGCGTTGGTAGATCAGCTCACGGCTTTAGATGACGGAACAAAACAGGCTGTTCTCAATGCCGTCTTGGCAGAAGAGGATGAGGAAGATGAAGACTGGGAAGGTCTAAAGGAAGAAGATCCCTTTGAGAAGAATTCACAAGATCAGGATTAGCCGAACGGAGGTTCGTCTGGGGAAAATTCCCAGGACCAGGAGCTGGAGGAGGAAGATGATCCCAATGATGGGTCATGGCAGCAAACGTCTTCTCCACCAAGGCATAGAGGCAACAGAAAAGATGATCGATCATCCTCCTCGAATCTGAGAAAGTAGCTGGTCGTACCCCAAGCGATGGAGGTAGCTCGAGCTAAGATGGATACCATAGTCGGAAGGAGATCTACACTCCTGGCTCTCGAGTCCCCTTTTTCTGAGCATATTGATAAATATCCCCGATCATCGAGATTCAAGATCGCAAAATTGGAGCCTTACGATGGAACCAATGACCCTCAGGACCACTTTTTCCAGTATCTTACGTACATGAATCTCGACTGTGCCTCAGAAGAGATGAAGTGCAAGGCGTTCCCAGCACTACTCACCTGCCGAGCTCGAGAGTGGTTCAAGAAGATACCGGCCAGAACGATCTATAACTTTGATACGCTAGGAAAGATGTTTCTTAACGCTTTTATCACGACAAAGCCATTTCAGAAGAATTCTACCCACTTGTTTTCCCTCAAACATAAGATAGACGAAACCGCGCTGCAGTACCTTAAGCGGTTCAGTGAAGAGTCGCTTCAAGTGCGAGACGCTGATGATCATGTTCGGATTGCGTCCTTTGTGGCAGGGTTACATGAAGGGAGGTTATATGCCAAGCTGAGCAGCAAGCTCCCTGCGTCTATGGAAGAGTGCATGGAGATAGCATTCAAGCATTGTCAAGGAGAAGAAGCTAATCGGCTGAAGCGAGAATTGGAAAAGTCGGAGTCCAAGAAAGATAAGGCCAAAGATACTTCCGACAAGAGAATGAAGTCGTCTGGAGATCGTACGATCAGACCAGCCATGGACCGATCCGAGAAGAAAAATGCCTTGCAACCGCGAGACTTCCCGGTGTTAAATAGGCATCGGGAGCAAATACTTGCAATCATGGAAAGAAAGGGCTTAGCAAAAACTCCTACGCCGTTGCGAAGCCCCTTGGACAGAAGGGACCAGAGCAAGTTTTGCATATATCACCAAGACACTGGGCACGATCTGAGCAGTTGCATATATTTTCAAAGAGACGTTGACACAGAAATTGCTGATGGGAAGTTAGACGAGGTTGTGAACCGACCTTAGTACGGCGAGCATCGAGGACGACAAGACTACCCGCTGATGAGAGTCAACTTTACTATGCTTCGGTGCGTGTTTTAACCCCCATTTATGACACTTTTGGATTGTATTGGGTATTTTTAGACCATTTATAGGGCAAAATGCATTGTACACTCACTTTGAGGCAAACCGTCAAATAGATGGAAAACCTCACCCTTTTACGGTATTTTGACCCTTTTGAGCCCTAGTTATCTTGTGGATTTATGCTCGGTATGTGTTTGAATTTTGTGATGCAGGATCTAGGTGATTTATGAGCCCGGAAGTGAAGGCACGAGGCTTAGAAAGACAAAACCGAAGCCCGGGAATGGAAATTGATCAAAAATAGTTGTTTCTTTCACTATACGTTCACTTCATCAGTAATTTGACCCCCGATACAAGCATTTTCTGGACTTGTAGACTTCATGAAAGTTGTAGACAATTGTATGTTCTTTCCAACTTACTTTTAATCACTTAAATCGGAGCTCTACACGAAAATATATTGCCAGATTACTGAAGGTGTATCAGTCCAGGAATTGTGGCGCGCGCCGAAGACTTTGGGGCGCGCCAAAGAAGAACAGAGACCAGAGGATGTCACAGAACAACTTCAGCTCGCGCCGAAGACTTTGGGGCACACCAAAATTGCTTTGTCTGCACATTTTTGGGTGCTTATAAATAGTTTTTTCACCCTCATTTCATAGGAACTCATACCTAGACTTAAATAGGACACCTTTAGGCCGATTTTCTTCCCTCTTTCACCTTAGATTAGCTCATCTTTCATTCTTTCCCTTTGATTAAACACAATTTATCTTAGATCTAGCTCTCTTTGTTGGATTTTGGCATTTTGGAGTCTTCTTATTCCCCAAGTGACAATGGGTGTGGATGAAGATTGATGTAATTCCAACTTTTCTGCATTTTGGTTATGAAAATCATCTCTTTTCTTGTTTTATGGCTTTGATTTCCTCTTTGATTTTTGTTCCTTTCATTATTATGAGTAGCTAAACATCTACATAGCTAAATCATGTGAAATTTGAAGAAATCTCCCTCTAATTGATGAAATTGGAAATGAGTAATGCTTAATTGTTGTTATTTTGGTGAATTTGTGTCTTAAAACTTGTTCTTAATTCTTGAATTAGCTTGATCACCTAGTTCATGAACTCATACACCATTTTTATAAATGTATGTTGTGAAGGGATGTGGGAAAAGGAGTTTTAAGATCGTTGCATATAATTGACTGCGTTGTTTAGATTCGAATAGGTAACGAGGTTTGTCAGTGTGAATCGAGTGGCTCTAGTTCTTGATCTTGTTTCGGTCAGTTAAATCCTTAAAGGTGGACTGTTGAACCGGGCAAAGGGTATTAGGTTGTTGCATGGCGTCTAGTACTATCTTAGGAGTTTGCAGCCGAATATGAGTCGAAATAAACCATAGGACGGTTGGTTGGTAATGCTTATTCCCGATTAATCGATTAGAGGGGCGAAAGTATTCAATTTGATCATGGTTTGGCTATGTCTATCTTTATATCTCATATCTTTAGTTTAATTATCGTAGTAGTATAATCACAACACGAACAACCTTTGATTGACCTAAACTAAGTACGAAGACGACTTTGGTATTCGATTGATTCCTCGTGGGATACGACCTTGCTCTTCACTATAGTGCTTCCGACCCGATACTCTTCCGATTAAAGTTGGACCGTCACTATTTTGGTCATCACCCGTAGAGGAATTTCAACCGGGATCGTAATCGGTAGGGTGAGCCCCATCGAAGAAGAGATCGGTCTTCAGATAGAGATCAGCAGGTGGACAACCGGCCAATTAACACCATCAACACTATTATGGGAGCCCCTGGCAGTGCATTTGAGGCCGGCAGCCTAAACGCCTGATCAGGGCACGTGCAATCGAACATAGGAAGTCTGATTCCTATTCAGGAGGTAAGTTATGGGCCGAGGGATCCACTCCCGTTGGTACCCAACAACGAAGGGTTGGTTATTGAAGTTTGTTGGACTTATTTCATGTTTTAGTGATGAGTGCCAGACTAACTGTTATAGAGCAAAGGCACAAAGATGTCTAGATCAAATGTATAGGTTTATTAGAGTTTGATTTTTGTATAGGTTTGATCAAACAAGCACTGTAAATGGTCAGCTGACTTACATCAGCAGACTGGTCTATATCAGTAGGGTAGCTGAGTCAGTAGACTAGTTTAGGAACCTGCTGAAGACTGAATGATGAGGGCTCAAACTCAGTTATTGAAGGCTAAGGGATCAAACTTAGTAATTAAAGTCAATGATATGAAATCATAATTTAGGGAAGTCTATGATGACCTAAACTGATTACATATACCTTGCGTACAAGGTCTAAGTTCCATAAGTTAAAATGGTGATTGGAACTTAGTTATGTTCAAAAAAGTGTAATCTAACTTCATAAATAAAAGTTAGATAAAAGACAGTTAACTGAAGTGTTTTTAAACACAGCAAACTATGGATCAGCTTACTGATGTGTATATCAGCAGATTTATGTTCTCAGGAACTGCTGGACACATATTTCGATTTAATCAAAGGTTACATTGGAAGAAGACAAGGATAAGGACATGTAACAACCTCTGATTTTATCAAACAAATCAATGGTTAAGATTAAAGGGACGTTGGAAATATTCAAAGGATTATCCAATGGATACAAGTCAAAAGGTGGACAGACTGTATACTGTCAAAAAGCATTCTGACAGTGTCAGTGCTATGAACAGTGACAGAAGGCAAGTCAAATGGGACAAATCTGAAACGGCTATGTTTGAATTTCAAACATAAGTCACAAGGATTCCTACCTATAAATATTGGACTCCTAATTCAGATACAAGAAGATAATTGATGAAAAACAAGGAAAAATAACATATAATATTGAGCTTCGAATTCTGATCAAGAAATCACCCTGCTGGCCTTACTGAGCTTAAAGCTACTGATCCAGAAAAATTCTTCAAGTGTAATCTGCATTCAAGCCACATCAAGTTTACACACTTGAAGATATCAAGCTGCTGATCATATCATCCTGATCAACCTGCTGAAAGCTGAATCACTTACTTTATTCAAACTTTCTTCTACAAGAATATACTGAAGACAGTGAAGCATCTTTGGGTGTCAAGGACTGTTGTTTGTGGTGGATCTGGTGAAGAGGCAATCCTACCCTTCAAGGACCAGTGGAAGACTTTGGAGCAGCAATGCTACCTGTTCCAAGTGTTCAGTTTGTGAAGCCATAGTTATTGGTGAAGGACAAACAACTTAGGGATTTTTGTAACAGCTACCTCAAGAATCTCTAGTGAATTACCTCCAACATCACAGGAGAAGAGTGGAGTACATGATTACACCACTTGGAAACACTTTAAAAACTGCCTACCTACATTCTGCATTTATATTCTACATTTTGTTTACTTAACACATCAATCAACTGAATCTAGCAACTGAATCACACACATACACTACTGAGTATCTAATACTTGGTATCATATTTTAACAACAGGTAATAAGGCTTAATTTTGATATATTCCGCTGCACAAATTCAGTAAACTCAACAGTCAGCAGACTACTGACCAGTCAGCAGGCTGCTGAAGTTGCTGAGTTTGTTAACTCCAAAAGTTTTAAGTGTTAAGTTTATTCACCCCCCCTCTCTAAACTTAACCAAAGCCTTTTCAAGGGACCAACAAAGTTGTTGTGAACAAGAACCTGGTGAAGAGGGTTTGCAGCGACACTGGCAGCGCCATCAACGTCTTATACTTTGCAGCTTTTCAGGCAATGAACCTTAAGGAGTCCGAGCTGACTCCTGTTTCAGCACCTTTGTTTGGGTTTGCTGGTCCTCCTGTTCATCCCATGGGGATGGTTCGGCTTGCGACAACGTTCGGCAAGGAATCAGTGGGGAGGACTCTCATGGTCAACTACGTCTTGGTCAAGTCGTCATCAGCATACAATATCATCCTCGGAAGGCCGGTCCTGATCAATCTTCGTGCCGTAATCTCCGCAGCTCACATCAGTTTAAAGTTTCCGACCGCCCGTGGCTCAGTTGAAATCAAAGGAGATCTAGAGGTTGACCGAAGCTACTATGCATCCACTATCAAAGACAAAGGAGTTGTTTTGGCTTGATCGGTTCGGCAAGTCTTTTATCATTTACTGCTTTTTCCAGTCTACTTTTCTGCACTTTTGTTATGTTTCACTATCAGTCTTGGATGTTTTGGCTTCATTGAATAAATTTTGATTTTCGTCATTTACTTATTTCTTTGGCTTTCTTTATAAGTCCATAAGGACAAACTAACTAGAATACTCCATGTATACATTTTAAACGAGAAGTCAGCACTAGCCTGGCCTTGCTCGTCTTTAAACTTCATACGAGAAGTCAGTCCGACCTGGCCTTTGTCGCCGTGCTTTTAAGCGAGAAGTCAGCACTAGCCTGGCCCTGCTCATCTTTAAACTTCATGCAAGAAGTTAGTCCCACCTGGCCCTGCTCTCCGTTCTTTTAAGCGAGAAGTCACCACTAGCGTGACCCTGCCCGTCTTTAAACGTCACGCGAGAAGTCAGTCCGACCTGGCCCTGCTCTCCGTGCTTTTAAGTGAGAAGTCAGCACTAGCCTGGCCCTGCTCGTCTTTAAATTTCCTGCGTGAAGTCAGTCCGACATGGCCCTGCTCGCCTTGCTTTTTAAGCGAGAAGTCAGCACTAGCCTGGCCCTGCTCGTCTTTAAACTTCACGTGAGAAGTCAGTCCGACCTGGCCCTGCTCGCCATGATTTTAAACGAGAAGTCAGAACTATCCTGGCCCTGTTCTTCTTTACGCTTCATGCGAGAAGTCATTCCAACCTGGCCCTGATCGCCGTGCGTTTGAGGGAAATCTGTCTAACCTAACTTAGTTGGTCCTAAGGTCAGTCTGACTTAGTCCTGTCCGCCATAAGCTAACATAGAACTAAATTAACCTGACTTGTGAAAATTCAGTGCATAACTCACAGCCATCCGAGCTCACGAGTTGATCTCGGCCTCATATTGTTGAAATAGTGTCCTAAACCCATCGGGTTGGACCGGATCCGACCGGGTCGGATCATTTCTACTATTTCTTTATGTTTATACATATAATAAATGGCTTTTCTGTTGTCATATATCTATTCTTTTAAAGAACCAATTATGAATTGTTGTATGTTAACGTCCTTAGTATTAAACTGTGGTAGAGAAACCATGATAGGCGATTATGGTTGATGAGATATCTAATCACTTTAATAAGTTTGTACTTAAATGTCTCTAGGCTTATGTACTATTAAACAGGGCAATGATAGTACAAACAGGCTAGCACGTATTAGATGTCTACTGCTTTAAAGGCAGGGAATGATCTCGTCTATCGAAGTGTAGAGACACTTGGAATGTACGTGGACATGTATTAGAGAATCCGTACGTTAGACTGACTCACTTACATTGTTAAGTGTCACACTATGTGACAGTTGTGTAATTATCCTTAGGACCGGAGTCTACATGGCATCACGGTGTGGATTGTCATGCTTTGACGCTATTGAGGCTTCCCCTAGCCATGGGGCGATCATGCTGTAGTGATTGGGTGTGATACTGAAACATACGGAGTATACATCTTTGGTCGTCTGGGAATCGCGTACCTTATTAGTAGGGGTGAATATCGAAAGGGGCTTCTTATAAGAAATGTCTTACTATCGTGAATCTTTGCAAAGTGGAAGTAAATGAGTTACTTCGAGAGAGCATGATATCCAGATTATAAGATACGGTCGTTGATTTTTGACATTCGACAAACGACCGTATGTTATTACATCGGTAGGATTGTAATTTACACGGTAACTGTTTCACTTGAAAGGTAGTAGTCATTGCATTTGACTCTTCCTATGATTGGGGGTCACGGTGTGTTGCTAGACGCTATCCCGATGATTGTTGATGCTGTTGTTGTTCACAGTTCTGTAGCTGCTCCTGCTGTTATTGATGGTAATCTGCTGCTTGGTGATGGTTTGATGGCTGTCCCTGCTAGTTTTGAGGCTGCTCATGCTATGTGTTTTGATTTGGTCTTGCCTGCTTCTTGTATTCATGCTTCTGCTATCAATTCTGATGTTGATGTGTAAAACGAAAATTTTGATTTTCAATGTTTTTTGTGTTTTTAGCCCCAGGATGTTAGGGCATTTGTTTTGTGATAGTCAATGTTGGTGGCTTTTGAAGTCATTATTTGGATTAATGTGACCTGGGATTGGCATAGACATTTCTAGTGGATTTTGTATACCTTAGTGTGTTTTCCACATGTATATACCTATCCTTACTGTGTTACAATGTTACTGTTACTGTTACTATGTTAGTGTAAATGCTGCGATAAAATTCGGCTTTCAAATACTACGTCGAAAAAGTATCAAATGAGGTCTCAATACGAAGATAAAAAAAATATGAACTTTGGTGAAACAATTTTGATGATCGGTGTTCTAAATCAAAAGTTACGGTCGTTAATAAGAAAAACGCTCCGGTTAATGTAAATATTTTTTCGGTTTTCTAAATTTACGTTGGAAGTGCATCGTATTTGAGCTCAAATTAAAGAGTTACGGGTGTTTGAAAAAGAAAAAAAAACAACACCAAACCTGAAGGAAGCGGAATAAATTGAAGACATGCGTGCGTCCCTTTTAAAAAGGTATTTTTGTGAGTCTGAAATTTTTTGGTCCTTTTTGCAACTAAAAAAAGAAGTGTGTCCTATTATTAATTTTGTAATTTTTTTGGTCCTTTTCCCTCAATCCCCCATAAAAATTAATGGTTTTTGTTATTTAAATTACACAATGAAAAAAAATTAAAATTTTATTTCGATCATTATCATATGTGCAATCAAAGTTATCCAAAAATCACTCTGAGATGAACTTCAACTTCTTTCATTACGTTAAAATTAATTCATTTTATTTTAAATTATAAAAATTAATGGTTTTTGTTATTTAAATTATATAATGAAAAATTATTAAAAATTTATTTCGATCATATCATATGTGCAACCAAAGTTATCCAAAAATCACTGTGAGATGAATTTCAACTTCTTTCTTTACGTTTTTTTTGGAAAAAAAGGAATTTATTAATCAATATCTGCCAAACAGACGGTCATAACATCACCCGGAGGTGAGGAACCCTAGAAAGTCCGGGCAGAAACAAGCAAACCATGTCTAGCTAACAGATGCGCAGGGACATTCCCTACACTTAAGATAATAGATTTAGAAGAAGATATCTTTCATTAGAATAATGTGTTCCACCATTACACCAATATATCATTGTAATCTCTAACAAACTTGATCTTATCTAGAATAATAGTCATACACTTGTCACTAATCTAGATAGTAAGAACAACTCAGCTCATAGACATATTTGGCTCAGCCCATACACAAAACATTAAACCCTTAAACCTTAACAGCCCCCCTCAAACCAAATGGGGAGTAGTCCACATTTAGTTTGGTTCTTGATGTAGTAAACTGCTGTCCAGTAACAGGCTTGGTGAGACAGTCTGCCAGTTGATCATAGGTGGAGACATGTAGAACTTGAAGATTTCCAGCTAGAACATGATGCCTTATGAAGTGCACATCTATCTCTATATGCTTGGTCCTAGCATGGAACACTGGATTTTGAGCCAGAGATTCTGCCCCTATGTTGTCACTGTAAAGGCAGGGTTGAGCAGGCAATGTGATATGCATCTCTTTGAGTAAGGACTGCAGCCAGAGAACTTCAGCAGCAAGGTGAGCAAGAGCTCTATACTCAGATTCAGTGCTGGAACGTGACACAACTTGTTGCTTCTTAGATGACCAAGAAATAAGAGAATCTCCCAGAAACACACAATATCCAGCAACTGACCTCCTATCAAAGGGGTTACACCCCCAATCTGCATCAGCAAACCCTTGGATTTGTTGTCTTCCTGTGGTCTTGAAAACCAGACCTAAATGAATGGTTCCTTTGATGTACCTCAGCACCCTTTTTAGGGCCTTCCAGTGCTCCTCTGTAGGTGAATGCATAAACTGTGACAGTGTGTTGACTGCAAAGGACAAATCTGGTCTAGTAAATGTTAGATACTGGAGTCCACCAATGGCACTTCTATAAGGAGTAGGATTTTGAAGTGGAGTTCCTACATCAGGCCTGAGAATCTTGCCAGAGATCATTGGAGTAAGGCAAGGATTCACATTGGACATATTCATTTTGTCAAGGAGCTGCAGGGCATACTGCTTCTGAGATAGGACTAGAGCTTCATTTGTCCTGTAAACCTCCATACCCAGAAAGTGGGAGATTGGACCAAGATCCTTCAATGGAAATCTTGAATTCAACACTGTCACAAACCTTTTAATAGCTTCAGCTGAATTACCTGTGATGATAAAATCATCTACATACACCAGAACATACACCAGTGTAGTGTCATATTTGAAAATAAAGAGTGAGGTATCTGAGATGGATTGTTTAAAACCCCACCTGAGGAGCTGTGTCCTTATTTCATCAAACCAGGCCCTAGGGGCTTGCTTCAGACCATACATGGATTTATTCAAACGGCAGACATGTGTAGGTTTTGTGTGATCAACAAATCCTTCTGGTTGTGACATAAAAACAGTGTCATGAAGAGTGACATTTAAAAATGCATTGTTTATATCTACCTGTTGTATAGGCCAATGCTTCTGAACTGCAAGGGACAGTATAACTCTGATTGTGGAAGACTTTGCTACAGGACTGAATGTCTCTGTATAGTCAACTCCTGGTTGTTGATAGAAACCCTTGGCCACCAGTCTGGCCTTATGCCTTAGGACACTCCCATCTGGCCTTAACTTCAACTTATAAACCCATCTGTTCCCTACTATGTGTTGTGAGGGATCTGCTGGGACAAGGTCCCAAGTATGATTATCACACAGCGCTTGATATTCCTCCTGCATAGCCTTTGACCACTGAGGATCAGCAAGGGCTTCAGCAACTTTTGTAGGCTCACTGTGACTGTCATGTTTCTGTGCTAGACCACTGAACCTTTTAGGTTTAAAAATCCCACTCTTTGATCTTGTCTGCATTTGTTGAACAACAGGTGCCTCTGGGATACTAGTCGAACTTGTCCAGACTGAGGATCTGTATCTGGTGCACTCTCACTAGAAGGAGAGTTTGAAATGTGTCCTGATGGAGGTGAAAGTGGAGATGCATGTGTAGGAGTGGAAGTGGCAGATGAGGAAGTTTGTGTGTGTTCATCATTCTCAATATCCTCTGCTGGTGAAGTCTCTGGATTATCTGTATCAGGGTCAAGGAAGGACAGGACATGGTACTTATTGAGAGAAAAACTTGGATTCATGGTATTTTGGGAGACATCAGGTGTAGGGGGTCAAGGAAAGACTGACTCATTGAAACTGACATCCCTGGAGATATAGATTCTTCCTGAGGGATCAAGACAGATGTAACCCTTGTGATGAGTGCTCAGACCAAGATAGGTACATTGTTGTGTATGGTACTGGAATTTATGTGTGTGATAGGGTCTTAGGAGAGGATAGCAAGCACATCCAAAGATTCTGCAATGTTGATACACTGGGGTCCTATTATGCAAGGTTTCAAAGGGTGATTTGTGTTGTAAAACAGGAGTTGGAAGAATGTTGATCAAATGGACAGCATGTTCAAAACTATGCCACCAGTATTTCATGGAGAGATTGGCTTGTGCTAGCAAAGTTAGGCCTGTTTCAGTAATATGTCTATGTTTTCTTTCAATGGTCCCATTTTGAGGATGAGTGTGAGGACAGGGATGTCTGAAGTGAATTCCAGACTGACTGAGATGAGATTCAAAAGACCTAAACTCTCCCCCCCAGTCAGACTGTAATTGTTTGATTTTAAGACTGAATTGGTTTTCAACAAGAAGTTTAAATTTGAGGAATGCATCTAGAGCATCAGATTTGTACTTTAGAGGGTATATCCAGGTGAACCTACTATAATCATCCACAAAAGAAATGTAATAGGAGAAACCATTGACAGATTTTACAGGAGAGGGTCCCCATAAATCTGTATGAATCAGTTCAAGAGGAGCATTAGACACAGTAGTAGAATTAGAATAAGGCAAGGAGTGTAATTTCCCTAATTGACATGCTTCACAAAAAGGAAAAGTTTCATTAACACTGATAGATTGATTACAAGATTTCAAGACATGTTGCAAAACCCTCACAGAGGGGTGTCCTAATCTTCTATGCCAAAGTTCTAAGGACTTGGCAGGACTAGCTAAAAAACTAGATTTAGGAAGACACTTGGCTTGATTGGATGACACTTGACTTGACTGAGAGGACTTGATTGGGCTTGGTAGACCTTGAATTTGATACAGATCATCCTTAAGCAGACCTTCCAGCAGGGTAGTTCTGGTGCCCTTGTCCTTAACACAACAGCCAGTGTCAGAAAATTCAACACAGACATTGTTATCAACGAGTAATTGGGAAATACTGAGAAGATTTTTTGCTATACGAGGCACACACAGTATGTTTTTCAAAAGCAGAACAGTGTTAGTGTGTGGAAAAAGTATGCTACTAGAACCAGTATGAGTAATGCATAACCTGTCACCATTACCTACTATCAGACCATCAGATCCTTCATAAGGGGTATTGAGGCTCAAATTGTTCAAATCCGAGGTGATGTGATTACTTGCTCCACTATCCAGATACCAGGATGGATCAGGGACAACTTCTGGAGTAGCAAGATAGGCTGAGACTTGCTTTGCTGCACCAGGACTGGGCTGTGAGGGCACAAAGTCATTTTCAAACCTGTGCCAGCATTCAGATGCTAGATGACCAATTTTGAGGCAAATTTGACAGGTAGGGCGAGGTTGCTGTCCCTGATTGCCAGACGAATTGTTGGACTGGCCATTGCCTCTTCCATTAGATCGACCTCTTCCTCTACCACCTCTATAGGATCCTCTTCCTCTTCCTCTTCCTTGTGGTCTAGGGTGATTTTGAGCAGCATTTGGCTGTGTAAAAGCAGCATTGGCACTAGGATTACCCAAATGTGCAGCAGGGGCATTGTACCTAGAGATTAACCGTTCATGAGTCAATAACTGAGCCTGAACCTCTGGCCAAGAGAGGGAAGCAACTTTGGAGGTGATATTGACCACAACAGATTCATAGTCTCTGGGCAAACCTCCCAATGTTGCAAGAACCAGCTCAGAATTAGGGATTGGAAGACCAGCAGCAGCCAAATTGTCAGAGTAGCTCTTCATTAGAGCTAGATAATCTGCCATACTCTTTGCACCTTTCTCAGTCTTAGTTAGGGCATCCTTGTATTCCAAAATTCGGGCATGGGCTTGACTATTATACAAAGTCTCTAGGGTTTTCCAGACTTCAAAGGCAGTAGCACAACCGATGACCTCCGTGAGTGCTTGTTCTGTCATCGAGCCCAGCAGCCACCCCAATAAAAGTTGATCGGTGACCATCCAAGCTTCAAACGCTGGATTTGACTCCAGAGCGGATCCTCTTTGCAGAACGGGTGGTGGAGGTGCCAAGGTCCCAAACAAGTGACCATCCAATTTGTACCCACGAATCACCGGAAGGATAGAGTACTTCCAGAGAAGGTAGTTTTTCCGATCTAATTTGACCGTGCAGGCTTGATTCAGCGTGCCTCCAAACGGAAGAGAAGTAGCAGTTGGAGAAGAAGGAGCTCCGATCGGTGTGATTTGGCTGGGAACAGAGAACTGAGTCGGAATAGATCCAAAATTTGGAAGAAACCCAGCTCCAGCATGAAGAAATGAAGGGATAGGACTTTCAGTTGCAACATAAAGTGGTATGGAGGTTGAGATGGTAGTCTGAGGAATGGTAGCTTCAGATTGTGTAATGGTGGGAGGAACGGCGGAGATAGGTGGCGGAGCCACCGTGGTGGTTGGATCGCCAGTGGACATTCTTCCACCGGGATTGCTCTGATACCAACTTAAGATAATAGATTTAGAAGAAGGTATCTTTCATTAGAATAATGTGTTCCACCATTACACCAATATATCATTGTAATCTCTAACAAACTTGATCTTATCTAGAATAATAGTCATACACTTGTCACTAATCTAGATAGTAAGAACAACTCAGCTCATAGACATATTTGGCTCAGCCCATACACAAAACATTAAACCCTTAAACCTTAACACCTACGCATCGAACAAATGAAAAGGTAACAGCTACAAAACTAGATACGAGAGCCAAGCAATCCTGAACTAGACATCCCTGAACTGTGAGATCCTCTACTGGCCGGCGAAGGCGCGACACACACGTCAAACAATCACTTTCCACCTCTAGCCGCTGAATCCTCAAATGCTCTGCCTCCTTCAAAGTCAAGAAGATAGCCTTAAGCTCCAAGTATTCCACTGGGTCACCAGGGTCAAAGTGATACGCAAAATAGTGTAGTACTGACCCATTCGAGTCTCTGAAAGATAACCCCAATACCCGCGCCCGTGTCGGTAATTGATGCATCAACGTTGATTTTCACCACATCTGCCAAAGGCTTCATCCAACTCTCCGGTAAATGGCGGTTCTCAGCATGAATCCGAAAGCTCTTCATGGCCTCCATATACTCAGTCGAAGCTGCCAGAGATCGAATACAAACTGTAGAGACGTAAACCGCCTGATCATCAAACACCGCTGAACAACGCGCCTTCCAAATCCCACACATAAGCCATACAAACTTAGCCACCTCTTGGGCGACATGTTCATCTAATAGCCGCATAAAGAACTCCGCAAAAGAAGCAGAGCGGAGGTGCTGTAGAGCCCCATGAAAAGGCGACATCCGCCACACTCTATCCGCCATCTCGCACTAAAAAATCACATGTCGCATCGTCTCTTTAGTCTCCCCGCATGCCAAGCAAATACCATCTCCCATATTCCGCCTCTGCAAATCCTGACCTATAGCCAGACAGTCGTGCAAACATCGCCATAGAAAGTGCTGGATACGCGGCTGGACAGGAAGCTGCCAACCACTCATCCAAATCTTGCTTTCTCCTCCCGATGTGGACGGCCCCGCCACCAACAATGGCCTATAGAGAGAAAGAGCCAATAAGTACACTGGCCGAACAGTGTAAATTCCCCTCTAGTCGTAGTGCCAAATTCGCTGATCCAGATGCCCTCAAAGGGCGATGGTAGTCCCCAATATAGCATCAGATTCCCATGACCGAAATAACTGCTGCACTCGCTGCATGTCCCATACTCTAGAACCTGAAATAAAAAGATCTGAAACTGTCGAATCCGCAGGGATCTCATGCCCTGCAAAAGGTATACGAAATGAAGGCTGTCTATTAGTCCTAGCATCATGGAAGACATACACCGACTCTCCATCCCCCACTCTCCATTTCATCCTATTGAGTAAAAGATTCTGCCCCTCCAAAAATACTGCGCCATAAATATGACGGTCTAGCCCCTAACCCAGCCGTAAGAATTGTACTATCCTTGAGTACTTCGCATGCAATACCCGTGCCGCCAAAGAGCCCGGGCTAGTCAAAATTCTCCAAGACTGCTTTGCCAACAATGCCAGATTAAAACATTCCAAGTCACGGAATCCCAGACCCCCTAAGTTCTTCGGCAAACAACAAGTCTCCCAATTCTTCCAATGTATCTTGCGCTTATTCTCTGTATCGCCCCCAAAGAAGCCCCTAATCGCTTGCTCAATTTCTCGGATTAGAGTGATGGGCACCTTAAAGCACTGCATAATGTACGTGGGTATGGCCTATAGAGCTGATTTGATAAACACCTCCTTCCCAGCGGGTGAGAGCAATTTATCTTTCCAACCAGCCACCTTCTTGTGAATTTTGTCTCTCAAGAATGAAAACACCTGGCGCTTATTCCTTCCAATCATATAAGGCAACCCCAAATACTTACCCGAACCATCCCCCAAGGGAATCTATAAAAGATCCGATAGCATTTCCCGATCCTCCACCAAAACATCGTCTGAGAAATAAAGGCTAGATTTATGAAAATTAATTGCTTGGCCCGAAAGTGACCCATACCTAGAAAACAACTCCGCCAACGTCTCTACCGCCCCATCTAAAAGCTCAAAGAAGAGCAATCATTAGCAAAAAGTAAATGAGAGATAGTAACCTCGGTCTCCCTACCAAAGCGGATGCCCCGCAGCGCCCATCGGTGCACATAATCATTAAGCAAAGCCGTGAAGCCCTCCGCACAGATGATGAAAAGAAAGGGTGACAACGGATCTCCCTGACGAATCCCTCTAGTCGGCACTACTTTGCTGCTGGGCTTTCCGTTGATCAACACCCGATAAGAGACTGTAGTCACTCATCGGCGCACTACATCAATAAAAGATAGAGGAACCGCATGCGCTCCATGACCCTCCAGAGATATTGCCACTCCACTCTATCAAAAGCCTTCGCCATATCCAGCTTCAAAGCCGCATGATTAGCACACCCATGCTCCCCTGCCTGTAAGGAGTGAAAAACTTCAAAAGTGATAATTGCATTGTCTGTGATCAGTCGGCCTGACACAAACGCGTTTTGGTTCTCCGAGATCACATCCCCGATCACCTTTTTCAGACGATTAATTAGCACTCGAGAGATAAGTTTATAGATTGAATTACACAAAGCTATCGGTCTGAACTCAGTCATAATCAATAGCTTTGTGTAATTCAATCTATAAACTTATCTTTATTTACGTTAAAATTAATTCATAAAGTTTTTTTTTTGAAACGCATAAAGTTAATAAATATTGTTTTGTTTTTTTCTTTTTGATCGGAGAAATATTTTATTGCTAAAAAAAAAAAAATTAACACTAAGATAACAAGTACTTTTATTATTAGTTTTATAATACACAAAATTAAATTAGTATTAGTATTTATTAGCAATGCTAATGTCTTATTCGTGGCCCATTAATATTTGTGAATGTTCCTCAAAAAAAATATTTGAGAATGTTAATGCCACCACAACGAATCTAATTTGGGGCACCAATGATGTTCGACATATGGAAAGTTGAATGCAAGCTTAATATTCGATTTTGCAAAGGCCAAATGTCCATTTTAAACTTAATTCAACCCGAAGTGTGGTGTCATGGTATTTTCTCCGTGGTTCCATTAACAACGCCCTTAGTATTTTAGTTCTGATATGAGGTGATTTTTTTAATAGGATTATATTTTTATTTATTTCTCATGTATTTCTCCTTCATTTATCAATTAGTTGATCTACACATATCACTTCCGTAAATAACAAACCTTCTTAAATATTCAAAAAAATTAGTACGTAACACATCTAACAATGACGGTGATCTCAATCAATAATATACGTTGATCTCTACCTATCACTTCCGTAAATAACAAACCTTGTTGAATATTCAAAAAATAGTACGTAAAAATATCCTTTAATCCTTATACAATTGTAATTAGTATATCTTTTTATCTAATGACAACATACAAACAGTTTTGATGGGAGATCATGAAGTTTGGCTAGATAGTACTAACATAGGAAAGCATAGCAACTTTTCCACCCTAATTAAGAAATTTATTTTTCCATTATTCCTACATTTTGTGAATAACACAACAATAAACTCATTTTCTGTAATAAAGAAATTTTTGCTAAAGAATAATGCAGACTTAGAGATGTTAATAGCATAACTAGAGACAGATTCATAGTTAGAAAGAGTTTCCAACATAAAGACTACAGACTCTTTAGGAGCATTTGTCAAAATGTGAGAAGATCATCTATAAAGAAAAGATTATTAATAGCTGGACTCCTAAGAGAGATTTTAATACCTAGGATGCTTCCATCTAAATCAGAAACCTTTAGCAAATGATAAATAGGTAACAAATCAACTTTTAATGCATATGATGTTTCCATCTAAATCAGAAGCCTTTAGCTATTGATAAATAAATTATCTCCTTGCATGACACCTCTTGAAGGCTTATAAACAAAACCAATTTTGTCACCATCAATGATGAAAGAGTAGGTTACATAAGAAACGCATTTCAAAATCAGGCCAATCTATTTAAGAGAAACCCAATTTTTCATTGATAAAAGTTAAGAACGACCATTCAAATATGTAAAAACCTACAGAGATATCCAACTTTAAGGCCATATAAGCTTTCTTACCTTTCCTCTTGTTAATCATATTTTGCAAAGATTAATGAGCAATAATGTAAATATCCAAAATTTGTTTGCCAAGAGCAAAAGCGTTTTGATTCTCACTAACACAATAATATAAAACATTTTCAGCTTGTAGGCAAGGACTTTGGAGAATTTTTTATAAATAACATTGCATAGACTAATTGGTCTATAATGGGGGACTTCAATTGAAGAAGAAACTTTGAGAACTAAGGCAATACATGAATGATTATATTTTTAAGGAGCTTCCAAGAATTAATGAAATCTCCAAAAGCATTGACAACGTCATTGTTAATAATGTGAGAGCAATTTCTTAAAAAAATGTTGAGGACATACCATCTGGTCCTGGGGCTGAATTTGATTTCTATTGAAAAATAGCTTGTCTGATTTAAGCTTTTGAGACTTCTTTTATTCATCAAAACTCTTGAAAGCAGAATAGGAATTGTCAGGCTTGGATGCACCTTCTTCTTTTTCTTTATGGTTAAGAATGTCGTTAAAATCACCACCCCAAATGAAACGAGTACCCCCAAAAGCCATTATGCATTGCAGAAATGACCACTACTCTAGTCTATGGGAATGCGGGAGGCTCATGTAAACCCCAACAAACTACCAATACTGATCAGTGGAATCATCTTTGATGCAAACTTCTATAGTAAAGTTGGATGAGACAACATATATAGTATTGGCATATTCTTTCAACAAAAGAGAAAGCCCACCTATCATACCAGAGGGATTAACTATGCATATATGATCAAACTCCTGCCTTTTGCCAATACTTACCAAACTACTTTCCTTCTTTTTAATTTCACCTAAAAAGACAATACTTGGGCAGTGGAGTCTATTTACCTCCTCAAGATGGGATATCATCAAAGAGCTCCCTACACCTTGATAATTCCACGCCATAATCCTCATTATTCCTGTAGAAGCCACATAGGGTTGGCTACTTGGCTTCCTTCACATGTTTAAATTCTGGTTCAATAAGACTAGGTGGTTGATGATCTTTTTAGTCAAGATTTTTCCTCCTGTCTATAAAATGACTTGCTGAAGTATCAGAATCCAGAGGAACCTTACTCCCATTACCATTTCTAGCAACCAAATTCCTCTTCCTTCTTGGTTTGAGAGCAACAACATCTTGTTAAATTTTAGCAGCAATCGATTTGATTCCTGTAGAAGCTGACTCCTTGAAGATTCTGAAACATTTTCTTTCTTTTTTCCTTATTCTGGGTACCATTCCAAGAGGACAATACCAGAAGAAACTGGCAGCTTCCTTAGGAACCAATTTATTATAATCACTTATTAGTTCATCGTTAACATTATCAAAACCTAACATATTATATTTTCAACTTTCTTGCTAGCTAAAAGCAGTCCCATTAACCCCTTTAGATAAATTAGTCAAGAGTTACACACTTATATTACTAGGCCGACTCGAAGAGCTAGCTGTATGAGGATTATCACACAAGAATATAATAGGCAGAGCATATAAATCAGGCGCAGATAAATCATCTTTATGATTTCTATTTCTTTGGTCTAGCACTTTAGAGTAACAACCTCTAGATACGTGTCTAATTTTTACCCAATAAGAACAAAATAAGAAACATTTCCATACTTAAAAGTAGCCCATCTTTCTACATTGTCTTGGGCGACTGTCATACCTTGAATTAGAGGTTTGGAGCCATTAAGGTCTACGAGACATCGAACAAACTTACCATGCTTACTTCCTCCTAAAACCAAATATTCTTTGCATGCATGCCCAATATGTCCACAAATGTACTTTTATGCATCCCTCGCTGCCCATTTTGTTGGTCCAGAGAAGGGTAAAACTATAATCCGTGAATGACTATAGTGGAGTTTCAAAAACTTTTCTCGAAATAAAAGCTTTTGGGCAGCGGATAAGTCCCTTCCTAATTACTGGTTCAAAGTAGATTATGCAAACACAGATATAGAATGCAATAAAATAAAGTGCTGTAAAGTAAATTGATGAAAGTGAATAGACACAAAGGCTTATAGTGGTTCAGGGTGGTGTAATCCCTTAATCCATTATTCTCCTGTGATGATTGGAGGAATTCACTATTGTCTTTCACTGATACAATAGTAAGTTTGTCCTTGGCTACACAATCTTCACAATCTACAAGACTATCACTCCTTTGCTTCAAAAGCATCAGTTACTTAGTCTTTCACACTGCTCCTTAGGAACAAATCCTTCAGCAGCTATCACAAACACAACTCCTTCTCAGATGGCTCTGATTCATTTGCTTGACTAGTGTGAATTGATTCCCAGATTTGTTGATCAATCTCAGTGCTTGATATGGAATTTGAGCTTTGATTGTTGAGTTGATCTCTAGATGTATTCTTTAAGTTCAGATATAAGGCTTTTCAAATTGACAGAGTTTCTGCTTGTTCTTATGTAATTCAATCGTTATTTTTCTTGTCTGTCAATGCCTTCTATTTATAGCCTTGATAATCCTTAATTTGAATTTTAGTCTATTGGCTATTTAATGTGGGGAGTAATCCTTGATTTAATTATTGATTCCCCCTTAATTATATTCTCATTGATTTCAGTGATCTGGAGTTTCTCCAAATGTTCATGTCAAAATCCGTCCTTGATTGTGCATTTAATGCTTGATCTTCTGATTATTCACACGTTCTGAATAAGTATGGATGATATAATTTAATCAGCTTGTCCTTTACTTGACCGGTGAAGGGTTTTCCCTTACTTAGCCGTTTGAAGCTTCCTTCACTGCCTTTCTATCACTCAGCCGGTAAGCTGTTTACTTTGCTGGTTCACTGCTTTCTTGATTTATTTCATCTTTCAGGTACTTCTTGTACTTCACTGATCTTGATTTGTGTGAGATCAGTGTACACCATATCTAAACATTGAATTTCATAACTTGTAATATAACTTAGACTTATCATTGGTTATAAGTCACTTCATAATGCCTTCATACTTCTCTGCTGGTACTTGGCCGTCTTAACTCTGCCGGATTTCTATTTTATTTAGCCATCCTACCAACTAGTACAATACTTGTCTGACTCAACTTATACAACATGTCAGACTCTAAGTAAAGATTATACAGAGTTTTCTAGCTTATTTCAGGTTTGCTATAACAGCTAGTATGACCATCATCGAAACATAATAATATGTTCCTAACAATTTCCCCTTTTTTGATGATGCCAAAACCTTCATAAGCCTGAACATAAGTATGCAAATTTTCATCATAATAACAGAATTAAAATTCAAAAATTGTATTCATCCATAACAGGGTCATAATGATAGTTCATTTAAGATTATTCAAAGGCAAAAGGATTTATTAATGGGCTACTACTTTTTTTCTTCAAACCTGATGCCCTTGACTTTGATGCCCTTGCCCTTGTCTGTTGGGTTGTCCTTATTTTTAGAACTTTCAGGCTTGCTGTTACCTTCCCCCTTTTTGGCAGCATGATAACGGCCATTTTGTGCCCCTTATTCTATGATCTTTATCCCCGATTCTAGTTTAAAGGAGCCATAATAGAGTAATAATAAGTCGTAATACGCTTACGTTGCATATGCCGAGAATTACGATTCGTTATTATGTATTTGGAGGTTTTATTATATTATTTGATGTTACAGACTGTATTTCATGCTATATTTGTAGTAACTCATTGGGGAGCGCAAGGATGGACTTCGGAGAAGCTTTAATGGATTGCAGACAAGTTCAGAAAGCCCAATGCATAAAAAGACAGAAGCCCAGAAGCATATAAGGCTCGGTCGACCGAGCCTATGCATTCGGTCGACCGAGTGGGCCTGAAGCCCAGCAGCAGTCCGGCATATTGTTTGAGGCTGTTAGGGTTCAGTAGTGTCGGCATTTAAGTCGGTTTTCTTAAGTCGGCTGTAGATCTAGGCTATGACGTCAGGGAGTTGTTGATGCCTTGTCTATGAGGATCTCATACCCTACGTCCTCTTCCTAATATCTATGGATGAATCTACGTGTTTAATTTATGTGTATTTAGATTAATTTATATAATGTCCTGATGATTCACTATATAATCCGATTCGTATGAGAAACGCTGAGAAATATATTCGGGGATGTAATCGGGAGCGAAGCACTCGGGTGACCGAGAGGTGTCACTTGGTCGACCGAGTGTCTCTATTCGGTCGACCGAGAGCCCTAGCCCTGTTTCATCTGTTAATCAGTCACGTCTTTATGATTAGGTTAGCTTAATTGAATCTGTTATCTCAGTAGGTATGGCTATGGGTACGTCACTCGCTTAATTTAATTAAAACGTGTAAAAAGGAAATACCAATATAAAACTCTTAGGTGGGCTCATGAATTGATCTTCACGGACGTCAGCGTTATCTAGGTAGGTTTATATTAGGGAATTGCGCGCACCTTGTTATACGTAGATCGTAAACTAGCATGAGACTATAACTTGGTAATTGTTAGTTGGACGAGAGTTTGAGTGATCGTTTAGGAAGTACGCCTAACCATAGGAATGTTGCCTAGAAGAGGTGTACGGTTAATATCGGCATCCTTAGAGTCGTAAGCGTGTGAGTTATATGAGATGGAGACACTAAAAGGCGAAGTCACGTAACAATATCACAGTGATCTAGTGACCTACCGGTGCTACGTCAAGTTTTAGAGGATGACTCCCATGGACAATATAAATAGATATGAACGGATTAATAGTTGATGAGTCTTGTTGTTATATAAATTGTCTAGATCCAAATAATTATGGTTATAATTGGGCAGTTGATTACGTTATTTGTTTACATGTTATTTGTTTATATTTTTGAGTGTGTCTTTCTTTTCTCGTATCGTATGTTGGTCATAGACCGTCCTTGTCAAACGAAATAAATAGGTTGACTATTTAAGTTAGGATCCACAAATTGATTCTCTGTGGGATCGACCTCGACTCTATCTAGCTATACTGCGATTGAACCTAGTTCACTTGCTAGTGGTTATTTAGGCATCGAGTTAATAATTTAACTTGACCTCAATCAAGTTTTTGGCGCCGTTGCCGGGGAATCAATGGTCTAATTGCTTAAATAATCTACTTAATTATTTCGTTTATCTGTTTTCTTTAAATAAAAAAAAGAGAGTTCGGTCGACCGAACGTTATCACTCGGTCGATCGAGGGCATTTTTAATTTTCTGACAGCTGTCTTCCCACTTGATTCCGTTAGTAGGTTATAAGCCTAGCAGCAGTTTGAGTAATCATACTGCCTGTTAGTTTAATAACCGTTTGTTGTTTTTCTTTACGATGCAGCTAATCAGAAATCACTCAAGCGAACTGTTTAGCAAAATGTCATCACATCAGTCTTCTGAGGCTCGAGGAGAAGAAGTCATGGTGTTGAGAACCAAAACCACACCTAGGAAGCCGTTGACACCTAAACTCAAGGAGAGAATAGCGAATATGAAGGCAAGAATTCAAGAAGCTAAGAAGTCAAAAGAGTCTAAAGATGCTTAGATATACAGAGGTATGTCCAAGTTAAATCCTGAAGAGATTTCTTCAGATTCAGATTCAGGATATGACTATATGCATCACATGTCAGATATAGAATCTGATTCTGAGGTTAGCATAGACCTAAATCGCCCTATAGTCGTCTGTCCCAGAGATGCAGCGCATATTGAGAATGAAGCTCGGTTGATGCCGAAACTAGATGACTCAGGAGCATATATGGTAGAGGTTACCTTAGAAGGAACATACCTAGGGTTGGCTTTGATAGATTCTGGCTCGAATCTGAACATTTTCCCGAAAAGTCTTTGTGATAGAAATCTAATCCTTACCCCCACAATTACTCCGTTACAAGTTAGGTTTGCGGATGGGACCAGAACGATCATATCTGGAAATATGAATAATATGATCATTCGCATAGGACAGCTCAGGTTTAAGATAAATATAGTTGTTATGGATATAGATGAGCACCCTCACTGCCCGATCATTTTAGGGAGAGCCTTTATCAATACTTCTAGAGCCCTAATTCGTATGTTGTTTGGGGTATATTTTACTATATTTTCGGGCTTAATCCCTAAACAATTTACCTTATTTTTAAGGGAAGTAAATGAGAAAAGTGTGTTTTAACCGTTAAATTCCTATAATGGTTATTGAGGGGTTATAATTTAATTATGAGGAAATATTGAGTTTAAATGTTATTTTGTTACACATTTTATTATTATTATTATTCGATGACTTGGTGTAACAACAATCTTGCAGAAAATTTAAAGACATGCATGGGGATATCATTAATGGAGAAGATTTATCTCATTCAATCAAGTGATTTCAAAATAAAGAAGAAAATCGGAGCATTGAAGAGAGGATAAATCAGATCAGATCGAAAGAGTGGAGTGGGGGACACGGTATACGAAGCAATAGCGTGAAAACGCGTAAAAGGGTAGGCTCGGTCGACCGAGCCATGCTATTCGGTCGACCGAGTGTCTTAAGTCGGTTGACCGAGCCCCGAAGCTGCAAAATCGACGTGTTTTTCTAGATCCTTCCTTATGTCGGCGAAATTCCTATATAAGCAGCATCATTCGAGCAGAAAAATACACACAGCAGCCGCACTAAATACAAATAACAATATGAGTTTCTTTCTTTCAATCTTACTTGGGAGTTCGAAGATGATTGAAGGCTAAGCATCTTGCGGTGGGACAACGGAGGCAACCAATCAACAACCACACCAACTAGAGGATTTTTAGGTACATCTTTAGTGAGTTAGATTTATGATTTTTCATCAATTGGATATTGTTATATTGTTTATGTTTTATTTGAATCGAGAGTTCGATGAAACTATCTTTTTGATTGAATTTATATGAGAATATTGTTCAAGCTTTGATCTTTTCAATTGATGCAATTAATTGTGATTCAAGAGATTGTTCATGATTAGTTGAGTAGAGTATTGGAGACAATCTCATGATCGTGTTATGCATGTTAGTTTAGTTTTGCTTGGGAAAGAAAACGAAACCCTAGAAATTGATTAAAGAGATTTAATCAATTCGTGACTTGATCATTACTAAAAATCGTATCTTTAGCGCGCAATCTAGTTGGGGTTGGTTGGTTGATTGGTGGATTCTTGTTGCCTTGCCGTTTCTTTTAATTATTTGATAAACCGATTCGTTCTTATCAACTTTTGTTGCTAAGTTTAGTTATTTTAAAAACCCTAGTTTTTACCTGCTGTTTTCTGCTATTTTCTGTTTCTAGTCATAGTTTCTAGATTATAATTAATATATACCTTAGCTTTAGATAATAATTTGTGACATATTCGATACAATAAACTGTACTTAACCCGATAGACGTTCGATTCCCTTAGGACGACCCGGTAACACCTTTACTACGAGCCTTGCACTTGGGGTGTTCCGGTAATTATAAATTTAAAACGCGTTTTTACCGAACAAGTTTTTGGCGCCGTTGCCGGGGAGTCGGTAACGGTTGTCGGATTCTTCGTAGTGCAGTTTTCCGTGTCGGCAGTATTTTGGCCATAACTTTCGGCTCGAGTGTCGGATTGGCGCGCAGGACCCCAATTCGGAAAGCTCGTTCCGATGCCGACGACATGGTGAACACGTCGGCCGTTCAGTGCCGTTTTCGAGGTCAAAATCCACTATTTTCCCTTCCATTTTGGGCTCAGAAGATTTTAGCACGTTTTTTTTTCACCGTCTTAGTGTTTTTCCTGTTTTAAGTTTTTCGTAGGTAGGTTTCTTTTCCTGTTTCTGTTTAGACATCTTTTCTAAATTAATAAAAAAAAGAAGAAACTTTCTGAATGGGCGTCCAAACTCTGAACGCCCGTCTGCCCCCAGTTTGTCTTCTGGACGCCAGTTCAGTACCCTGAACGAGCGTCCACTTCCAGAATTTCCCCTGAACCAGCGTTCAATCATACTGAACGCCAGTTCACTCTCTTCAATTGACACTTCTTTTCTCCTCTCTCTTTCTAAATCCTCTAATTTCCTCTACATTTCGTTCTCATCAACCCTAAGGTTGATTTCTTTCCGTTCTGCTCTTCTGGTTTATGCAAACCAGGAGTAAGAAGGGACCTCTTATCTTTAATCCCGAGCCTGAGCGATCTATTATCAGGAGAAAGCTCTTCCCTAATCCAGACATCATGGCTAACGAAGTCCCGAATGCAGATCCTCAAGCCCAGATGAATCTGATCCTTCAACAGATGCAAGCAATACAGCAACAACAGAATCAACAAGCTGGCATAAATAATCAGTTTCAACAATTCCGTCAAAACCAGCTAAACTAGTTAAACCAAGACCCCTATGCTCCCTATCTTGACCAAGACTTTCTGGAGGGGCATAGACCAATTCGCCCTCCAGACATGGGGCAAGCGAACTTCGATCTGAAAAATGGAGTGGTAGGATTGGTCCAGAATAGTTCTTTTCATGGCACTGCTGATGAAGATCCTCATGACTTCTTGTCCACCTTCGTTCAAATCTGCGAAGCAGGCCACTATCCTGGTGTTGATTCCGAGATTGTCAAGTTAAAACTCTTCCCGTTTGCTCTAAAGGGTGAAGCAAACCGTTGGTTTAAATCTTTAGCCCATCATTCTCTCCGTACCTGGAATGATGTCAAAAGAGCCTTTGCTCTGAAGTTTGTCTCACCTGGGACAATCATGGACATGAAAAGGGAGATAGCCACATTTGAACAACTTGATGGTGAGAGTGTGGGGAAAGCATGGGAGAGATTAAATCTGTTGATGAGGAAGTGCCCCAACCATGGATATAGTAGACATGAGCTACTAGAGTTATTCTACAGAGGTGTCTCTCAACCAAATAGAGATTTCCTTGATTCAACTGCTCATGGATCATTCCTAGGGGGAGGTGATGACGCTGCTTACAGGGTAGCTGAAACTATAGCCAAGAATAACATGTGGTCAAGTCCTAGGAAGACCAATGTTAGTGGGAATAAGAAGGAATCTGCTGCGAGCAATTCTGAGACTAAGGTGTTAGTTGCTCAAATGGAGGTAATTAGCAAGCAGCTAGCCGATTTACAAATTCAGCAGCAACAAGGGCAGCCAGATGTGAATTACCTGAGAATGCAGGCGGGAAATGAGATGACTGAGGAAGTAAATTTAATGGAGAATCATAACCAACCCTTCAGAATTATTCCGGATTTCAGCGTCCCAATCTTCATCAATCCAATACACCACCTGGCCCATCAAATTCCAAACCTTCCTTCAGCTCAAGCTATCAAAGACCACCTCCCGGGGTGGTTAATCATTCTCATAATCCTAATTCCCAGAGACCTCAAGGTGGTTGGAATCAAAACCAACATCATAACCAAACCACCTCTTGTGTCCCTCAACATAAGTTTGATGAGCTAGTAGACATGGTGAAGACCTTGGCTACTAGTGTCAAGACAATAGAGAGACAGGTTGGTCAGATGGCAGACCAGCAAGCAAACAGACCCCACGGTAAACTTCCAAGTTATACCGAAAGAAATCCTAAAGCAGATATCAATGTTTGCATCGCCATCACACCTCAATGGGATTATGGGACCGAAGAGCTGAATGAGGTTACTTTAAGGAGTGGTAAGCAGGTAGGACCCGGAAAGATGTCGGGAAACGAGTAGCCCCTCCTGACGCCATAAGTTCAGGAGGGGGCAATCAGAAGTTAAATACCGAAGGAAGCAACAGCGAGGAGGAGCTTAATGATGATTCTTCGGGTGATGAAAATGATTCTGATAGAGAAATGAGGAAAGGTCAGGTGGCTGTACCCCTGACAAAGAAGAGGGAGGAAAAGTTTGTAAGATGGAAGGATAAGGAAGACGAAGCCATAAAAAATCAAGACATGAACAATGATAAAGCCCTTCCTTATCCACCGAAGAAGAAAGAGAATACCCTCAGTCATGACAGACAATATGACGGTGTGAGGAGGATGCTTAGAGATACCAAAGTGAGTATACCCCTAGCTGAGGTATTGACTGAAATGCCTAAATGCTCTAAGTATCTTAAGGAAGTTTGTGGAAGCAAGAAGAAGCTTCAAGGGATGGCAGAAGAAGTTTTAAGAGAAGATTGCTCTATGGTTTCACAGAAAGTTGCTACTAAGCGAGGTGACCCCGGGAGACCTTCGATCTCTTGTGAGATTGAAGGCCACATGTTCCAAAACGTCTTATACGACTTAGGGGCCTCCATAAATGTGATGCCATTGAACGTCTGCAAAAAGCTAGACCGATCAAGCCGCTCAGCAGCCGGTTGTGTTGCCAATGTCCTTCTCCATGTTGGAGGCTTGGTTTTCCCTACCGACTGGGTTATCTTAGACTACCACCTGACAAAGAGATGCCCCTAATTCTAGGCCGGACCTTTTTGGACACCTTTGCCGCCCTCATCGATTTCTGTAAGGGTCAGATTACACTTAGAGTCGATGATACATCTGTTACCTTCACACGAGGGAAAAGTCCTGAGGAAACCTTGATTGAAGAAATCTCGTTCGTTGAAGCAATTTATGTGGACGAAGAAGATGCCAACTCTGAAGAAGCGTTAGAGCTAACAGAGATAGGTGTTTTCGAAGATATAAACATTAAAGATCAAGCTGACTGTGGATCATCTTCACAACCTGCTCATGATGAGCCTGTCGATGAACAAGAAACATGGAGATACCCAGCAATGAACGATGATTTCAAAGAGCTGCATCAGGAAGATTTTAACCCTATAGAAGAGGAAGCCCTGATGGGTAGTTGGGATGAAGTGGATTTCTGGAGAGAGACTACTCATTGGGAGGTTGATGATTGGGAACAGCTAGCAGAGGAGCTAGAAGAAGAAGAGTTGAGAAAGATGATCAAGCATGAGAAGGAGAAGGCGGGTGCTGACAGAAAGATCCCTATGTATGATGTAATCCAGTACCTTTCTGGGGTTATACCTCGGGAAGATGAGGTATTCTTCAGTCAACCACTTCAAGCCCATAAGGAAAAATGTGGCCCTTTAAAATCTAGTATTGAGCAACCACCTACTGACTTGGAGCTTAAACCGCTTCCTCAACACCTTAAGTATAATTTTCTTAAGGATGGTGATAAATTGCCCTTGATCATCTCTTCGAAACTCGAGCCCGAGCAAGAAGCACTGCTGATAAAAGTGCTTGAAAAGAACATCCTCGCGTTCGGATGGCAAGTGGGTGATATCTGAGGAATCATCCCCGATGTGTGCATGCATAAAATCCGAACGGAGGAAGGAGCTAAGAAAGTCAGACAACCTCAGCGAAGGCTGAACCCGCACATGCAGGAGGTTGTCAAGAAAGAAGTCATAAAATGGTTAGACATGGGAATCATCTATGCAATCGCTGACAGTGAGTGGGTTAGCCCCACCCAAGTTGTGCCAAAGAAGGGAGGTATCACCGTTGAAACGAATGAAAAGGGAGAAGAGATAGCTTTACGCCTTGTGACTGGCTACCGAGTCTGCATCGATTATCGCAGATTGAATGAAGTCACCGCCAAAGACCATTTCCCCTTACGCTTCATTGACCAGCTTATTGAAAGACTGAGTGGTCATAAGTATTATTGTTTCCTCGATGGATATTCTGGTTACTTCCAGATAGCCATCGACCCTAATGACCAGGAGAAGACTACGTTTACGTGTCCATCTGGCACTTTTGCTTTTCACAGAATGCCTTTCGGGTTATGCAATGCACCAGCCACATTTCAACGGTGCATGTTGGCCATTTTCGATGGACTTGTGGAAAAATGTATGGAAGTCTTCATGGATGACTTCTCAGTCTATGGCGATAGCTTTGATGAGATCTTGGAAATCTAGATATGGTACTTCAACGCTGTGTTGAAAAGAATTTAGTGCTTAACTGGGAGAAATGCCATTTTCTAGTAGATGAAGGGATTGTTCTGGGACACAAGGTGTCCAGAAGTGGTATTCAAGTTGATAAGGCTAAGGTAGAAGCCATTGAAAAAATGTCGTACCCGAATACTGTCAAAGAGGTACGCGGTTTTCTTGGTCATGTCGGCTTCTACACGCGATTTATTAAGGACTTTTCCACAATAGCCAAGCCCTTATCTAACCTTCTTAAAGATGATGTTATGTTCTTGTTTGATGAGAAATGCAAAGAAGCTTTCAATTGCCTGAAGGAAAAGCTCATAAGTGCCCCTATCTTAATCGCACCTGACTGGACTAAGCCTTTTGAGTTATTATGTGATGCCTCTAACTACGCAGTCGGTGCAGTTTTAGGTCAAAGAATTGATAAAAAGTTCAGGCCCATTTACTATGCAAGCCGCACCTTGAACCCGGCTCAATGCAATTACACCACGACTGAGAAGGAATTCTTAGCCGTCGTTTTTGCTATTGACAAGTTTAGGAGTTATCTTCTAGGGTCTCAAGTTGTAGTTTGGACCGACCATGCAGCCCTACGCTACCTTATGGACAAAGCAGATGCAAAACCAAGGTTACTCAGATGGATTCTAATTTTGCAAGAGTTTGACCTGGAGATCAAAGATAAGAAAGGTAGTGATAATATTGTGGCTGATCATCTGTCTCGCCTAGTAAATGAGGGTGGCGAAGATCACAAGGAAATAGTCATCGATTTCCCTACTGAGCAATTGATGAAGCTTGATACAGTTAGGCCGTGGTACGCTGATTACGCCAACTATTTAGCAAGTGGGCATTTAGAGGACATGACGTATCAGCAGAGGAAGAAGTTCTTTTCTGATTTATAGTATCTCGTGTGGGAGGATCCTTACTTGTTTAAAGTCTGCAAGGATGGGTTGCTTAGAAGGTGCGTTCCGGAGCATGAACAATGGGATATTCTGGAGCAATGTCATAGTGGTCCCACGGGAGGACACTACGGAGCACCCAAGACAGTTGCAAAAATCCTCCAAGCCGGATTCTACTGGCCAACTCTTTTTAAGGACGCAGAAGCCTTTTGTAAAGGTTGCGATAGGTGCCAGAGAATTGGGAGGCAAAGTAATAGGATGGAAATGCCACTTAGACCCATTCTGGAATGCGAAGTCTTCGACGTGTGGGGAATTGATTTCATGGGACCCTTTCCATCGTCGTGTGGAAATAAATACATTCTCGTCTGTGTAGACTACGTCTCCAAGTGGGTGGAGGCAATAGCCACCCAAACTAATGATCACAAAGTTGTGAAGAAATTCTTGCAAAAGAACATCTTCACCAGATTCGGCTGTCCTAGAGCCCTCATTAGTGATGAAGGTACTCATTTCTGTAATGCACCACTGGATAAAATTCTTGAGAGATATGGTGTCAAGCATAGAATTGGTACACCATACCACCCCCAAACCAGTGGCCTAGTCGAGGTGAGCAACAGAAGTCTAAAGCGGATTTTGGAGAAAACTGTGAATTCCAATAGATCCAACTGGAGTCTGAAGTTGGATGACGCACTTTGGGCCTATCGCACCGCGTTTAAGACCCCGATGGGTACGTCACCCTTCCAAATGGTCTATGGCAAAGCTTGCCATTTACCAGTCGAGCTTGAGCACAGAGCCTACTGGGCTATTAAATTCTTGAATTTTGATAGCCAACTCTGTGGGGAAAAGAGGTTATTACAATTAAATGAGCTCGACGAATTTAGACTCAGAGCATATGAGAATGCAAGAATCAGTAAGGAAAGAACTAAGATACTCCACGATGCCAAGATCAAGGATCGAGAATTCAAAGTGGGTGATATGGCTTTACTTTATAATACCCGGCTCCATTTGTTTGCTGGTAAGCTTAAATCTAGATGGTCTGGCCCCTTTGAGATTCTTGATGTTCATCCTGGTGGAGCCATTACGTTGAAAGGGTACGGCGATCAACCGTTCAAAGTCAATGGTCACAGGCTTAAGAAATACTTTGGGCAACCCAAGAAAAAGCCTGAAGTACTGTACTTTTAACGGAGAAATGAAACGGTTGAGTCGTTTATTTGTGAGGAGATTCCATCCGACTTCTTTGGAGTGGATGATGACATTATTAACCCTATCCTTACAAATCCTTCTGTCAATGTTCCTGAGCCTGTTAGCATACCTCAGCCGAATCTGAGAAACAAGAAGAAGAAGAAAAGAGTCAGTGTCGTCTGGCGAGAAAAATTTCATGATCTTATCGCGCACTTGGCTTGTTGTTGTGGCGAAAACCATTTCCGTCCTAGTCATTCTGATTCTGTCAGAGAAGTGGTTAGCTTCAAACCTAAGTGGCCTGATCCAGGTTGACTTGGTTTACTCTGTCAAGCTAATGACAATAAAGAAGCGCTACTAGGAGGTAGCCTAGTCTTTTAAGTATTTCTTTTTAGTTAAGTTTTTAGGGCATTAGGAATAAAACTATGGTGATTTTTGTGTTGGTTATCCCTGTCCTATTTGTGAATGCTTTATTTGGCCATTTCTGTGTGCATTCTTGTTTACTCATATACCCCTTGTACCCCGAGATTATCTGTTATGTCGAGTGTTGCAGATACTGTTGCGTAGTTTTTGCCAGTTATCACCTTTAGTGTTGTCTGTTCGTGATACGAGTTGCAGCGGTACGTTCATGCTACGGCCTGACCACTGCCAACCTACAGCCCAACAACCACTTTGAAATCAGCTAAGTATTCTTTTCTTTTATTTGCACATTCTGAGGACATAATGTGATTTAAGTGTGGGGGGTGGCTAAATTGGGTATGTTATCATGCTATATTTCGGAGAATGAGTAAATGTGATATTCTCGACAATTTTAAATTTTTTTCAAAGTAAACTTGGATAATTGTAAATCTTGAGCATGTAATTGAAACAAATGGCTTGCTAGTTGTAGGTTCCTGACAATGATTTTATGTAACTTCTGTGAGATAATTGTAGCATGCTTTTACTGATTTGAGATAGTATTCATTTTCACACTCACGAAAGCCTTTGATATTGAAGCAAAAATTTTGAACTGTATCCTTTTACTATTTTAGTGATTTATCTTAGAGAGATTTGTTCTTAATAGTAACAGTGAAGTAACACCTAAGTTCAGTACGTGCACTGTGAATATCGGAAGGTTTGAATGTGATAAGTGAAACGTAACTAATGCTTTTGAAAAAGAAGTTGAGATAATAATAAATAAATGGGTGTGTCGAAAACTGGTCGATGATTGGAGTGCGGTAGGGCGTTATCTCGAAATGTCCTATTCCACTATGATGACCAAAAGCTCACGACAGTCAGGAAAAGCTACCCTATGATTTGAGTATGGTAGGGTGTTATCCCGAAACATCCTATTCTACTATGACGGGTAAGAGCTCATTTTGATGTGCGTCAAAAAGAGGAAAAAAGAAAGTGAAAAAAATTAAAGTCTTTGTTATCGTTGAACTTATACCCAGTATAAACCGAATGATATGCTGTAGGGATTATCCTACTGAGTGCGCAGAAAGACTTTGTGTGGAACGATTACTGCCTATACCTAGGATAGTCATTAAAATTATTTGAGAGGATATTTGTTTGATAGGATTGTGAAGATTGAAAAGGGCTTGTCACACACACACATAATCTATCTCTATGTTGGTATCACTTGCTATAGTTGTTGTATCTTTTGTTACGTGAGTTAGGGATCTATGTGGATTGCATGTACAGTGAGCCGGTTTTGATTACTTTGTTCGGGACGAACAAAAAGCTAAGTGTGGGGGAGTTGTTTAGGGTATATTTTACTATATTTTCGGGCTTAATCCTTAAACAATTTACCTTATTTTTAAGGGAAATAAATGAGAAAAGTGTGTTTTAACCGTTAAATTCCTATAATGGTTATTGAGGGGTTATAATTTAATTATGAGGAAATATTGAGTTTAAATGTTATTTTGTTACACATTTTATTATTATTATTATTCGATGACTTGGTGTAACAACAATCTTGCAGAAAATTAAAAGATATGCATGGGGATATCATTAATGGAGAATATTTATCTCATTAAATCAAGTGATTTCAAAATAAAGAAGAAAATCGGAGCATTGAAGAGAGGATAAATCAGATCAGATCGAAAGAGTGGAGTGGGGGACACGGTATACGAAGCAACATCGTGAAAACGCGTAAAAGGGTAGGCTCGGTCGACCGAGCCATGCTATTCGGTCGACCGAGTGTCTTAAGTCGGTTGACCGAGTGTCTTAAGTCGGTTGACCGAGCCCCGAAGCTGCAAAATCGACGCGTTTTTCTAGATCCTTCCTTATGTCGGCGAAATTCCTATATAAGCAGCATCATTCGAGCAGAAAAATACACACAGCAGCCGCACTAAATACAAATAACAATATGAGTTTCTTTCTTTCAATCTTGCTTGGGAGTTCGAAGATGATTGAAGGCTAAGCATCTTGCGGTGGGACAACGGAGGAAACCAATCAACAACCACACCAACTAGAGGATTTTTAGCTACATCTTTAGTGAGTTAGATTTATGATTTTTCATCAATTGGATATTGTTATATTGTTTATGTTTTATTTGAAACGAGAGTTCGATGAAACTATCTTTTTGATTGAATTTATATGAGAATATTGTTCAAGCTTTGATCTTTTCAATTGATGCAATTAATTGTGATTCAAGAGATTGTTCATGATTAGTTGAGTAGAGTATTGGAGACAATCTCATGATCGTGTTATGCATGTTAGTTTAGTTTTGCTTGGGAAAGAAAACGAAACCCTAGAAATTGATTAAAGAGATTTAATCAAATTCGTGATTTGATCATTACTAAAAATCGTATCTTTAGCGTGCAATCTAGTTGGGGTTGGTTGGTTGATTGGTGGATTCTTGTTGCCTTGCTGTTTCTTTTAATTATTTGATAAACCGATTCGTTCATATCAACTTTTGTTGCTAAGTTTAGTTATTTTAAAAACCCTAGTTTTTACCTACTATTTTCTGCTATTTTCTGTTTCTAGTCATAGTTTCTAGATTATAATTAATATATACCTTAGCTTTAGATAATAATTTGTGACATATTCGATACAATAAACTGTACTTAACCCGATAGACGTTCGATTCCCTTAGGACGACCCGGTAACACCTTTACTACGAGCCTTGCACTTGGGTTGTTCCGGTAATTATAAATTTAAAACGCTTTTTTACCGAACATATGTCCAGGCGTGAGATCACATTTTTCGATGCTAAGGGTTCTAAGACCTATGGGACGAGGAATTCAGATTTCCCTATTCCGGTGAGCGTGAATGTTATAGGAGTTGGTAGTTCAAAACCAGATTTTACTCTGGATTCAGAAAAAAGTGTTGATGACAAGATAGAAGAAAGCGATGAGACCCTTACAGTTCTGAGTCGTAAGAAAGCTGTCGAGCCCAAAAACTTGTTCGCGAAAAACCAGCCTGCCCCTGTTCTAGAAAATCATATTTCAAGGCCTGGCTTTCTCCAGACCCGAGGCTAGAAGGAAGCAAACAAAGAAACGAACTCGTAGAGTTCGAGCTAAAGAGAGCTCATCTAGTTTTGAAAAAATCACGAAAGTTGGAGCTTGCTTGGATGGACAGTTCGACTGTCTTTTCGTTGGACTCACACCTCGCGGAAAGGCACTCGTGCAAAAGGACAGCAAGACATTTTCGGTAAAGGCTAACCGGGTGAAAACCTGCCAAGCCAAGAGCAGTTCGTAGAAAGTGATGATTTTTGGAAAGTCGAGCTACCGACTTAAACTGTAGACCTATTTCTATTCTTCGTTATTTTTTCTTTTAAATAAAAGTAGCGTGAAACGATAAGGAGTTTTTATTTTTTATTTTTGCCGTGTTCCGACGACTGCTAAGTTAAGGATGTGCAAAAATCTTTTTTTTATTCGAATCGTTTTTACGTGAAGTAGTGTGTAGGAACCGAGTCTTTGTAAAAAAAAAAAGACAAATGTGTTTATTAAGGAAATAAGAATGCGTTATTTTCCAAATGTTGTAGGCCATATTGCTTGATTCATTTACGAAAAGAATGAGATTGTTTTTGTGCTTGTGACAACTTGTTGGTTGGGATAATTTATGCGGTAGGAATTGAAAAAAAAAAAAGAGTGAAATAATAGTTTTGGCATGATAAGTGTTGTGGTTAATTTACGGTGTGTCAAAATTAAATGGTCAACACCATTTATTTCTACATATCCCCATTCACCTTTTCCTCTTCCCAACCATTCACCTTTTCCTCTTCCCAATTTCTTTATTCTTCCAATTTAAAATTTCAAATTCCACCTTTACACCTCATCAATCCCCAACAATTTTTATCCACCAATCACATTCCACTTTTCAAATTCCATTTTTCTATTTAACCCATTCATCCTCTCCTCCATTTTCTTCATCCTCTTCTCCATTTTCTTTATCCAAAGTCTTCATCTACCTTTTCCCCAAACCCTTGTAGAAATCAAATGGAAATATTTTGAAAATCTTCATCCATTTCACCATTTTCACTAACTTTGAAAATCCTGTCGAAACATTTTTCTGATCGGCTACATCAGTCACTGGGAGGATACAGAGCCGGAAACCCACCAGTTCAGGCGAATTCAGCACTCGGTCAACCGAGTGATTACTGTCGGTCGACCGAGAGTAGCCCTGTTGCCGCCGTCTTCTTCTGTGCCACTTGTCTGTCAGAATGCCACCAAGAAGACGCAGAGCCGCCCAATTTGTGGCAGTTGAATGCGACATACCAATAATCAACGGTGTACCACAATTCGCGAGTCGGGAGGTATATTCTTCGTTTATTAATCATTTCGCAAATGCCCCTGTACATCGAGCTCGAGGATTAGATTTGGATAATTGTGGGGATGAGCTTTTGGGATTGGTGGAACATTATCAGTGCCGAGATGTCGTAGCGCCTGTGGTTTGTTTAGTTTAAATAATAGGGTGTGCTCTAAAACAATTAATCACAGGCTTTCGTGCAAGTGGGAGATTGTTAGGTGTGATGCCCGAAAGACAATTTTCTAATTGTTTTATTTAATAAAGGAAATGATATTATTATTCATATTTATTATTCTCATATTCACCGATGTGACAATAGTATTTACACTACATAAAACCCTAAGTATATCGTTTATGTAATCACTTAACTCAGTGTATGGGATATACACAGGAGGATTGAGTTAGTGAAGATGTACTTGAAATACAATTAGCCCGTAGTGAAGTTAATCGAGAGTATCGGGTCTCTCCTTTAACATGCTATTAATACGCCCAAAACACAATAGGTGTGATTGTCTTATCCGGACTTTCGGTTAAGAGAACCTAATGAGGCTTTTATATATGATAGATATATCATATAGGGCTGGACCGATTTGATTAGAGTTCACGATATAATTCCGTAATCGAGAATTCTTATCGAATCAATGGATGATCATATTTATGGATATATCTTAATCCTGAGGTGATCACAGTCAACTGCTTGGATCAGTATAAAGTTTGACTTGACGGTTAAGGATTACACTGAGTCTGTGGTCTGAATTACCCTATCTTGGCATTGTACTGGATTGAGTGAGTAGTCTGTGTTATCACAGATACGGAATCCATTCCTTCCATTTATGGAAGTAGATAGACAGTTCCCTTGTTTGTTAATCCTAGAAACTGATCGATCCATGGAGTTCATATTACACCGATTAGCTACCAGTGAGTTGTATGAATTAATTGATCACTAGAGGGTTAATGGTAAATAAGGATAAGAGGTTCTAGAAAGGGTTAACGGTAACTTCCCGATTTAGAATGAACAGTCTATGGAGGATTAATCCATATGTAATGATTATATCAATGGACGCTTATTATTATTCTCGAGAGGAGATAAATATAATCTCATAATCGGAGGAGTGCAGTCACGGGATTATGGTGGCATATTCCTGTGATTGATTTATCGAATATAATTATTCTGTTCGTAAGATAATTATTTATTTGATTTATCGGAGCCGTTGATTATTAGTCCATGGTCCCGGACGTGCCTCCTAATATGGCATAGCTATTCTCGGACATCGAATCCTAATAATATTAATTTAGTTCTTGTTGGACTTTATTAAAACGATATGTGAATTAATTGTTTAGTGGACTATTAAATTAGTTGGGCTAAATAATTAAATATGTGGAAAAGACATTTTCCATAATCTTGGCCCAATTATTGTGTTATGGCAAAATTAATATTGACTAGGTCAATATGTGGTAATTTTCGGCCCCTATACATGGTTTTAGGAAACAAGAAATTGTTTTAAGACATGTGCATAAAATATTTATTAGATTAATATTTATGGTAAGAAATAAAGATAAATATTATTCTAGATTTGTTCTAGAATATTATGGGATTATCTTTTATTTAATAGGATTATTATAATTGATTTTGTATTAATTATTAAATTCTTGGAGGCTAAGTTTTACTCTCCTATATAAAGAGAGTTCTCCCAAGCCTTAAACACACAACAATATTTTCGAGTTCCACCTCTTAGAGAGGAGAAGGTGAAAATTTTCGGCCAAGGGGAATAAGGGAAAAATCTTGGAGATTTTTCCGGGTAGCATATCGGAAGGGTTCGAGTCGAGGATTTCATTCCACCGGGAGTTGCTTGGATCACACGTACGGAAGATCGTGGTGCTCTTCACATCTACTTGCAATCTTCCTATTGCGGTTCTTCAACTTGGATTTTGAGATCCAAGAGGTATGATCTACAACCCCCTTGTAGATATAGATCTAGTTATTTTATTACGTGTAATTTATAGATCTAGATCCTTAAATCGCTTCCGTTGCGGATGATATTACTAACAGTGGTATCAGAGCCAAGGTGATCTATATTTATACGTATAAAATATTAGATCTAGGAGTGGTAAACATGTAGAATTTTTGTCCCAATTTTTTGATAGGGGCCGAAAATTTGTTTTTATTTTTTATGTTGCGATTGTTGTGGTTTGAAGAGATGGATTGGGATTGGTACTGTTTACTCGTTAGATCTATTGTAGCTCTCTCGTTTTGTAACGATTGAGCATAGGATTTATGTAAATTGTTGTTTTTTTTATTTCTTTTTTATTTCGGCTAGTTTTATTTATTTTGTAATTCCGGAAAAACGACAAAGAATGATGAAGAACACGAGATGAAGACGGAACTCAAGGTATGAACAGGAGATCGGGGCAGATATTTTTTTTAATTTTCCGGCGGCAGTACAATTTTGGAAAGATATTTGTCAAATCTCTTTGATCAATCCAAAATTGATCTTATTTTTTTATTTCTCACGGCAAGATATATTTTTTTTGGGAATGTTTCCTTTTTTCTTTTAATTTTTGGCCGCATGGCCTGTTGATTAAAAAAAATAATAATAATAAAATAAAATAAAAGTTGATGCTGCCGTGTGTTTTTTAACAAACAAACAAAAAAAAAAATATATATTTTTTATTAAATAAAAGGTCCCTTCTCCTTTTGGGTTCGCGGTTCGTGGTTCAAGGTTTGAAGATCAAGACATCAAGACCACAAGATTGTAATTTATTTTTCCTAGGATAGATTAGATACGGGGGTACCAACAATCCATCTCGGTGTTTAAATTTTCCGCAATTTATTTTTTATGTGTTTGATCATAAAATAGACATAAAATCGGAATTGCCATGACATGCATCATATCATAAATCCACTCCATGCATACATGTAGAATTTTAATTTTGGTAATTAAAATAGGCATGTATACAAACTCGCGTAATTAGTTGAAATTTAATTAATACGTGGTAATTAATTAATTTAGTAACTAATTAAAGATCCGAGGACGGGTTATGAAATCGTTAAGCATTTTCGGTGTGTGTTCTCGGTGAACCGCCGTAAAAGCTCAAATGAGATCACGTTCTCGATTCGTAGTATCTACGAGATTGAATGCTGGTAAAAGAACAATAAATCTTGGATAAAAACGGTTCGCTTATAGGTTGGGTGGTCAACTGAGCTAGGCTCGACCGACTTAACCCTGCTAGTGTGATGTATGCACGGGGGTCCGGCAAGACTAAGCTACACCGGAGAGCGGAGGGGTGATTCCTTCTTATCTCAATGAGGCTATCTTGACCCGATTTCGTCCGACTGTCACATATGTTCCAACGAATAGGACGGGTAGGCTTGCCTACGTTACCGACACCATTCGGAATCCTTGATTTGATGTGCTTTTATGTTAACATCAAAAAGACGTGGTTAGTTAACCCACCACCACTTTTAAAATATTGAGTGGGAGCCGGGGAGGCGACAGCCAACCCCTCGGCCTCTACTATAGATACAAGTAAGTGAGAGAAGGGTGACGCCTGGCGGCGCTTTGATTTCGTCCCCCTACGGATGGTGTTCACTGTTGGGGAGATTTTGCATCATTAAAACAAAAGAAAATTTATAAACCTATACTACCATGCAAAACTACCTCCTAACCGGCCGAATACCGGGTAGTTGCTAGTAAAGTTGGATAAGTACGGGTATCGATCCTCAGGGAAAAGGGATATTGAATCTAATCTAATTAATCCTTCTTTATTAACCTAAACCTAAACTAAAACGGAAAATAAACTGGACAGAGGATTGTTAATCCAAAGCCAGGAAGGATAAAAGCGATAAAAACATAAATAAAACTACATCTACGAAAGCGGTAAATCTATCTACTGAACAACCATGAACAAACCATGATCAACCTCTTCCCAACAACCATCATCTCACCGAAAGAAATAAGATCAACACATATTCATTCACAAGTTATCTTGGATTATTATCTTATCTAAAGAAGCGTTTCCTCTTCCGATTTATCACGCCATTCATTAGTTTACCTTCCGGTCTTAACTAACATGTATACGAAGCAAAGATACGGATTAAATCCTAATCTAACAACCTTATCCCTCAACTTCCGTTTGTTGGAATAATAATTGTTAATCTCTATCATTGCAATCTAATGAATTTATTAACTTCCGTTATCTAAATTCGATTAACATATAGCATCTCGAAACATGAAAGAGAACAAGAATAACGTAATGAAACAAATACATGAAAAATCTCATCTTTCCGGTAACGGTGATATCCCTCAATTCAAATCTAGAAAAATCTTGCAACGAATTAATCAAATTGTGGTTCTCTCGTAAACCTAGAAATTTAACCTACGAACTTCCGTTATGTATAGATTAAAGATCCAATCTTTCCTACGGTGATCTAAACTACACCGACTTCCGTCATACGGTAGCATCAACAAGCAATAATCTTCCGATATAAATTGCACGATACAAATAATCATAGGAAAAGAAACAATTGAACTAAAACTTACAAAATCATCCATGAAAAGAAATAAAGTGCTGCTGAAAAGAAGCTTCACAAAGCTGTCCATGGCTGCCTTTCATCATGCTCGAACAAGAAAAGAAAAGCGAACGAAATAAAACCTAATCTAACTTGCCACCCCAGCCTCCCAAAAAGGGCTGGGGCGACCTAGGGTTGCTCTCTTATGATTGGGGATCAATAGGAGTCGAAAATATATGTTTTAGGGTTGAAAACGCGCTGTATTTATAGGGAAAAGTAAGGCGGTTTCGGCTCAGTCGGTGGCGGACGCCCGTCCGGTATTATGGACGCTCGTCTAGCTGCCCTGGAACAGCTTCTGAACTTGTAACGCTCATATCTCGGCCTCGTAAGTCGGAATCGAGTGATTCAAAATCCTGTAGAATCCTCTCTTCAAGCCCTACAACTCTTATCTTGAGGTCCAGAGTAAAATCGGTTGTTATCATATCAAGAACTGCGTTGCAAGGTCGTCACTACTCGGAATCCTGATTTTCCGACATTTATCTTGCTTGATTTCTTTCCTTATATCTTTCAATCTTCCATAACTTTGATTGATCCTTTCCAAGCACGAATTTGGCTCTCTAAAATCCTCTCTTCCATCATCAATGAGTATCTACAACAATAGGAAAACATACCAAAGCGTAACGTATTTCCAAAATAACATAAAATCATCATTTAAGCACATAATTCGTTACGTTTGCAATTAACCTCTTAAAAACATCATTTACTAAATATTTCGATATAAAGCCCTACTTCTATGAAAATAATACATATACGGGGGAAATTGATATAAAATATATCGTTAAAAACACTATAAATTCACCCTAAACAACACCCCCACACTTAAACTTTTGCTCGTCCCGAGCAAAACAAAACAAGAACATACCATCAAGAATCCACATAACCTGACACGAGATATAGTCAAAATCATGACAAGCTAGTATTCAGCAAATCGACCTCAATCGGTGATGTGTGTGCAGAACCTACTAAACTTCCACCGATCCTCTCTCGATATAATACATCAAGCACTAACAGTTATCCGGTCAACTAAACGAAAACTTCATTCTATCTACAGCACTTACCTAACAAAAACTAATTACCAAGAACATAGTAACCAACTCACAATTAAACTCCTTTACTTAGTGCCAAGAAAATACCTCTCGGGTCTCTACTGGGTTTAGATCAACTTGACTTAGAGTTCCAAAAAGCGTACATTTTATATTTTATATTTCCTATCGTCGCGTCTCAAAAGTATAACACTCTCCCCTACATTAGAGGCAGTCACCCTGAGATCACTCGAACCCATACTGTCCAAGGTAAACCACACTCCCCAATTGGGGCAGTATCCAAATGGACTCGAGGTGATAGTTACAACAAAATTCCCGCAAAGAAATTTTATTCATTTATTTCTATTTATAGATATATATATTTTTATATTTTTCAAACTCTTTGGAAACTCTCGGTCAAATATATTTCTAACACATTCAAGACTCTTAAAGTTTTCAAAACACTAAGGTACTGAGATTCTAACTGTGAATATAGCACTAGTTCTTAACTTTCATTAATGCTAAAGGGATATTGAATCTAATCTAATTAATCCTTCTTTATTAACCTAAACCTAAACTAAAACGGAAAATAAATTGGACAGAGGATTGTTAATCCAAATCCAGGAAGGATAAAAGCGATAAAAACACAAATAAAACTACATCTACGAAAGCGGTAAATCTATCTACTGAACAACCATGAACAAACCATGATCAACCTCTTCCCAACAACCATCATCTCACCGAAAGAAATAAGATCAACACATATTCATTCACAAGTTATCTTGGATTATTATCTTATCTAAAGAAGCGTTTCCTCTTCCGATTTATCACGCCATTCATTAGTTTACCTTCCGGTCTTAACTAACATGTATACGAAGCAAAGATACGGATTAAATCCTAATCTAACAACCTTATCCCTCAACTTCCGTTTGTTGGAATAATAATTGTTAATCTCTATCATGGCAATCTAACGAATTTATTAACTTCCGTTATCTAAATTCGATTAACATATAGCATCTCGAAACATGAAAGAGAACAAGAATAACGTAATGAAACAAATACATGAAAAATCTCATCTTTCCGGTAACGGTGATATCCCTCAATTCAAATCTAGAAAAATCTTGCAACGAATTAATCAAATTGTGGTTCTCTCGTAAACCTAGAAATTTAACCTACGAACTTCCGTTATGTATAGATTAAAGATCCAATCTTTCCTACGGTGATCTAAACTACACCGACTTCCGTCATACGGTAGCATCAACAAGCAATAATCTTCCGATATAAATTGCACGATACAAATAATCATAGGAAAAGAAACAATTGAACTAAAACTTACAAAATCATCCATGAAAAGAAATAAAAGTGCTGCTGAAAAGAAGCTTCACAAAGCTGTCCATGGCTGCCTTTCATCATGCTCGAACAAGAAAAGAAAAGCGAACGAAATGAAACCTAATCTAACTTGCCACCCCAGCCTCCCAAAAGGGGCTGGGGCGACCTAGGGTTGCTCTCTTATGATTGGGGATCAATAGGAGTCAAAAATATATGTTTTAGGGTTGAAAACGCGCTGTATTTATAGGGAAAAGTAAGGCGGTTTCGGCTCAGTCGGTGGCGGACGCCCGTCCGGTATTATTGGACGCTCGTCTAGCTGCCCTGGAACAGCTTCTGAACTTGTAACGCTCATATCTCGGGCCTTGTAAGTCGTAATCGAGTGATTCAAAATCCTGTAGAATCCTCTCTTCAAGCCCTACAACTCTTATCTTGAGGTCCAGAGTAAAATCGGTTGTTATCATATCAAGAACTGCGTTGCAAGGTCGTCACTACTCGGAATCCTGATTTTCCGACATTTATCTTGCTTGATTTCTTTCCTTATATCTTTCAATCTTCCATAACTTTGATTGATCCTTTCCAAGCACGGATTTGGCTCTCTCAAATCCTCTCTTTCATCATCAATGAGTATCTACAACAATAGGAAAACATACCAAAGCGTAACGTATTTCCAAAATAACATAAAATCATCAATTACGCACATAAATCGTTACGTTTTGCAATTAACCTCTTAAAAACATCATTTACTAAATATTTCGATATAAAGCCCTACTTCTATGAAAATAATACATATACGGGGGAAATTGATATAAAATATATCGTTAAAAACACTATAAATTCACCCTAAACATTCACCCCTATCAACATTCATGGCTTGGTCTCCGAAAGGATAGGATTTCTGGGTACTCGTCGGGTCACTGACCTATCCTATGACGGCACACTCGGGGCGTACCTAAGAGATCCGATATAGTAGGTCACACTCATCATGGGTATTTTTGATAATATCTAGGCTAAAAAAGGAAGGTAGTCAATGAATAAAGGGATGTTCGATTCTCGTGGGATGTTCGATTCTCACAAGTTATTCATTGATGAGATTGTCTCGATTTAACCGTCATCTCTTTGACCTACCCTACGGAGGCACTGAGATGCGAGGTTAAAACCTTGGAATGGTAGAGTAGACTTATTTTTAGTTTACAATTCCTAAAATAAAATAATATAGTAGTGTTAAACTTGAATTAATTTATGTCATTTTATTTACAGCATTATCCCTTACTAAATTGCTTAAAAATTTATAATTGCCTAGTATTGACTTCTTTAAAAAATGGAAAGTATCTAGGACGTTGAACTAGTTAATCGATAATGCAATTATTTTTCGAAAGATATATTTTCTCTTAAGCCTTTTAAAAACCAGAGTGACATATGGTATGTCACTAGTGTCATTCGTGTCAAACGGAAGACAAACTTAGTTTGATCAAAGGTGATTTCGGATTTTGAATTCTTCTAGTGAATTTTGAGTGTGTGGTAAGTACACGAGTAATTTTCTAATTGAAAAATCTGAAAATCATGAAGTGTTACTAGTTGGACGATATTTCGAATCGATGAACTAGTGGGAGCTTTATTTTTTGTTGTTTTTCTAGATCATTAGAAAAGTGTAACTGACTACACACGTAACCGTTCTAATTGAATAACCGGAAAGTCATAAAATGTCGCTAGTTGGACGATATTTGGAATCGATGAACTAGTGGGAGTTCTATGATTTGTTGTTTTTCTGGAAATATTGGAACTATGAGATTTTTTCAAAATCGAAAAAATCGGAAAATCATAAATAAAGCATTGCTCGTTAGACGGTATTTAGAACCGATAAACTAGTGGGAGCTTTAATGTTATGATTTGTTGTTTTTTCTGGTATATTAGAAAATCCAAGAGGTCCCGACGAGTAACACTCGGAATAGACACCCCACGGTTCAAGAGTAGTGTCTACTCAAACGAACCGCTGGTTCAAGACTGTTTCCATTCACGAAAAGTCAAGAATGTGAGAATATGTCTAAAAGTGTTAGTCATCTAAACTGAGAAAATTTTAAGGCTGAACCGAAAATTAATTAACTGAAAATCATAGGATAAGGACAGTGATTTTGGATCACCAACCTATGAATCCTTGGCGATTTTCTCGAGCTAAGTTCTTTGGCAAAACAAGGTCGCAGTGCATTTAACGATTAAAGGAGTAAACAACGGGCAGTTAATTTTAGCTAGAATAGTGGGAGTGATATAAGGAAATGAATCTCGAATTCAATCCTTGGATATCACGGAAGATTTATTTTCGGTTTAAGATTCGTTGGAACGAATGGATTTACCTTCTATTCGATAATTTGTTTGTCGTATAGAAAGTGAATATACCATTTGTAGTACGAATCCAAGACTCGGACTTTTTTTGATAAAGTCAAAACCACTTACAATTGCTGAAATATGTATATAAAACACATCTTAAGAACTATTAAAAGCAATTGGTTTATATATTTAGATAAACGCTTCTTCGTATTCCATAGTTAGTGCATAGGCCCTAAAAGACAAGACCTGAAGACTGGCTCAGGGTGATTCCTTTCTCCCAGTCTGGTTATATTGTCTCAAAAGTTCAATGACTAAGTTTCCTTTCAATCGGGAAAGGATAATGGTTATAGAGAAGTAACATAGCTTGTTCATGACGACCTTCGGGGTCTGATGAAAGATACAAGCTAGTAGGAGCTTCCGAGTAGTGACTTCTTGTCTGATAACTATTCAAACACTCCGGTAAGTTTATCCAAAATTATTTTTGAGGTTTCTCTGTTTTCAACAGAGATAAAGTATTCTATACTCGGAATAGGCCATTCAGTCCTCGAGACTGATGCTCAGCCTGCCTTATTGTGACATGTTCTCACCAAGTGAGAAACCGTTAAATTGCCTTATATAGTTTATAGATGTGCTACAATACACTGCTTAACTCAATAAAGACATTGGAAGCGAAATAACGGTTTACATTGAAATGTAAGACCGAGAAGTCTACCTAGAATATGCTTTGGAATTTACGGATAAGGTGTGGATTGGGTTCACCCCACTTCCATAAATATAAGCATTTAGCACACGGTGCTTGAAGGTAGGTCTGGGAATTTCGCGAACACGTTCGGCCAGTGACCAATCGTTATATATCTTGTAGCATTGAGAAAAAGGTTTGTTATAAGATTCTTGAAATCGGGAAGGGACAGTTATACTGTTGCATCCTTGCTGATAGAGTCCATGAACAGCTAAACCTTGAACCTTGAAGTACGTTTACTCAAGGTAGTTACTAACTGATTAAAATTAGACCACATCCAACATCGGTTGTTGGTGATAACACTAAATACTACTAAACTAGATCAGAATTTCGATCCACCCAGAATGTAGTGGGAGTATGCTTTATCCATTACCCATTACGGGTTCTGCGGACTTTGTAGTCGGAGGATCGATTGATGACCTATGGCTCTTTTGTGAGCAGTATAGGATTCTGATAATAGAGGTTGGATTAATAGCCATAACCCTGTGAATGGAGTTCGGTACTCCAGTTCTGTTCATGCTCTAGTAGAACCACCTGAGCGTCTCAGGCCCAGTGGGAGTAATTGGATCTACACGGAAAAGAGTAGAATGAATGGGAAAGTTTATCTTTCAGAGCAAAGATTGAGTGGTCTAGGGGTAATTCCCTAAGAAGTAGAGAGTTAATCAGACCTTGAACTCTCTTATCACTTAGTATTGCATGATTTCGCTCATAAGCAGAAAATAGGGGTGATTCCCTAAGATTTTCTTGCCAAACAAACGGAGTCTGGATTCATTCGGAACAAAAGGGTATTGCCTTATGAACTTATGACAGGATGACTGTCAAGGCTTAAGTCCTTTGTGGATAAAAAGCAAACCTCTCGGTCACTAGAAGTCATATATTTCTACAATATGTGGAGTTGACCAGAATATTGATAAGTCTGTTGTAGACTGGATATCAATTTTAGTACAGTAGTGAATATATACATATATTAGTGTTTGTGAAGGATAACACTGCACCAGTTGGAATCAACATGGGTGTGTTATCTGAAGTCAGAATCTGACAATGCCACAATTCTCTGCAACAGAGATTTGGACAACATTCTTAAGAGTTTGACTCGGTCGAATTCATTAGAATCAGTCACTGGTTTCCCATCCATCTTATTGGTTAAGATTATGCATCTGTGGATGCAACATTCAACGAGGAAGTTCTACCCTATGCCTCAGGAATGACTCTCTAAATCTTTGGATCAAGAGAAATGGGATGGATTCTCTTTCTAGTAAGAGATGGTCCGGTTATTGAATGTCAACTTTGATCGAATCTTAGATTCGGCAGTTAACAAAGCAAGTTTAGTATGTCCTTTAGTATCTTGAAGAGAACGAGGAATAATATGCGAACATATTCATGTGTGAACTTGGATATGTGTGATACACTGATTTTGACTTTAAGTCAGATTGAGGATGATCGTTAAGTCGATCTCGGGCTCAGTGTTTACTCAGTACCACATGATTAGATGGACCGGTAACGTTTCGATTCTACGGATCGTCTCGAGCCGACAACCTGACTAATCATTAAGACCCATGACATTTAGATGTAGGTGCTCCCCGAGTCACTGACCTATCCTACGACGGCACACTCGGAGTGTATTTTGTCATCTGAAATGGTTATGATATGCTTAATGGGTACTAGAATACGGGATGGGTCTCCATTGCTTTAGAGCAAGTGGGAGATGTGGTTTGTTGTAGTTTAAATAATAGGGTGTGCTCTAAAAAAATTAATCACATGCTTTCGTGCAAGTAGGAGATTGTTAGGTGTGATGCCTGAAAAACAATTTTGTAATTGTTTTATTTAATAAATGAAATGATATTATTATTCATATTTATTATTCTCAAATTCACCGATGTGACAATAGTATTTACACTACATAAAACCCTAAGTATATCGTTTATGTAATCACTTAACTCAGTGTATGGGATATACACAGGAGGATTGAGTTAGTGAAGATGTACTTGAAATACAATTAGCCCGTAGTGAAGTTAATCGAGAGTATCGGGTCTCTCCTTTAACGTGCTATTAATGCACCCAGAACACAATAGGTGTGATTGTCTTATCCGGACTTTCGGTTAAGAGAACCTAATGGGGCATTTATATATGATAGATATATCATATAAGGCTGGACCGATTTGATTAGAGTTCACGATATAATTCCGTAATCGAGAATTCTTATCGAATCAATGGATGATCATATTTATGGATATATCTTAATCTTGAGGTGATCACAGTCAACTGCTTGAATCAGTATGAAGTTTGACTTGACGGTTAAGGATTACACTGAGTCTGTGGTCTGAATTACCCCATCTTGGCATTGTACTGGATTGAGTGAGTAGTCTGTGTTATCACAGATACGGAATCCATTCCTTCCATTTATGGAAGTAGATAGACAGTTCCCTTGTTTGTTAATCCTAGAAACTGATCGATCCATGGAGTTCATATTACACTGGTTAGCTACCAGTGAGTTGTATGAATTAATTGATCACTAGGGGTTAATGGTAAATAAGGATAAGAGGTTCTAGAAAGGGTTAACGGTAACTTCCCGATTTAGAATGAACAGTCTATGGAGGATTAATCCATATGTAATGATTATATCAATGGACGCTTATTATTATTCTCGTGAGGAGATAAATATAATCTCATAATCGGAGGAGTGCAGTCACGGGATTATGGTGGCATATTCCTATGATTGATTTATCGAATATAATTATTCTGTTTGTAAGATAATTATTTATTTGATTTATCGGAGCCGCGATTATTAGTCCATGGTCCCGACGTGCCTCCTAATATAGCATAGCTATTCTCGGACGTCGAATCCTAATAATATTAATTTAGTTCTTGTTGGACTTTATTAAAACGATATGTGAATTAATTGTTTAGTGGACTATTAAATTAGTTGGGCTAAATAATTAAATATGTGGAAAAGACATTTTTCATAATCTTGGCCCAATTATTATGTTATGGCAAAATTAATATTGACTTGGTCAATATGTGGTAATTTTCGGCCCCTATACATGGTTTTAGGAAACAAGAAATTGTTTTAAGACATCTGCATAAAATATTTATTGGATAAATATTTATGGTAAGAAATAAAGATAAATATTATTCTAGATTTGTTCTAGAATATTATGAGATTATCTTTTATTTAATAGGATTATTATAATTGATTTTGTATTAATTATTAAATCCTTGGAGGCTAAGTTTTACTCTCCTATATAAAGAGAGTTCTCCCAAGCCTTAGACACACACCAATATTTTCGAGTTCCACCTCTTAGAGAGGAGAAGGTGAAAATTTTCGGCCAAGGGGAATAAGGGAAAAATCTTGGAGATTTTTCCGGGTAGCATATCGGAAGGGTTCGAGTCGAGGATTTCCTTCCACCGGGAGTTGCTTGGATCACACGTACGGAAGATCGTGGTGCTCTTCACATCTACTTGCATTCTTCCTATTGCGGTTCTTCAACTTGGATTTTGAGATCCAAGAGGTATGATCTACAACCCCCTTGTAGATATAGATCTAGTTATTTTATTACGTGTAATTTATAGATCTAGATCCTTAAATCGCTTCCGCTGCGGATGATATTACTAACAGCGCCCCCCGGCCGAGTCAACGTCAATTGGGTAAGGGAATTTTATGCTTATTTACACGTACACCCCGACACCAATATTGTTACTATTCGTGGTCGACCAATTGTAATTTCTCCGGGTACGTTTAATGCTTATTTTGGTCTGGATATCTCGGAGGACGGGCCGGAGTATACGGTGACATTTGACGGGTCCGACGCTTGGTTGGAGGAAGTTGGTGCCTATCTGGGGATAGAATGGACTATAGAGGAGGTTGCCCGCACATTTGCGGAACCAGATTTCAGGAGATGGGAGGATAAATGCCTTCATCGGCTTATCCGTTCTAATATCTTTCCGGCCAAGCATGTATCTACGGTCTACTATACCCATGCCACTCTGCTTTATTGGTTATACATGGGATGGCCCGTGAATGTGGGGGCGTTGATACGCAAGGAAATGACAGACGATGCTCTCAAGCCTCGGCACACCTTACCTTTTGGTTCACTGATCACTACATTCTGTGAGGGAGCCGAGTGCCCAGTGTTAGGCGGCGATTCCCATGTGGAGCCAATGCCTATCCTATCTTTAAGTTCTGTCGCACCGCCTATCGTTCACGGCCACGATCAAGAACAAGAAGGGGAACCCGAGGATGATGCTGACGAAGCCGGCCCGAACAAATTGCAACTAG
>CM044897.1:270042-436222 GCA_024500145.1 Gentiana dahurica var. dahurica
GTTTTAAGTGTTAAGTTTATTCACCCCCCCCCCCTCTAAACTTAACCAAAGCCTTTTCAAGGGACCAACACATATATTCTCCAATATCAATTCATATATACAAATAAGCAAATAAGGATTCATTAGGCTTGTGAAGGAGCTGGGGGTGCAATCATGTAAGCCCTAGTTTATTCTTCTTGTTTTCTTTTAGTAATCAATTTCCCAATTATGCTTTGATTGTTTGAGTTGTTATTCATAGCTAGATGATGTAGATCTAGGCTATGACGTCAGGGAGGTGTTGATGCCTTGTCTATGAGGATCTCATACCCTACGTCCTCTTCCTAATCTCTATGGATGAATTTACGTGTTTAATTTACGTGTATTTAGATTAATTTATATGATGTCCTGATGATTCACTATATAATCCGATTCGTATGAGAAACTTTGAGAAATATATTCGGGGATGTAATTGGGAGCGAAGCAATCGGGTGACCGAGAGGTGTCACTCGGTCGACCGAGTGTCTCTATTCGGTCGACCGAGAGCCCTAGCCCTGTTTCATCCGTTAATCAGTCACGTCTTTATGATTAGGTTAGCTTAATTGAATCTGTTATCTCAGTAGGTATGGCTATGGCTACGTCACTCGCTTAATTTAATTAAAACGTGTAAAAAGGAAATACCAATATAAAACTCTTAGGTGGGCTCATGAATTGATCTTCACGAACGTCAGCGTTATCTAGGTAGGTTTATATTAGGGAATTGCGCGCACCTTGTTATACGTAGATCGTAAACTAGCATGAGACTATAACTTGGTAATTGTTAGTTGGACGAGAGTTTGAGTGATCGTTTAGGAAGTACGCCTAACCATAGGAATGTTGCCTAGACGAGGTGTACGGTTAATATCGGCATCCTTAGAGTCGTAAGCGTGTGAGTTATATGAGATGGAGGCACTAAAAGGCGAAGTCACGTAACAATATCACAGTGATCTAGTGACCTACCGGTGCTACGTCAAGTTTTAGAGGATGACTCCTGTGGCCAATATAAATAGATATGAACGGATTAATAGTTGATGAGTCTTGTTGTTATATAAATTGTCTAGATCCAAATAATTATGGTTATAATTGGGCAGTTGATTACGTTATTTGTTTACATGTTATTTGTTTATATGTTTGAGTGTGTCTTTCTTTTCTCGTATCCTATGTTGCTCATAGACCGTCTTTGTCAAACGAAATAAATAGGTTGACTATTTAAGTTAGGATCCACAAATTGATTCTCTGTGGGATCGACCTCGACTCTATCTAGCTATACTGTGATTGAACCTAGTTCACTTGCTAGTGGTTATTTAGGCATCGAGTTAATAATTTAACTTGAACTCAATCACAGCACCATACCCATCTTCCAGAATTTGATTGGTTGCCCAGTTACTTGAAGGAGAGTGTTGAGTTTCTTCCTTGAGTAATCCATGATCTCATCCAAGTGTTGAATTTGCTGAGTATGGTCATTCAGTGTGTCCACCAATAGCTTGACATGGTGGGGGATGAGATGATGTAGATTGCAGAGTAAATTTCCTTGCCTCTCCATTACTTCATCTTGAACTTTGATATGACTAATGAGAGCCTCAATCTTGTGATTCATAGAGGTTGCATCACTCCTTAGGGCAGTTTTGAGATTTTGCCTGCTCAGATACTTCCTTTCCATGTCCACAATGAGTGGATTGATGTCCTGATTGAATGATATGTCCTCTTCTTCTTCTGCTGATGCAGAAGTCTCAGCTAGTTCCTCTTTTTCTTGTCCTGCAGCTTCAGTTTCTTTTCCTTTTTCTTTATCTTCTTCTTTTCATTCAATCTCATGATTAGAGAGAGATTGTTGGAAATGACTTCCATCTCCAAGTCTTTGTGAGGACTGTCCATGTGCTGGAGTCTTAACTGTTTCAGATTGTGTTCTCCTTGATCAAAGCTGGGGGTCTTTTCTTGTTCAGCAGAGTAAGCTTTATCAGCTGGCTCACTCGGCTATTGTTCATCTTTGCTGATGCTCCTGAGAATCACCTCTTGGAGCGTCAAGTCATCATCAGATAAGCTCAGCATATCTTGATCATCCTCAAGACGTTCTCCTTCTTGTTGTTCATTCTTACATTTTTCCTCCTCCCAATTCTCGATCTGCTGTTTTCAGGCTCTTTCCTTTTGCTTTCAGTTGTGATTTGTGGTTTCTGGGAGGCCTTAACATAGGTAAGCATCACCTTGGCCTTGTGTAGTGGATGCACATAGATGGGTTTCACTTTTACTTGGTCGAATAGATGTTGAAGAGGAATACCATATGATTTCCTTCCCAGAAATCACCTTTCTTTTGTTGGTTCTTGCTTGGTGCCGTAATGGCTAGATCAATTTTCTTTTGATTTTGATCCTTCAGTCTATTGAAGATAAACCGTGACCAGTTAAAAGGAATACATTGATAGACGATGTCCATTAATTTGACTCTGAGTTATGTCATGTTTTCCATGGAACACTTTTTCCCTTCAATGTTCCTTGCTATTAAAATAGCAACTCAGCAAAGGGGCGTTTGAGAGTGCTGATCTAGGGAAGTCGTATTTCTTGCTATGACTTCTTGGGTTCTTGGCTATTTCAGTCCAGAATGCATTGATGCCGATTTGCATCTTCTTCACATCGACATGACCAGTGTTGGAAAGAATTAGGAATCTGTTGAGAAGACTGAGGGTGTTGACCACTTCTTTTACATACATTGTACTCGCAATGCAATCTGGGTCACTTTTCTTCTTGTTGGGCCCAAATTTTGCCTTTTTCCAGAATGCAATTAAGGTTTCATAGCATATACCTGTGACTAGTATATTCAGGAATGTCATCAATCCCAGATTTATACAGCCATCAACTAACCTTTGAGCTTGTGAGCCATGGTCACAGAAAGGTAGCTAATGCTCAGGTCGGAAAAACGATCCAGTGATGATCGAAGTTTCATAGTATTTTTCTGTTGGAGAGATTGAGGATGATGATGCCATTGTTTTTGAAGTTTGAGATTGAGAAAAGCTTCGATTTTTCAGAGAAAATGGGTTTATAGATTTCAAAGATAGCGTAAAGAATTCTGAAAAACCTCTAAGTGGTGTTTATATATGAGAATTTTGGGTTGTGTAAATACGGTTGAATATTAAAGGATTTGGTGAGGTAATGACGTGATTTTGTGTATAAAAGTCACGGTATTTGAATGTAGTTGGGGAGTGGATTATGGTATTTAATGATAAATCCTGGGAATCCAGGCATTGTCGTCATACCTTAATACAAAAATAACTTCCACAATTTCAATATAAAATCCATGTGTGTAATCTTTCATTATATTAAATCAACTGATTTTCCACATGTATAAAGATGATTTTGTTCACACTTCACTTTTCTGTTTTCTCCAAGAGATTTACCGGTGAAGTAACTTGGCTGGTCACTAGGCCGGTGTAGTGACTCCTTTACTGAGCTGTTGTATAAACTGTTCCTAACAATCAGTGAAGTTAACTTCATTGAGTACTAGTGCCTTACCTGCCAAGTGAGCGCACTCGAAATGGCAAAGGTTCAGTCAGCTGGTGAAGTCACTTAGCCGATTACTCCAGTCAGCTGCTCTTTATGACTTAATCGATTTCAATCATTCCCAACTCAGTTCTCAATTTACAAAATCTTTCATGACTGAGTGGTTTAATGAAAATATCAGCCAATTGATCTTCAATTGATATATATCTCAAGATTACATCTCATTGTTCCACATGATCTCTGATAAAGTGATGTCTCACATCAATATGCTTTGTTCTTGAATATAATACAGGATTCTCAGTAATAGATATTGCACTGGTGTTGTCACACATAATTGGAATCGTCTTTTCCTCTATTCCATAGCCCCTTAGCTGTTGTCTGATCAATAACACTTTTGCACAGCAGCTACCTGCTGCTATATCCAAGAAAGTAGTTGAATTCTCCCATCATACGCATTTGAAATTTACTTTTCATCAAATTTGCGAATTTCTCACATAGCTTCTCATCTTTTAATCCAAGATAATGTCACCAACATAGATCTGAACTAACGAGGTGCTTGTACCTTCTTCTAGCTTGAAAAGAGTCTTGTCAATGGTCCCTTTGTGGAATCCATTGTTGATTAATAATTGTGACAGTGTCTCATACCAGGCTCTAGATGCCTGTTTGAGTCCATAAAGTGCCTTTTTCAGTTTGTAAACTTTATCTTCCTTCCTTTTGAGTTGGAATCCAGGTGGTTGATCCACATATACTTCTTCTTCTAGAAGTCCATTCAAAAATACACTCTTGACATCCATTTGATATACTTTGAAATCTTTATGTGCTGCAAAAGCTAGAAAGAGTCTGATTGCTTCCAATCATGCTGCTGGTGCAAAAGTTTCATCATAGTCTATTCCTTCTACATGAGAGTAGCCTTTTGCAACTAGCCTTGCTTTGTTTCTGACAACTGTTCCTTGCTCATCCATCTTGTTTCTGAATACCCATTTTGTTCCAATAATGTTTGCCATATCTGGTCTGTCAACAAGTTCCCAGACTTCATTTCTCTCAAATTCATTTAGTTCTCCTTGCATGGCAGTAATCCAATCAGCATCTTGAATTGCATCATCTATTGTCTTTGGTTCGACCTGTGATAGAAAACAAGTTTGCATGCTTTCCAGTTGTCTTCTAGTTCTAACTCCTATATGAATGTCTCCGATGACTTGTTCTTCAGGGTGATCTCTCAGCCAGTTCAAGTCAGGTTGAAGTTGCTCTTGATTTGGTTCTTCCACAGCCCTTGATTGTGCTTCAACTTCATGATCTTGTGTAAGTGCCTCTTGTGTTGTATGGGCTGGTACATCATCTTGATTACCAAAGGTGTGATCCAAGATTGTGGTTAGTACTGTTGTATTCATATAGACTTGTCCTTGTGTAGCTTTCTCTTCAAGATTGTGTAAGCTTTCACCATCTGTATTTGGTTCATCAAAGACTACATGAATTGATTCTTCAATCACCAAAGTTCTCTTGTTAAGTACTCCGAAAGCTTTACTGTGTCTGAGTATCCCATGAAGATTGCTTCATCAGCTTTTTCATCAAAAGAGTGTAGTTGATTCATGTTCAAGACAAAACATTTAGATTCAAACATATGTAAATGTGAAATGTTAGGTTTTCTTCCATTCCAAATTTCATAGGGTGTTTTTTCATGATGTTTGTTGATGATAGATCTGTTATGAGTATAGCATGTTGTATTTGCTGCTTCAGCCTAAAATTTTTTTGGTAGACATGCTTCTGAAATCATGGTTCTCACAGCTTCTTTGATTGTCCTGTTTATTCTTTCTGCTACACCATTTTGTTGTGGAGCCCCTGCTACTGATAGTTGATGTAGTACTCCATTCTCTTCACAGTAGGTTCTGATTACTTCATTTAGTAACTCTGTGCCTCTATCTGATCTTATTTTGATGATCTTCAATTCTTTTTCAATTTTTTATTCTTCTAAGCAAATTTGGTAGTTTCACGAGTGTTTCTTTTTTTTAGTGTTCATGAATATGGTCCAAGTAAATTTGGAAAAGTCATCCACTACTACTATAGTGTACATCTTTCCACTTACACTCACTGGTCTGACTGGTCCAAACAGATCCATATACAAAAGAAGTATGATTCTTGTTGTAGATTGATAAGGCTTTGACTTGAAAGAGCTTTAATTTGCTTCCCTTTCTAACATGCATCACAAAGACTTTCCTTCTTGAATATGATCTTTGGAAGGCCTTCAACTAGCTTGTTCTTTGACAATTTGTTGATGGTCTTGAAATTTAGGTGGTTCAGTCTTCTATGCCAAATCCAATTGGTTGATTGCTCTTTTTTTGACAAGTAAACATGTTTTTGCTTTTGTTGTCTTCCAATCCACCACATACATGTTGTCTTCTCATTTTCCTGCAAGTACAATTGTGCTGGTTTGACTGTGAATCACCTTGCATCCTTCTTTGTTGAAATGTACATTGTATCCTTTGTCACAGAATTGACTGATGCTTAGAAGATTGAAGCTTAGTTCTTTAGGATAAGCCACATTCTGAATCTTTAAATTGTTCTTGAACATTATGCCTTCCCCCTTAATTTTGCCAGGGTTTTCTTTGCCTCCAAATGTGACTTTGGGTCCATCAAACGCTTTAAAGTCAGTCAGCCATCCTTTGTTTCCTGTCATATGTCTGGAACATCCACTGTCTAGGTACCAGACATCCTACAAGAGAGTTTAGGTACCCAACACTGTGTGGGTCCATACCTGTTAGCAGTCATGCCTCTCATTACAAGTGTATATCCAAAGGATCTCTTTCTTGGATAGTTGAAATCATCAACTTCATATATGTAAGGCATGACAGAATAATATCTTGTAGATTTATTGATATTATACTGATACAATTCTCCACTTTTTGGTGCATTTGCATCCTTTTTCACTCTCCAAAATGTAGGAGGAAATCTATTTTCATATTGCATCTTGTGTCCAGGAATATGCCTAGGTTGGCTTTTCCTACACACATGTTGCTTGGTATGAAATGGTTTCTTCTTATATTTTGGGGGTGCAACATTCCAATCATCCTCTGATGGGTAAAGTCTTCCCTTACCTTTCAGTGAACCTTTACCTTTAATTGGTTGGTTTGATGATTTACTGTGCTGTCTTACTACACTGGATTTTGATTTCACTGGTATAAGATGAGTAGTTGAAACTATGGTCTGTCGTTTTCTGAATTTTGGCCCAGTTTTGGTCCTTGATTTAGAATTGTGTTGTCCATTATTTCCTTTCTCATCTTGACTGTTGTAGCCAAGACCTGATCTGGATCCAAACCTCTTTGGGGTTTGTAAGCAGGTGCATTAAGTGGTGCAGTGGTGCTTTTAACTGGTAGGGAGGTATTCTCAGCTGGCCTGTCAACACCAGATGTGTGATCATTTACTGTTTGTTGATCAGTTGAGTTTACTTCCTTACTAGTTGATTCAGCTTTCAGTTCATCCAGTTCTTTCTTTAATCTTTTATTTTCCTCTCTTAGATTCTCACATTCTTGTTCCAAAATTTCATGATTTAACTAAATTTCTTCAAATTTACTCATGAGGTTTTGGATTAGGTTTGCAGAATCAAATGGGAGAATAGAAGATTGTGCAGTGTCAGATGTGGATGTATTTGATGAGTATGAACTTGATTTTACCTCTATTTCATCACTTTCTTTAGCCATAAGGCATAGGTATGCCTTGTCATTGTCCGAGTTGTTGGATTCATCATCATCTGAATCATTGTCAGATGATTCTTCATCATTTTCACTACTGGTTTCAGCTTTAAGTGCCTTCTTGCTCTTTTACTTATCTGTTGTTTTGTACTTCTTCTTCTCCTCATCATTGTCTTTTTCTTTAGGAAAATCTACCTTGAAGTGTCCTTTCTTCTTGCAATTGCAACATCTGTATTTCATCATCTTTTTTCTTCATTTCTTTGCTTGAGCTTGACTTCTTGTTTGATGATGAACTTCCCTTGAATTTTTTCTTCTTGCTAACCTGTCAATGCGTTTAATCAGTAAAGCAATTTGTTCTTTTAGCTCCTGTGTCTCTGTGCTGCTTGTATCAGCCATTTTGCTTTGCTGGGGTGCAACCAGTGCACTGGCCTTGTGTGCCTCTGCTGGTGCACTGTCTTGACTGTTTAACTCAAATTCATGAGCCTTTAATTGAGTCATCAGAGTCAAAGTATCGGTGTTTGCAAGATTTATTGTTCCTCTGAGTACCGATGTGATGATCTTCCATCTTTTAGGTAGACCTCTCAAGATTTTCAGGCAAACTTCTTTCTGTGGGTGTGTATGTCCAAGTTGTTGCAGTTCACTGATGATGCTTGAGAATCCGTTATCCATTTGATCAATGGATTCACCAGTCTTCATTTTGAAGTTTTCAAATTTCTGTTTTGCAACAGACAATTTGTTTCTTTGACTGCCTCAGATCCTTCATTGATAAGTGCTAACTTATCCCACATTTCCTTTGCTGTTGTGCAGTCTTTGATTCTCATGAACATGTTATTGTCCAGAGTCTTCAAGATCATATCTTTTGCAACAAAATCGAGGTTTGCTCTTCTTCTATCATCCTTGGTCCAATCTTTCTTAGGTTTCTCTATTTCCTCCTTGATCTGCTCCTGTGGCTATCACAGTCATGATCTTGATTGGGCCATCATTATAACATCCAGCATCTCCTCATGAGTTACTGCAAGATGAGATAGCATTCTTATTTTATATTAATCAAAATTATTAACATTGAATATGGGCACTTTAGACATGAAATTTGAGGAATCCATAATCACAAATAAAAGATATATTTAGAAAGCACAAATTTGAAAACTACTTTGAAAATATGTGATCTCCTTGTTACCAGAAATCAGATCTGAACGGGTTCTGATACTAGGAACACTGCTCCGATACCAATTGTTGGTCCCAGAGAAGGGTATAACTATAGTCAGAAGGGGTGAATGACTATAGTGGAGTTTCAAAAACTTTTCTCGAAATAAAAGCTTTTGGGCACCGGATAAGTCCTTTCCTAATTACTGGTTCAAAGTAGATTATGCAAACACAGATATAGAATGCAATAAAATAAAGTGCTGTAACGTAAATTGCTAAAAGTAAATAGACACAAAGGCTTATAGTGGTTCAGGGTGGTATAATCCCTTAATCCACTCTTCTCCTGTGATGATTGGAAGAATTCACTATTGTCTTGCAATGATACAATAGTAAGATTGTCCTTGGCTACACAAGCTTCACAATTTACAAAACTATCACTCATTTGCTTCAAAAGCTTCAGTGACTCATTCTTTCACACTGCTCATTGGGAACAAATCCTTCAGCAGCTATCACAAACACAACTCCTTCTAAGATGGCTCTGATTCAGTTGCTTGACTGGTGTGAATTGGATTCATAGATTTGTTGATCAATCTCGGTGCTTGTTATGGAATTTGAGCTTTGATTGCTGAGTTGATCTCTAGATGTATTCTTTAAGTTCAGATAGAAGGCTTTTCAAATTGACAGAGTTTCTGCTTGTTCTTATGTTATTCAATCATTACTTTTCTTGTCTGTCAATGCCTTCTATTTATAGCCTTGATAATCCTTAATTTGAATTTCAGTCCATTGGCTATTTAATGTGGGGAATAATCCTTGATTTAATTCTTGATTACTCCTTAATTATATTCTTCTTGATTTCAGTGATCCGGATTTTCTCCAAACGTTCATCTCAAAATCCGTCCTTGATTGATCATCTATTGATTGTGCATTTAATGCTTGATCTTCTTATTATTCACACGTTCTGAATAAGTATGGATGATATAACTTAATCAGCTTATACTTTACTTGATCGGTGAAGGGTTTTCCCTTACTGAGCCGTTTGAATCTTCTTTCACTGCTTTTCTATCACTCAGCCGGTAAGCAGTTTACTTTGCCGGTTCATTGCTTGCTTGATTTCTTTCATCTTTCAGGTACTTCTTGTACTTCACTGATCTTGATTTGTGTGAGATCAGTGTACACCATATTTAAACAACGAATTTCATCACTTGTAATATAACTTAGACTTATCCAAGGTCATCACAGACTTCCTTGGTTATAAGTCACTTCATAATGCCTTCATGCTTCTCTGCTGGTACTTGGCTGTCTTCACTCTGCCGGATTTCTGTTTTACTTAGTCATCCTACCAACTAGTACAATACTTGTCTGACTCAACTTATACAACATGTCAGACTCTAAGTAAAGACTTATACAGAGTTTTCTAACTTATTTCAGGCTTGCTATAACAGCTAGTATGACCATCATCAAAACATAATAAAATGTTCCTAACACATTCAAAGGAATATTACATACTTAGACCAGATTGGCACTGTGTTGAAAGACTCATCATCAATTTTTATACCTTCCTCCAATTTTTGATTTCTATTATGTAAGAGCCAAAGTACCAAGCACATTCCACTAGCACCCAATCTGCAACATCTTGGGAATTGAACAATGCTACTAAACACGCAATTAATTCTTTCAGAAAACTTCTTGTGTTCAAAACTATAGATTCTAAGCACATGTGCCACTAAACATCGAACTCATGAGCATTTGAAAGAAAACCTCATATTATGTTACCCTTATTAAGACACTGACAACATGTGTCCAAATTATTTGAAATGTTAGATTAAGTGAAAATAATTGAAGTACAAAAATAATGTGAATTGTCTGGTCGTAAATAGTACATGTTCAAATTTATTTTAAATGACAAACAAAAAAGTAGGGAGATCCTTCAGTTAAACATATTCTTCATTTTCTCTGAGTAACAAAGGGCATAAAGAGGTTGTCTCAATGATCTATAGATTTACCAAAGCATTGAGACAATTATCTTTATCAATACAAGTGGAAAAAACCGTGAATGCAAATTTAGAAGTATTCGTATACCTAATAATATATGCAATATAACATTATATTGTTAATTTATCAAATTTAATCAAAACACGTGCGAATGCAAGTGCATTTTGCTAATATATTATATAAGGATAATAAAATAAGTTTGTTCAAGTTGCTCTTCGATAGAGATAGGGATCATATAATACATCTTGTATACGTACAATTGATACTATATTTTAAGTCCACGTCCATTTCGTCATTAATATATGTATCTCAACTCTCGATCAGCTGTCTGAATGCAATCTCATACATACTATAAAGCTTAAACTTTGAAGGAGGAATCATTCATACTGGAAATTAAAGTGAGAAAAGAAGGAATTGAAGAATAATATTCACATGCACAATTCATGAAATTATATATATAGACTATAGAGAGAGGATATAGCATGGAAGGTGGAGTTCAAAAGGCCAATAAAGAGGAATTCACGGTATTCTGGAGGACAATATGGGAAAGGCCATACATAATGCGTCTTGCAGCATCAGCTGGACTTGGTGGCCTTTTATTTGGCTATGACACTGGTGTTATATCTGGTGCTTTGCTTTACATTCGGGACGACTTCAAATCAGTTGATAGGCACACCTGGTTACAGGTAATTAATTAATTAATTAATTAGCTAGACTAGCTAGTTTGAGATTATATATATAGCATGTTTAATTATTACGATATTCAAATTTTTTTTTTCTTCTTCTTAATGGGAAACGATACATAAAAGGAAACTATTGTGAGCACAGCAGTAGCAGGAGCTATAGTTGGTGCAGCAATAGGCGGTTGGGTGAATGATCGTTTTGGGCGAAAGAAATCAATCCTTTTAGCTGATTTCTTGTTTTTCATAGGGGCTGTAGTTATGGCAGCTTCACCAAGTCCAGCAGTTATACTTGTTGGTAGATTATTTGTAGGTCTTGGGGTTGGAATGGCTTCTATGACAGCTCCATTATATATATCTGAAGCTTCTCCAGCCAGTATTAGAGGTGCATTAGTAAGTACTAATGGCTTGCTAATCACTGGTGGACAGTTTTTGTCTTACCTCGTCAACCTAGCATTTACCAAGGTACGTACGTATATATGGAATCTATCTACCTACCTACCTAGCTAGCTTGTTAATAATTATACATGAGATAATTAATCAATTAATTAATATATATGTGTCTTTACTTAATAATATATACAGGCACCAGGTACCTGGAGATGGATGCTTGGGGTAGCTGGAGTTCCAGCCCTTTTTCAGTTCATCTTGATGATCTTTCTTCCTGAGTCTCCTAGATGGCTTTATAGGAAGGTAGGTTAATCAAGAGCTAGCTATAATAATTAGTTCAGATATATATGTATAGATAGTGGTTAGGACTCAGAGTTTGTTCCCTGCTGTGCTGTGCTGGCCTAACACGTACTGAAATAATTAATGATCAGAATAAAGTTGAAGAAGCAAAGGCAATACTAGAAAAGATATATCCGGCAGAAGAAGTGGATGAACAAATAAAAGCTTTGGAGATTTCACTTGAAGCTGAGAAAGCCGAGAAAGTTAATAGTACTGGTGGATTCTTTTCCAATCTGAAAGGGGCATTAAGTAACATGGTGGTTCGTAGAGGACTTTATGCCGGCATAACAGTTCAAGTTGCTCAACAATTCTGTGGTATAAACACAGTCATGTATTACAGTCCTACTATTGTTCAACTAGCTGGATTTGCTTCAAACAGGACAGCTTTGGCGCTGTCTCTTGTGACGTCTGGTCTGAACGCCCTTGGTTCAATCGTAAGCATGGTTTTTGTGGACAGATATGGAAGGAGGAGGTTGATGTTGATCTCCATGACTGGAATCATAGTGTGTCTTTGTGTATTATCAGTCCTGTTTTTTGAAGCTTCAGCTCATTCCCCACATGTCAGCTTCTCTGACTCTAACAGCTTTGGTGACTACTCTACTACATGTTCCACTTTCATCACTAGTAATACTTCTGCTAATGCATCATCATCTTGGAACTGCATGAAATGCCTGAAAGCTTCTTCTGGATGCGCATTCTGCACAAATGGAATGAATAAAGTAAGTAATTTCCTTGAAATATACCTGTGCTCAAACTCAAGAAATTTTTAACATTCTTGACTCATTTAGAGTATTATTACTAGATTCAACTTGAACCATTTATTATTATTACACTTTGTTACTTACACACCTAAGCTAGCTAGCAGAAACAAATGGAAAGCTACTTCTTTGAAGAATATATGTACATACATCTTACCTTTGCTTGTCAACAATCAACAATCATTTAAAAATTTCATTCTTGAAAGGAGGGCAATAATTAATGCCGATGATTGCACTTGTTTATTTGTTAGTATGATCCAGGAGCATGCTTAGCAAAGGAAAAAGTCGTTAAAGAAGCATGTCGCGCTGGAGGACGAGTGTGGTATACACAGGGTTGTCCGAGCAAATTTGGATATTTTGCAATCATAATCCTGGGATTGTACATCATATCATACGCTCCAGGTATGGGTACAGTTCCATGGATAGTGAACTCAGAAATATATCCATTGAGATATAGAGGCATAGGTGGTGGAATTGCAGCAGTTTCTAACTGGATTTCAAACCTGATAGTGAGTGAAACATTCTTGACTCTAACCAAGGCCCTTGGTTCAGCTAGCACTTTCCTTTTGTTTGCTGGGTTTTCTTTCATGGGTCTTGTAGCCATTTTTTTCCTTGTACCTGAAACTAAAGGTCTGCAATTTGAGGAGGTTGAGAGATTGCTCGACAAGGGTCACTCCCCGGTTTCCTGTTTTAGCCGCAAAGAAGATGCAGAGAAAGAGCAAATAAAAGATGATGAAAAGAAAGAGCAAGTAAAAAAAGATGATGCAGAGCAAGTGAAGGAATTGATTGCAGAGGAACCTCGCAAGTCTGACAACGTATTGTAGTTGCAGGGATTCTTCATTGCACCGTCATTGTTAGATGTGTAACGAATGCAAACCGGACCAATGAATACTTTCTGCAATCTTAACAATCGTCGTATTAGATGACCATTAATATTACGATGACAACTGAATAATGTTTTCTAGTCTGTTTCTCCACCTCTTTAAGGAACTTGGGCCTCATATTACGACTAAGATTTTGTGGTAGGTTGGAAAGTAGAAGTTGTGGCTCAACCCACGATTATATATAAAAAGAAAAACATACATTCTCATTCCAACCAAAAGTTTTCGCTTTGCGGTTTACAATAATTAGTAATCATAGTATGGCAATCCCAACTCTAGACCATCCCAGAACCAAAACCAAAGCAAATTTACACAATCCAGAACCCAACCACCATAAAGGAGACACAAATATTAGCTGCTTCGCAGAAACTTCAAATGATACTTCAACAGAAGCCCCATATCTATTTATCTCTCAATACAAACCATTTACTTGACAGGAACACATAAATATATCCATACTCTAACGCACTGTGACATAACATGAAGTATTCAATCATAAGGTATGCCTATATTACATCCCTAATTAATGAGTTGTTGAAGTAGAAGCTTCTTCTCTTGGTTCTCTCAGGTACTCCAGAAGCCTTTTAGCCTGCCAAAAAAAAAAAAACCTTATCACCATAAGATATAACACACACTAAGCACCCTCCAAGCCATCAACTTCAACAAAATAAGTAACACATAAATGAATAAGTATGAACACTACGCCATATAGAAGCTAAAAATCACACAAACTAACTCCCACCCTCGTCCATTTCCACCTTTTTCAACTGGACAAATCATCAGCACCAAAACTTTGGAATTTAATATGATGAACGGTTGTTGGTGTGAATAAGATTTTGGAACAACTTAGTTCAAGGTATAACATCTAAAACTTATAAAGCTCCACTAAGTACTCTAATATAGGACAAATGACCTTGGGGAGCAACACAGATGTAGAAGGAAAACCACCAGGTTATCAACCATAATAAATGTTATTGGATATTTTTTTGTTTGGTATGATCATGTTATCATTTCAAATTGCAAGGCTACCTAGCTATCTAAAAGAAACACCCAAAGAACAAACTCCAAGTACCTAACTAGACAGAACAGCAAAACAATTTGCAATCAACAACTGAACAAGACAATGAATTCACTGTTATATTCCAAAAGCATGCTGCGATTGATCACCTAATTATGAACTCATGGAAAAATTCAGTGCATCTACATTGTTCAAAAAAGAATTATCTTCTTAACTAAAAGAAGCTCAAAGGCTCGCCTTGTGTTTAGCCTTAGCAGTCCCAGTCTGTGAAAGAGCAACAAGAAGAGGAATCCCACCCTCCCTAACCAACAAATCACGGTTCCTAAAGCTATCCCCACACAACTGCAACAATGTCAGCACAGCAAATTCCTTTCCTTTATCTGAAGAACCATCCTCAATCGCTTCAACAAGCGCTGCAATCCCTCCTTCCTCCACAATAGCCTCACTCCCAGACTCAATCACAGCCAAACTATTCAACACCACCATTGCCTTCTCCGCCAATCCTGTGCCTTGATCTACCACCAATCCCACCAACGGCCTTATCGCCCCTGCATTCACCGCCCTCTCCTTATTCGACTTAACCAAACAAAGCTTATAAAGGGTTGTTAAAGCATCCTTCTTTCCTCTCTCTGAAAAACTTTCCAACAAAGCGACTAAGGGTGGAATGGCACCACATGCCCCAATCGACAGCTTATTTTTATCATCCACCAACGCTAAATTCAACAATACACAAGCTGCATTCTGCTTTGAAATTTCAGTCCCAGTTTTCAAAACGTAAATCAAGGGTTTCACAGCTCCAGCATTTGACAAGAGAGTTGTGTTTGTTTCATAGAGTGAAAGATTAAACAGAGCCGTTACCGCATGCTCTTGTGTAAACGGGTCGGAGTAACGTAGAAGCCGAATTAGAGCTGGTATAGCTCCGGCATCACCAATTAAAGCTCGATTATCGGGTCGGTTCTTTGCTAACAACCTCAATTTAGCTGCGGCAGACCTCCTTATAGCCATTGACTTAGAATTCAACCCGTCGATACAGAGCTTAACCGTAGGAAGAAGATCCTCCGGTGAAATGCTATTAATAATTCCCGTGGAAAAGGAGTCGCGTAGGAGAAACCCGGGCCAGGGTTCGGGTTCACGCTCGGGGTTGGAGCTAGGGTTTGGTCGGAGATCAGGGATGATTGAAAGACGACGGAGCTCACCGGAAATGTTAGAAAAGTCGCTAGCAAAGGATTGAGATAGGTCTAGAGAATGATAAAGGTCGTGGCTTTGGGAAGAGAAGATATTGGAACGGGAAGAGGTGTAGGAAAGGGGTTTAGTAGCGAGCTCGGCGAGACGGAGGTCGATGACGGCGGAGTCGGACAAGTTAAAAGAGAAGGATGGGGAGCTGTGTGAGAGGACATGGTCGAGCGGAAAGCGGCGGACTTTGGAGGAGGAAGAAGGAGGGGCGTAGAAGAAACGGTGAGTTGAGGCCGAAGGGAAGCTAGGAGTGGAATTGGAATACGAATCTTCCAGCAACACCATTTCTGTTACACTTGCATGCAAATCACAAAGAGGGGAAGAGAAGTGAAAACAACTGGTGTTAAATAAAGTAATGATAATTTTACTTTGGCCTAAGTGAAGTAGTAGCATATTATGAACTATGAAGAAGAAGAAGAAGTTTGAATGGCGGATAGATAGTGGCAGAGTTTAGTTCGTTTGAGAATTGAGACGTGGGTAAAAAGAGTGGGGGCAGCAAAAGGTAGATCAAGGAAGACGTTGGAGATTGCATGATGTAAATTGCAGCAGGATTAAACGGCGTCGCTTCTGCTCAAAACGACGTCGTTTTGAGTTTTTATTTATTTAAAGCTCTGCATCAAAACGGCGTCGTTCGGCCCTAGTAACAACGGAAAATTTTAAGACATCGACTCTCATATTGGAGACTCCTTATCGGAGACTATATCGGAGACCATATCGGAGACTCCTTATATCGGAACCTCTGTCTTAGGATTTCCGAGACACCGATATAATATTTATGTCAGCAAAGCAACTTTAGCAATTAATTTAATTTAATGTAGGGTCAACATGTTTCTTTAACGAACCTTAATTTACACTATATTCGGTTCAAAATATAAGTCATTCTAAGAGTTTTCACACAAATTAAAAAATTGGTTGAATGCTATTAATTTGAAGGTTAATGTCTAAAATACCCATTGACCATCATTAATGTAATAGTTGTTAAGTAATGAAAAGTTGTTAGATACATAATAAATTAAGGATAAGATAAAGAAAAAGTAATAAATGTTGCATTGGTAATGTAGAATGACTTATATTGTAAGATAAGTAAAAAAGTATACGATGACTTATATTTTGGACCAGATTTAGTATCTTTTTGTTATTATCATAAACCTTGATGTTGTCTCTTAACTTCGATTTTTCTTTTGAAGGATAACAACGAGGAAGAGGCCTAGATTTCAATCCCAATATACTATTAACTGAATGCCATAAAGATATGATTTACCACATCAGGAAAACTGAGATTGTTGGCATTAAATGGTAAGAAATTGGGTCTTGGCATGGTAATCATTCTTTTCAATAATCCAAAAAGAGGTTCGGATGGTGACTGACATTAACATAAAAGGTCTTAGGACACTCCCAGCAGAAGCCCTATACGGTGCCCTATCCCTAAAATTAAGATAAAAAATAGAGTTTCGCTTCAAATAGCTCCTACAGCAGAGTCCCTATCCCTATTTATTTTTAGGGATATGAACAGTGCATCCCTACTTGTGGGGATGCACTGCCCTAAACATATTTAATTATTAAAAATTATAGGGATAGAGATAGGGATGCTGCTGGAGTGAAATAATAAATATTTAATGTGTATAAATAGGGTTGTGAGGTAGAATATGTATTATTTAATATTATTTCAATGTTATAGGGATAAGGATAGGGATGCTGTTGTAAAGGTTCTTGAATTGAGATGTTGTAAAATAGGGATATGTATTATTATATATTATTTTATGGATAAAATTTGGGGCCTCTGCTGGGAATGCCCTTAAAACACCTAATGAACCACAAAATGTGGAGGGGTGAGGTGACGAGCGGCCACAATACTCTCTCTTAGTATTAGACTATCTCCAATAATAACACTTTATATCACCCTTTAATTACATTCTTTTTTGTTCCGGTTACACTTTATAAATAAATTTACTCCAACAAATACCCTGTATACAATCCTCTTAAACCAATTTTTTTTTTCTGTAAACCAAATAAATTCCCTGCACAAATCAACTCAAAGCATCTGTAAAATGAAATTTGATCACTCAGTAAAACAACAAAAATAAACTGAAAGCCGCAAATTTCCTTCACATACAATAGGTGAAGAATGAAGAACTTTCATGCTTCATTTCCATTTAGATTTTGAGAAGAGCTTGAACATATTTGTTAAAGTGCCCAAAAAAGGAAGCAAGAAAGAAATGAACTTTCTGATTTCAGAAATAGATGATTTGTTGGGTTCTGCAATTCTAACATTTGTTGGATGGCTATTTGATTTTGCAGGTAGGAGAGAAGAAACGAAATTGGAGGGAGGACTATTTACTCCAAGATGCACTCCAGATCTCAAGGCTTGTGTAGAGGAATTAAGGAGTAGAGGGTAGATAAAGGTACTTACTGTGGGCATTAAGGAGGTGTACATTACTTCAAAAGTCTTTTAAAGTAGATGGTCAAGAGACCATTGTGGACAGTCTTAGGTCTTAGCATAAAACATCTCACTTTCGATACTGCAACAACATGACAAAACAATGGCCAAAGACCAGGTTAGTTTTGGGGTCAGGTATTTGAAATTCCACCCTTAGTAATATATCAATCAATTGGCTTAGCCCAAGTTTGGGATCAGGTCTGGCCTACCATAAATCCATCACCGCATAAAGCATATTACCCTTAAACAAGTTTTGGGTATGGTATTTGTACGTCTATCCTTAGTAAAAAAACCTTTAATGGGCACACACTCAAAAAGTCTCTTCTCAAGGTCTCGAAAAGGTCTTGATGTCAGGAGGTTCTACTATCTCCTAAGTAACCCTATTACTTGCCTAGTTACACCGTTGTGAAAAAAAACTATTATTCTATATTTCCCATGCAATGACACTCATACAATTTTGGATGAAGATGGGAGACCTCCTCTTGGGAATAATACTCTTCTTATTAAATTTATAAATGATAGTTTTGTCATGTCAGCACTGATCCATGGACATGAAAATATTATTCTACCACTATGATCCTTCATCTCGGGAAAATATTTTTCCCGAGAAACGTGAAATGTGTTAGATATTTTATTCACAAAGTCTGTTTTTGTTTTGAATGTGTTGTTGCACACTGAGTGCGACAGGTGTCGCCGAAAAGAAACGGGCAGCGCCTCCTGTGGGGGCTCGGGGGCAACGCCCCCAAAACCTAAAAGAACCTATGTGAATGACACACTATTTCGTAGAAGGGATTTTTCATTGGAACACACCATTTCGGTGGTGCATGTTCATTGGGACACATCCTTTGAAGACGAACTGGTTTGTTCTTTCATGAAGAGGTACAGTGTGTTTTTTCGTTGTCTATTTATAGACATCAGATGCATTCGAAGATGTTCAAGTTTTTGTCATAAGCATCATCAGTACAAAAAACGTATTGTGTCTCTAAGTTGTACTCCATTGAATCCTGAGAGAGATCTAAAACATCTCTTTAAAGAAATGATTACGTGCCTTGGAGAATCTTTCTATCTGTTTGTTTTATCTCATTGTTCTACCAAAATGTTGACGGTGAATGAATGTCAAACGCGTAATTTCTGTTTCATTTAATGTAAAATTCAAAAAAGTGTTTTTGTTGCAAAATATGACACAAAATAGAGGGTAAAAGTGCTAAATTTAAAGATACGGAGCAAGTCCCAAAATTGACCCAAACATATAAGGTGTTTTGCGCTAATCACTCTAATAATTATGTCAGCAAAGCAATGTTGTATTGCTATAGAATTTAATAAAATTTATATTTATTATTCAAAAAACAATATATCTATATTGTATACATTAGATATACAAGTATTTAAGTTTATATGTTGCATGTGAGTGGTATGGTCAAAATGAACGTATCGACACATGACTGCTCGGCTCGAGACATTGTTGGGCAAAATTATCAATATAGCATATTGTTTAACACGTAATTCAATCAAAAACGAAAATAGAAAATAGGACAGAAAACTTATTGACTGAGGCGAGTGTAGCACTCTATCCTTAAGACGTTTTTGCCCCGATTATGTGCACATGGTAATGGCAATCGTCTCCAAAGATACAACAGTCATACCTTCTTTGGATTGTTTCACTTCAATGAGAAGAAGACAGCGAACCGACTTGTTCTGTTAATCTCTTCTTGACTCGAAAAATATGCAAAGTATTTGTATGAATAGTTAATGGAAACTGGCCAGAATTTTGTCTAAGAAAAATTCTTACAAAAAACAAAATCCACATTCTTTTTGTTGTAGTGACGGATTTTATAGGAGAAAGATGTTAATGGTTGCAACCTTTAACCGAAAGGATACAACCTTTTACATAGTTGTAACTTTCCACCGAACCGATGCGACCCTCCATTAATTTTTAATTCAAAATTCTCCTATAGACATGACTGGTAAGGTACTCATTGTTGGTCCTAGAGAAGGGTAAAAGTATAGTCGAGGGGGGTGAATGACTATACTGGAGTTTCAAAAACTTTTCTCAATATAAAAGTTTTTGTGCAGCGGATAAGTCCCTTCTTAAAATGTTGATTCAAAGTAGGATATGCAATCACAGATATAATATGCAATGAAGTAAGTGCAGTAAAGTAAAGTGCTAAAAAGAAAATAGACATAAAGGTTTATAGTGGTTCAGGGTGGTGTAATCCCTTAATCCACTCTTCTCCTGTGATGATTGGAGGAATTCACTATTGTTTTCACATATACAATAGCACGATTGTCCTTGGCTACACAAGCTTCACAATCTCCAAGACTAACACTCCCTGGCTTCAAAAGCTTCAGTGACACAGTCTTCAACACTGCTCCTTGGGAACAAATCCTTCAGCAGCTATCACAAACACAACTCCTTCTCAGATGGCTCTAATTCAGTTGCTTGACTGGTATGAATTTGATTCACAAATGTTGTTGATCAATCTCAGTACTTGATGTGGAATTTGAGTTCTGATTGCTGAGTTGATCTCTAGATTTTTCCTTTAAGTTCAGATAGAAGGATTTTCAAATTGGAAGGGTTTCTGCTTGTTCTTTTTAGATTCAATTGTTGTTGTTTTTTGTCTGTCAATGCCTTCTATTTATAGCCTTGATTTTCCTTGATTTGAACTTCCGTCCGTTGGCTATTTAATCTGGGGAATGATCTTTGATTTAATTCTTGATTCCTCCTTAATGATATTCTCATTGATTTCAGTGTTCCGGATTTTCTCCAAACGTCTATCACAAAATCCGTCTTTGGTTGATTCTTGATTTATTATGCATTTAATGCTTGAGCATCTGAATCTTCCTTGTTATCTCACGCTATGAATAAGTATCAGTGATATACCTTACTCAGCTGTTCATTTACTTGACTGTTGATTCAACGGTTGAGTGTTTATGCTGACTTAGCCGTTTAGTTCTTCCTTCACTTCTTTGTCTTTACTCAACCGATAGATAGTTCACTTTGCCGGTTCACTGCTTTCCTGATTTCTTTGAGTCTATAAGATTTCTTGTACCTCACTGATCTTTGATTTGGGTGAGATCAGTGTACACCATATTTAACAATAAATTTCATCACTTGAAATATAACTTAGACTTATCCAAGGTTATAAGTCATACCATATGTCTTTAAGCTTCTCTGCTGGTACTTGGCTGCTTTCACTCTGCCGATATTCTGTTTTACTTAGCCATCCAACCAACTAGTACAATACTTGTCTGACTCAACTTATACAACATGTCAGACTCTAAGTAAAGACTTATACAGAGATTTCTAACTTATTTCAGGCTTGCTATAACAGCTAGTATGACCATCATCAAAACATAGTAAAATCTTTCTAACACTCATCTAACTTGTGACATTTGACAATTGGAAGATTAACGCACCTGCATGGGAGGTAATTATCACATATGAGTATCATGGTGTATGTTGGAGATAGAAGTCTGGGAAGTGATGACCTGAAGATTATGACTTAAAAAGGGAAGAAAATTGGCCAAATATGGGCAAGGCATTTGAGGACGTGTTGAAGCTGCAACCATCATGGTGATATGATCGACCTATCATAATGGTAGTGTAACGCCCCGTTCCCGAACACCGGGTCCTTATCCGAAAAAGGAACGTTCGACGTATAATATAAAATAAATTCCACATTATACGTAAGCCTCTACAACGTCGTATTGAGTTAAGCAAATCGGAAGCAAAAGACTCGGGTATATTTTTTTCAAAACATCCAAGAATAGAAACTCAAAATTTTAAAGATGGAAATGTAACTTTATTACAACGGAAAACCAAACGAAACTTATAATGTATGAAAACCTCCTAAAGAAACAATACAAGAATAAAAATACAAATCTCAAAGGGGAATGTATCGTATCCAAAACCAAGTAAAACACCTAGTCCAAAATGTCATATGAAAATGAACAAAATTTAATGCTCCAACATCGGCGTCCTCAAACGTCGTCATCAAAGTCCTCATCGTACTCTGGTTCAACCTGTTCATCTTCTATCCCCCAAACACATAATAAAAACATGCATTTGAGGTAAGTATATTGTACTCAGTAAAAGGTAGAAGCTACAAATTAATTAAGGTTTATAACGCAAGATTTATAATTAATAGATTTTCTTTATAAGACCGACTCAATCTAGGGTTCACTTCATGTCCATCAATATGTCATGACTATACGTATCTAGCACGTCAGGTCTCAAAGGCATTATGCATGGCATGTATCAGCCTGAAGATATACTTGCTAACAATCGGTGATTGGCACCGATAGCTCCGGGGTCTCCCCGGCATGCGTATACGTTCCATGAATTTCCTCCGCTACCCTTCAGTCTTTTGAGCCAATAGCATTTTTCACTTTTTTGAACGTATCACATCGCCGATATGATTCGGTGTCTTACCAAGAATAGCATGACATTTAATCTTTTTACTAGCACGTATGTAATTTATAATATGTTAACTAGCCACCTAGGTGTTTTCAAGGTAAAGCTCCCCTTAACGACTCTACTCCCTCACTTATACATCTAGACACCACATCCTATCATGTACACAGACATTGGTGAATTCTAATCCACCAAAGAACAAGCCTATCATGCTCTTCCGACGGTCCCAGACTTCAACTCTTTGGAAGAGTATATCCGGTGCTAGAACTAAACGCATCAGAAACTCAATCAAGGATTGTTCATGTTAAATTAATGTTATTAGATCAAGAAACAACATTTAAAACTCATTCCATAGCTTAAAACAACAGTTTTTCAAAAACTGGGGCCAATGCATGCGCATTCTCTGGAATGCGTCCGCATTGATCGTCTAGAAACTTGCTGGAAGTTTCTGTCCGGCCAATGCGTGCGTATTGCTCATGCTGGGAGCAAATCTGACCATCCTGAAATAGCAATGCATGCACATTCCAATGAATGTGTGCGCATTGAACCTGATGTGAAAAGGATGGGACATCCTGAATCACGAATGCATGCGCATTCGACGCTGTAAAACCCTAAAACACGATTTTTCTGCACTCTATGATCTGTGCTCGATTCCAAATATGTTCTACACGAATATACTAAAAAAATAGCATAAAAACACAACTTTTACAAACCATAATAGCTCTTGATCCTTAAACAACACATAGGTATAATTTCTAACACAAAACACATCAAATCACAACGTAACCCTTATAAACCATAACTAATTCACAGGAAGACCCTCTTACTGTTGGATGTAATATCACCGGATGGATCATAGATCCACCCGATTACGCAGCGGAAAGTACAAGATCTAGATCTAATCAACCAAAATACAGAAAAAATAGATCTATTCTACGAGAGGGTTAGATTACCAACCTTTTATGGTGCAATGCTCCAAGAACAAAAGGCCAATCCAAGATCCAAGCTAGATGAGAAGCCACAGTCTTCCAACGTGTGTCTCCAAGCACCACCAGGTGGATGGTGTTTCAAGCCGCCGGACCTCCTCGATATGCTACCGGAATAATCCCGAGGATTATCCCAACTCAAAACCCTAGTGTTGAAGCCGAAAATTCTAGGCTTCCAACACTCCCAATAATTCGAAATTATGTATGTCATAAGGCTTGGGAGAACTCTCTTTATATAGGAGAGTAATCCTTGTCCTCCAAGGATTTAATAATTAAAAGATAATTATTAGATTAACCTTATTCCAAATAAAAGATAAATAAAATAATTATCCTAAAAAAATTAGGTTAAATATTATTATCTAATATTTCATGAATTATCATTTAACAAATAAAAGATAATCACATGTTAAATAATTATCCAAGAAAACTAATTCCTTGATAATTAAACAATAACAAAATGCGCCCCATCCTAATTAAATAAAGGTCCATGCGCATTTTTTTTGACACATTGGGCCGAGTCCACGATAAATTTCTTTTCCATGTATTTAATTATCTATTCCAACTAAACAATTAATCCACACATCAATTAAATAGTCCAATCCAACTATTTAATTATAATTGAGGTGAAACGACTAGAAAACATATATGCTATATTAGGAGCCACGTCGGGGACCATGAACCCATATTCAGTAGCTACAATAAATTAAATAAAATTATTCGTCAGACCGAACAATTATATTCAATCTATTAATTCCGGGATTACACCACCATAAACCCGAAACTGAACTCTGCCGAATATAGATAACTTATACTCAACTATGAGTTGTAAGGTGTCCATTGATATAATCATTACATACGGATAAATCCTCCATAGACTGCTCGTTACGATTCGGGATATCTCCGTAAACCCTTCTTGAAACCTCTTATCCTTATTTACCATTAACCCCCTAGTGACCAATTAGTTCATAACTAATATAATATGAACTGAGCTCATCGATCAGTTTCTAGGATTAACAAATAATGGAACTGTCTGTCTACTTCCCGAGGGAAAGAATGGATTCCATATCTATGATAGCACAGACTACTCACTCATACTAGAATAGGGCCAACGAGAAGAGTGGGACCACATACTATGAAGTGATCCTTACAAACACATCAAATCCAACCCTAGTCTAAGCAGTTGTCTGTGATCACCTCAGGATTGAGATTAATCCATATATGATCATCTTGTGATTCGATAAGACTTCTCGATTACGGAATTATATCGAGAACTCAAATCAAATCGGTCCAGCCTTATATGATTATCATCATATATAAATGCCCCACTAGGCACCCTATTACCGACAGTCCGGATAAGACTGTCACACCTAAAGTGTTCTGGGCGCATTAATAGCAAATTAATCATGAGACCCGTACTCAGATTAATAAACGCTATGGACTAAGTTAATTTTAAGTACATCTCACTAACTCAATCCTCTTGTATATAGCCATACACTGAGTTATGTGATTACATAAACGAGGTACTTAGGGTTTTCAGTTGTGTCTTAATTATAAGCATACATGCATATAATCAGATGAATTATTAATTCTGTCCTAAAACAATTATATAATTTTCTTTCGGGCATTACACCTAACACTTACTTGATTGCAAGCAAACTCCAACTCCAAACCAAGAAAAATCTACAGCAAAACTTGATCCTTTCCCTAGAAAGCCTATGTGATCAATCCAAATTCGAATTGGACTCGATCACACGTTTCTATAACAAATATCCTACGAATCCTTGAGTTTTAATCCATAAAACTCATCCAAATCAACATCTAGGTCGAAATTACATACCTTGACAAAGCTTCAAACTTTTGTATTGAAACGATGCCCTCTTCACGACGATTCCAACACTCTACTCGAATCTGAAAACTGTTAAGAAACGCCTTATAATTTTGAAGAAGTCTTTTAGGCCATTGCTATTGCTCTCAAGCGTTTCTCAAAAACGTAAAACCAATTTCTGATTTTTGCTAATAGATTATACGCATAATGAGGTGATTATTTTCCTTAAATAATCATTCCCAAAATAATAACCTAATTTTTATTTTCCTTAATTGTCCTTTACTTATAATTAATCGAATTCCCCCAAGACACACACACACACACACACACACACACACATATATATATATATATATATATATATATATATATATATAATGCACTTTAATTCCAAGAATAAAATAGGGAACATAATATTTCGTTTTTGCAAAATGACACGTCCGCCCTTTCCCGAAAATCGGAATATTACATTCATCCCCCCTTAAGAGGAGTTTTGTCCTCGAAACTTGAACATACCTGGTAAATCGACAAAATTCGGAAACTCGCTGATCATGTCTTCTTCAACTTCCCAAGTTGCTTCATTATGTGAACGATTGCTCTATTGCACCAAAACCAAACGGATCAACCGTCTTTTGATAATCTTTTCCTTCAAATCTAGAATCTTGATCGCTTCTCATCATAAGCAAGATTATCTTGAAGAACTTCCGGATCAACTGTAGCTTCAACATCAGTCTTTGTCAAATACTTCTTCAACAGTGATACGTGGAAAACATTATGGACTCTCGACATCGAATTCGATAACTTGAGCTTATAAGCCAAAGGTCCAACCCTTTCCAGAATCTCAAACGGTCCAACATACCTTGGACTTAGCTTTCCCTTTTGTCCAAAATGTTTAACTCCTTTCATTGGTGAAACTTGTAGATAAACTCTTTCACCAACATCAAACTCAAGAGGTCTTTTTCTAACATCTACCCAAATTTTCTGTCTATTTTGTGCTGCCTTCAAGTTCTTCCTAACCAACAAAACCCTTTCTTTAGCTTGTTCAACCAATTCCGGCCCGGTGACTTGGCTTTCCCCAACTTCATCACAAAACAAAGGTGTTCGACATATTCTCCCATACAAAGTTTCAAACGGTGGAATGCCTATGCTTACGTGATAACTATTGTTATAGGAAAACTCTGCTACGGGTAGGTAGTCATCCCATTTATCCGCCTACTTCCAGAACACATGCCCTTAACATATCTTCTAGTGTTTGGATTGTCCGTTCGGACTGCCCGTCTGTTTGAGGATGAAAGCCCGTACTCAAATCCAATTTTGTACCTAAAGCCTTTTGCAAAATCTTCCAAAAATGAATGACAAACTGACTATCGCAATCTGAAACTATCGATATAGGTAATCCGTGTAGCTTGACTATATTGTCCAAGTATAGTGTCGTCATCTTCTTCAAGGACATATCAACTTTAGTTGGCAAGAAATTGGCTGATTTGGTCAATCTATCACAATCTCCCAAATCGCATCATGTCCACTTTTTGTCTTCGGTAAACCGGTGGTGAAATCCATCGTGATCTTATCCTATTTCCACTCAGGGATATCCAATGGCTTAAGAAGTCCACCTGGTCTTCTATGCTCCGCTTTAAATTTCTAGCATGTATCACATTCTGCTACATACTTAGCTATTTCCACTTTCATAGAGGGCCACCAAAACTTTTCCTTCAAATCTCTGTACATTTTGGTTGCTCTTGGATGAATGGCAAAGGAAATCCTATGAGCTTCTTCCTTAACCTTTTGCCTTAGATTGCCAACTTTAGGCACATATAACCGATCTTGATACCAATGGTTCCCATTATTATCTAAAACATAGCCCAATGTAGGCTTTTCCCTTGCAACTGGCTTCAAATCAACCAACACTGGATCTTCATCTTGCTTATCTTGAATATCATCCATCAACACTGATCTTGCTAACAACGGTGCCACAAATTGTTGATCTTCAATCTGATCAAAACCCTGGATTTTCAGCCCATCTAACCATTCTACCACATCTTCAACGATTGAAACTGCAAACACTTTGTCAGCATAGTGACTTAATCTCTACATCTGGTAGAACTAATCTGATAAGTCAGCAGAGTGATGGTCTGCTGAGAAGTGTATCCAAGTTTGTGAAAATCAGCTGGAAAGTCTGCTGAGTTTCTTTTGGTGTCAGCAGTCTGCTGATGGTCTGGGTACAACTGAGTTCTACATCGGGGTAATGATCAGCTGTGTTGTGTCAGCAGAGTGACACAACACATCTGGGGCATTTATGGCAATCTGACAAAGATTCTTGGCGGTTAGGGTTTAGTGGTTTGTGCCTATAAATACCAACTGTATTGGTCATTGTAAAGTGTGTAATCAATCTAACATTCAGTGTAAAATAAAATATCTCTTTTCTGTCCATGGAGTAGTCGTCACAGCGCCGGAAACCACGTTAAATCCTTGTGTTCTTCTTGTTTCTGTTTTCTGTGTGATTCTTTATGTTAGATTGCCTCTGTTAATTTATCTATCTTGCATCTGAATTCCATTTCATGTTATAACAAATTGGTATCAGAGCGAGGTTCTGGGAATCATTTGTACGGACAACCTTTATCTTCACCAAGACCCTCACCGGTGATAGGACTCTATGATAAAAGTTGTGATCTTTGGTAAGAAAGATGTCTGCAGTTAACGTAAAAATCGACAAATTTATAGGAAGAAACAATTTTAGTCTATGGAAAATCAAGATGTGGGCCTTGTTGAAACAACGAGGATTATAGACTCCTTTATCTGGTAAAAGAGATGCCAGTTCAGCAGATTCTGCCAGTCTGGAAGACAAAGCACATTCAACCGTCATGTTGTGCTTATCTGATGATGTTATCACTGAAGTTGCTGAGGAAGACACAGCTGCCAAGTTGTGGGCAAAGCTTGAAAGCCTGCATATGACTAAGTCATTAACCAACAAGTTTCTGCTGAAGCAGAGGCTTTTTAGTCTGAGGATGCATGAAGGAGGTCTGCTGAGGGAACATCTTGATCAGCTGAACACAATATTACTTGATCTCAGGAATATTGATGTTAAAATTGAAGATGAAGATGCAGCTCTTCTTGTTGGTTTCATTACCACGTTCATATGAGAACTTTGTGTAGTCCTTCATAGTTGGGAAGGATACAGTGACTTTAGAGGATGTGAGGGCAGCCTTACATGCCAAGGAGCTGAGACACAAGGCAGCAGGGACAGACAATCAGGCTGCTGGACTAGTACTCAACATCAGTGGGAAAGGATATGGACAGCGGACTAGAAAGAAGAAATCCAAGAAGTCCAAAGGTCCTAAAGCCACATATGTCTATAATTACTGTAAAGAGCAGGGGCATTGGAAGTCCAATTTTCCAAAGAAGAAAAGGCAGCATGAGAGCAATTCTGGTACAACAGCTGTGGCTGCTGAACATTCTGATGAGGATCTGGTTCAAGTTGCTGGGGATTCAGCACACCATGCTGATGTCTGGATCCTAGATTCTGGGGCATCCTGTCATATTTGTCCACATATGGAGTGGTTTTCTACTTATGAGCAGATAGAAGGTGGTCATATTTCTATGGCAAACAGCAAGGTCTGCAAGATAGTGGGAATTGGATCAGCCAAGTTATGGACAGAGGATGGTAGATTCTGCACACTGAAAGATGTTAGACATGTTCCACAGATGACCAAGAATTTGATATCTCTTAGTCTACTGAACAACAAAGGGTTCAATTTCTAGGGAGAAGGTGGAGAGCAATGTCTACAAAGATTCAGCTATTGTCCTCAAAGGTATCAAGAAGGGAACCTTGTATATATTACAAGGCTCTACTGTATCTGGCTCTGCTGTTGTGGCAGACTTAGCAGTTCATCAGTCACAGTAGACTCAATTGTGGCACATGAGACTTGGTCACATGGGTGAAAGAGGAATGCAAGTCCTTTCTTCAGCAGGTTTTCTTGGGGGATATAAGGTCAAGAATCTGGACTTTTGAGAGCACTGTGTGTTGGGGAAGCTAAATAGAAGCAAGTTCTCAGCAGGCATACACAGTACAAAGGAATCACTTGATTATATCCATTCTGATTTCTGGGGTCCATCAAAGGTGGAATCATTGGGTGGTCACATATATTGTGTCTTTCATAGATGACTATTCAAGAAAGACTTGGGTGGTGATGATGAAACACAAAAGTGAGGGATTCAACAGTTTCAAGCAGTGGAAGGCTCTAGTGGAAAATCAGACAGGCAAGAAAATCAAAAGGCTCAAACATATAATGGCCTAGAATTCTGCTGGTCAGAGTTTGATACATTATGCAAGGATGAGGGTATTACCAGACATCATACAGTCAGGAATACACCTCAGCAGAATGGTGTAGCTGAAAGGATGAATCAAACTCTTCTAGAGAGGGCAAGATGTATGCTCTCTAATGCTGGTTTATCAAGGAGATTTTGGGCATAGGCTGTAACCACAACATGCTACTTAATCAACATGAGTCCTCACCCAATGATCAATCCCAAGACACCATTTGAGATGTGGTCAGACAAGCCTATTGACTACTCAGTTCTAAGGGTTTTTGGAAGCACAGTGTGGAAATATTACATATCAAATATTATGTAATATTTATTTATTTCGTGTATACATTATTTGTACACTTTATTTGTAAAAGGATATTAATTGTGGTACATATAAACAATTAATATGTCAAACTCTAGTTACTTTATGTCATAGGCATAGCTTTTAATTTTTACATGCATGCTTGCCGCCCATAGCTATATCCTCTAGTGGCCGCCCAAGCTAGCTAGTCTCTCCCCTCAATTGTAACTATTTATACTTCTTTCATTTTATGAATAAACTAAGTTGAAGTTTACTCTAGTGTTTATCACTTTCTCAAACTCTCTTCATGGTATCGGAGTCTTACTGAGTTCTAAAATCCGCTGCAAACTCAGTTCTGTTTATTCCAAAAATGTCTACTTTAACTGACATTTCATCTTCATCAGTAGACTCCCAGCTGCCTCAGCAGACTGGGGTCACTAAATCTTCATCATACACAAATCATAGACTTGATGGTAACAACTACTTGATGTGGTCAAGATCTATGAAAATGTACATCTCTGGACAAGGTAAGATAGGATACATGTCCGGCTCTAAACCTGCCCCTGCTGAAGATGACCCCGGATTTGAAGCATGGGACACTACTAATAATCAAGTCATCTGGCAGGGGCAGTGAGAACTTTATGATGTATGATACTGCAAAGGAAATCTGGGATAATGCCAGAGATCTCTACTCCAAGAAAGATAATACATCAGAAGTGTATGAACTTGAAGCTCAGATTCAAAACTGTAGACAAGGAGATACGTCTGTAACTCAATACTTCAACCAACTATCTAGGGAATGACAACACCTAGTTATGTTGGAAATGAAGGATGCAGGTTCTTAGATCTAAACGAATTCGATCTACGCACAGCGGATGGATCACGATTTATATATTACAATACATAATTAAAGGATTTAACAACTACAAGGGGGTTTAGATCATGTTACCAATATTAGGAAGAGAAGCCAAGATCTTCCGATGTGTTCTCCAAACGGCGGTTGGTGGACACCCCTCTTGATACACGAGCCTCCTTGATATGCAACTAGAAAAATCCCGAAGATTTTTCCAACTCGAACCCTAAGAATAGAGGCCGAAAATTTTCGGCCAATTTCTCTCGGTGAATAGTGATGTGAATAGTACCTTGCCATTAGACTTGGGAGAACTCTCTTTATATAGGAGAGTAATCAATGTCCTCCAAGGATTAAATAATTAAGTGATAATTATCACATTAATCCTTTTCCAAATAAAAGATAAATAAAATGATTATCCCAAACAAATTAAGATAAATCATATTATTATCTATTATTCCATGAATTATCATTTAACAAATAAAAGATAAATCACATGTTAAATAATTATCCAAGAAAACTAATTTCTCTCTAATTATTAGGACATTAATGGCGCACATATTGGGTCAAAAAAACCCACATAAAATGTCTTTTATGTGTATTATATTATTTAGCCCAACTAAATAATATCCATGCATATCAATTAATTAGACCAGCCAATTAATTATCACTGAGGCCCAAATAACAAGATTATTAGTCCGAATTACAGAAGCCACACCGGGGACCATGGACCTATAACCAGTAGCTCCAATAATTAATTATTCATCGAACATAAAGTACATTAATTATTAATTCCGGGATTACGCCACCATAAACCCGAAACTGAACTCTACCGATTATAGATGTATACTTATACTCCACCCATAGAGTGAATAAGCGTCCATTGATATAATCACTACATACGGATTAACCCTCCATAGACTGTCCATTCTGAGTGGGAAGTCTCCGCAAACCCGACTCAGAACATCTTATCCTTATTTACCATCAACCCCCTGATGATCAATTAGTTCACACATCTGACTAGTGATCAATTAGTCAAATATGAACTTGGCCGATCGATCACTTTCTTAGGGCTAACAAACAAGGGGACTGTCTCTCTACTTCCCGCTGGAAGGAATGGATTCCATGTCTGTGAAGATCAGAACTACTCACTCATCTGGAGATAGTGCCAATGAGAAGTGGCTTGGAACACATATCTAAGTGAACCGTAACTAACACATCAAACACTACCCCGGGACAAGTAGCACCCTGTGATCACCTCAGAATTAAGGTTGATCCTATATGATCATCTAATGATTCAATAAGATTCCTCGATTACGGAATTATATCGAGAAATATAGATTAAATCGGTCCAGTCCTATATGAATGCCATCATATATAAATGCCCCACGTAGGTACCCTCTACCGACAGTCCGGATAAGACTATCACACCCTAAGGTGTTCTGGGCGCATTATTGGTGTTTTAATCAAGAGACCCTAAACTCGATTAAGTTCACCACGGACTAACAGTTTAAGTATATCACCACTAACTCAATCCTCACGTGTAATCCATACACTGAGTTAAGTGGTTACATACAGATATACTTAGGGTTTGCAGCAGTGTATTACTTTACAAGCACAAAGCAAGTAATAAGTTGAGATAAATTCTGTCATTCATTATTAAAAACAATTACACAAATTGTCTTTCGGGCACTACACCTAACAATCTCCCACTTGCACGAAATGACAAGTAACGATTGTTTTTAGAGCACACCCTTTCTCATCTTATTCACAACACTCTCCCAGTTGCTCTAAAAGCAGATGAGACATATCCATCAATGCTGTACCCACCAAGCACTCGACTTGGTACACTGATTAGTTAGGTTGTCGACTCGAGACGATCTTTAGGATTGAAACGTTGCCGGTCCTTCCAATCAGGCGGTACTCTCTCTCAATATGCTTTTGACTTCTTGTGACTTAGAAGATCCTTCTAAGCTATCTTTTCACTGTTTTCACAATGAAGTGATATCGGCTTATCAGACCTGGAATTACTCCCAGACCAAAAGGAAAATTCTAAGCACTATGAGTAAACACTGAGCTCGTGATCAACTCAATGATCATCCTTAATCGACTACAAGTCAGAATCAGTGTAGTCAACCATATTCAAGTTTGCACCCGAATATACAAGCACATTATTCCTCGTTCTTCAAAAATACTTGAGGATATACTAAACGCTATTCAATGCTCGAATCCGAGATTCGACTACTATTGACTTGTGATAACCTGACTTGCCATTATCCAAGAGAGACTCTATCCCATTTTCTCTTTATCCGAAGATTTAGAGAATCATTCCTGAGATGTAAGGTAGGACTACTCTCGTTGAATGTTGCATACGTATATGCATGATCATCTTAACCAATAAGACGGATGGGATAGCCAATGACTCATTCTTGTGAATTTGACCGAATCAAATTCTTAGAATATAGTCCAATTCTCTCATCCAGAGAATCTTGGCGTGTCAGTTTCCGACTTCAGATAGCACACCCATGTTGTTTCCAACCGTTTTAGTGTTATCATTTATGAACACTAATACTACTACTACATTACCAATATTGATATACAGTCTACGAAAAACTTATCAATATTTTGGTCAAGTCCACATATTTTAAAACATGTGACTTTTAAATGACCGAGAGGTTCTCTTAAATCCACAAAGGATATAAGCCATGGCAGGCCTCCTACCAAAGGTTCTTTCTGAATGAATTAAGATATCGTTAGTCTCGCAAAAAAGGTCTTAGGGAATCACCCATATCTTCTGCTTTGTAACGAATCCGTTATTCATTCTTAGCTAAAACCCTTCTGTTCTGAATGAATTCAGATTCCGTTGTTCGGCAAGAAAGTCTCAGGGAATCACCCCTATTTTCTGCTTTCTAACGAAATCTAGCAAGACTGAGTGGTGAGAGAGTTCAAGGTCTGGTTAACTCTCTACTTGTCAGGGAATCACCCCTATACCACTCAACTTTGCGCTGAAAGTCTAAACTTTCCTATTCATTCGACTCTTTTCCATGTAGATCCAATTGCTCCCACTGGGCCTGAGACACTCAGGTGGTTATACAAGAGGCTGAACAGAATTGGAGTACCAAAACTCCATTCACAGGGTTAAGGTTGTCAAACCAACCTCTATAATCAGAATCCTATACAGCCCACCAAGAGCCATAGGTTATCAATCACCCCAGCAGATTATAAAGTCCACAAAATCACAATGGGTCAACGGTTAAACCATACTCCCACTATGTTTTGGGTGGATTTAAAGTCCACAAAACCACAATGGGTCAACGGTTAAACCATACTCCCACTATGTTTTGGGTGGATTGACATTCTGATCTAGTAGTTTTTATCAGTGTAATCACCAACAACTGATGTTGGACGTGGTCTGATTAAATCAGATAGTAACTACCCTTGGGTAACCGTACTCCAAGGTCTATGGCTGTTATTTATAGATTCTATCAGAAGACTCGTGACAGTTTAACCGTCAGTTTCTGATCTCTAGAATCTTATAACCAACCTTCACTCGTCTCATTAAGATATTTCACGAACAGTCACAATCTGAACGTACGTGCAAAATCTCTAGTCCTACCTTCAAGCAATAAATGCTAAATGCTTACATCTATGGAAGTGGTGTGAACCGAATTCACTTCTTATCCATAAAATCACTAGCATCTTCTAGGTAGACTTCTCGGTTTACATAATGATGTTAACCGTTATTTTGCAACGGATTATCTTAGTCGAGTTAAGCAGTGTATAGTAGCACATAAATAACTATGTAGGGTAAGTCTATGGTTTCTTCTTTAGTGAGAAACATTCCACTAGGAGGCAGGCCAAGCATCAGTCTAAAGACTATGCGATAGCCTATTTCGAGCATGTAATACTCTATTCTTTGCTAAAACCAGAGACTCCTCCTCGTATTCTTTTGATAAACTAACCAACGTTTTGAGTAGTTATCAGACAGAATGTCACCACTCAAAATCTCCCACTAGCTTGTATCTTTCACTAGACCCCGAAGGTCATGGTGAACAAGCTATGTTACCCCTTTAAATCTATTACCCTTTCCCGATTGAAAGGAAATTTAGTCATTGTTCCTTTGAGATAGTTTTCCTAGACTGGGAGATAGGAATCACCCTTTGACAGTCGTCAGGTCTTATCTCTGGGATATATGCACTAATTAATAGATATTGAAAGGTCGTTTATCTTAATACGGGAACCTTTTACCTTTAATAGTTCTAGATGAGTTACACATACCTATTCAGCTTTTCTTAGTGGTTCTGTCTTTATCAAACAAAAGTCCGAGTCTTGGATTCGTACTACAAATGTCATATTCACTTTCTATGAGGCAACAATATATCGAGTTGAAAGTGAATCCATTTGTTCCAACGAATCTGAAAACAGAAAAATAAAATTTTCCGTGATATTCAAGGATCGAATACAAATTCATTTCCTCATACCACTCCCACTATTCTAGCTGAAATTGATGCCCGTTGTTACTCTATTAATCGTTAATGCACAGCTTCCTTGTTCTTCCACAGAACTAAGCTACTGAGTCAAGTTACTCTGTTAAGAAAGTGGCTAAGGATTCATTGGTTAGTGATCCGAAGTCACTTTCCTTATCCTATACTTTCTTTAATTAATGTTTCGGTTTAGCCTCAAACTTAGTTTAGATGATTAACACTTGCAGACATTCTTTCCCATTCTAGACTTTCCTTAAAAGGAAACAGTCTCGAACTAGCAGTTCGTTTGAGTAGACACTACTCGTGAACCGTGGGATGTCTATTGAAAGGGTTACCCAGTGGGACTAATTTTCTAATAAATCAGAAAAATATCACATAAAAGCTCCCACTAGTTTATCGGTTCCAAATATCGTCTAACTAGCGACACTTTAATTTATGATTCTCCAATTTTTCTATTAGAAAATTTCTCGTGTAGACACTACACAATTATAATTCACTGGAAGAATTTTATCGTCCCAATCACCTTTCAAACTAACTACGGTTGTCTCTCGTTCTGCACGATTGACAGCAATGACATACTTATTTACGTCACTTAAGTTTTGAAGGCTCAAGAGATATATCTCTTCCGAAAAATTAATCGCATGTGAGATTAATAAATACAACGTTCTAGTTACTTACCACTTTTAACGAAGTCGTTATTAGTCAATTTTACATACACTAGCAGTCTAGTACCCTAGAGAGATATATAAATAGTTGTAAATAAAACTGACAGAAAATAAATCCAAATCATACACTACTTAAATTTTAGGAACATAAACTAAGTACTTTATAGTCTATCCTACCGTTCCAAGGATTTAATCTAATGCCTCAGTGCCGCCTTAGGGTAGGTCAAAGAGGTTTCGATTAATATTGAAGATCAGATTGAGAATCGAACATCTCATTGTGATCGTCAATCACCTTTCCTTTTTCAGCCAAGGTACTACCAAAAATACCCTTTATGAGTGTGACCTACCGTCTCAGATTTTTAGGTAGACCCCGAGTGTGCCGCCTTAGGGTCGGTCAGTGACCCGACGAGTACCCAAAATCCTATCCTTTCGGAGACCAAGCCTTGAATTTTGATAGCGGTGAAGGCCTTCCTTAGGGGGCCGAAATCAAAGCCGCACGAGGCGTCACCATTCTCTCACGTTGCTTGTGTCAACAGTAGAGGCCGTGGGGTCGGCTGTCGCCTCTCCCGCTCCCACTCAATATTTTGAAAAAGTGGTGGGTTTACTTATCACGTTTTTGGACTTGATGTTACATTAAGGAACAATAATTCACAGGCCCGAATGTTGCCGGTTAAGTGGGCTAACCCACCCGACCTATTCGTTAGAACATATGTGGCCGTCGGACGGATCAAGGGTAGGGGAGCTCCGTTAAGCCGTAGTGGCTCTTCGGATGACTCAGCCTTGCGAGATCCCCGTGCAAACGCCACACGTGGAGGGTGAAGTCGATCGAGCCGTAGCTACTGTTGACCACCCAACCGTGGTTAAACCACTTTCGAACCTGTTTGCCCGTGATTATCCAATCCTTAAACATCAAACTTTCACGTAGACACTACGGAACAAGAACGTAATCTCGTCTTAGGTAAGGTGGAATTCACCAAGAATCCAACACCTTAACCACGAGGTTTCGGGATTTTACTCCTTATGCTTTCGCAGAGTGGGATTCACCGAGAATCTATCACCCAACCTCGACGATTGAAAAAACCCGTGTTCCTCGGTTTTTACCCTAATTAGTTTCTAATCAATATCAAACAATTAATTAAAACTAATTGCGTGTTTTATACATGCCTAACTAATTCCTCGAATTAATTTCTACATGTATGCATATGGAGTGGAATTCATGATATGATGCATGTCATGGCAATTTTCCGGTTCTATTCATACAATCTACACATGTATACTAGTGCGGAAAATAAACACCGAGATGGACCGTTGACACCCCCGTAACTAATCTATTCGAAAATAAATTAAAACCCTAATCTGCAGCTGTCCAAAGACTTCGACAATCGGCAAACCAAACGAACTCGGATTGCAACGAAACTTTCCAGATCTGTTCTCCACTCCTTGGGCTTCAATGTGGACGGTCGGATTGGAGCTTTGACTTGTCAATGTTCTCCAGTGATTCACCCATCTAGCCGCTGAATCTTGCTTTTACAGCAGCATATCAAAAACTTCCCGAGTCCGGAAGGGAATCAAGATGAATCCCGATCGATCTGAAATTTTTATCCCACGTCAAAAACTCCATCTTTATTGATCTGACCGGTTGGATCGTCGTTTCAACGGTCCAAACTCTTCCAGAAAATCGAGGAAGTCACAGCTAGGGTCTCTGTGAATCCTACGTTTTTCTGTTACAGCAGCCTCTTTACAGCAACGAACGGACATCCAAACGGACTCTGATCGACGCCAAATTTGGTGAGATTGTTCATCATCTTCCAATCTTGATTCTGACCGAAGGGATCTTTGTTTCAACGGCCCAATTAACGGGAAAAACGAAATATCTAAACAGCTACTAAACAGATCTATTTTCTGGAAATTAAAATTGCAATAAAAATAAATTACATAATTTCCTATACTCATATGAACGAATTTTCATCGTTTATATGAGTTTACAATAGATCTAACGGGTAAACAGTGCCAACCCCCAATCCATCTCTTCAACCATGACAACCAATCATAAACAATGCATAGAACAATAAATTAAATTTACCTACATGCAATTCCACTCCTTTAAATCGTTTAATTATGATTATACGATGTAAATCGTGGAACTTGGCTCTGCTACCACATGAAGGATGCAGGTTCTTAGATCTAAACGAATTAAATCTACGCACAGCGGATGGATCACGATTTATATATTACAATATATAATTAAAGGATTTAACAACTACAAAGGGGTTTAGATCATGTTACCAATATTAGGAAGAGAAGCCAAGATCTTCCGATGTGTTCTCCAAACGGCGGTTGGTGGACACCCTTCTTGATACACGAGCCTCCTTGATATGCAACCAGAAAAATCCCGAAGATTTTTCCAACTCGAACCCTAAGAATAGAGGCCGAAATTTTTCGGCCAATTTCTCTCGGTGAATAGTGACGTGAATAGTACCTTGCCATTAGACTTGGGAGAACTCTCTTTATATAGGAGAGTAATCAATGTCCTCCAAGGATTAAATAATTAAGTGATAATTATCACATTAATCCTTTTCCAAATAAAAGATAAATAAAATGAATATCCCAAACAAATTAAGATAAATCATATTATTATCTATTATTTCATGAATTATCATTTAACAAATAAAAGATAAATCACATGTTAAATAATTATCCAAGAAAACTAATTTCTCTCTAATTATTAGGACATTAATGGCGCCACATATTGGGTCAAAAAAGCCCACATAAAATTTCTTTTATGTGGATTATATTATTTAGCCCAACTAAATAATATCCATGCATATCAATTAATTAGCTCAGCCAATTAATTATCACTGAGGCCCAAATAACAAGATTATTAGTCCGAATTACAGAAGCCACACCGGGGACCATGGACCTATAACCAGTAGCTCCAATAATTAATTATTCATCGAACAGAAAGTACATTAATTATTAATTCCGGGATTACGCCACCATAAACCCGAAACTAAACTCTACCGATTATAGATGTATACTTATACTCAACCCATAGAGTGAATAAGCGTCCATTGATATAATCACTACATACGGATTAACCCTCCATAGACTGTCCATTCTGAGTGGGAAGTCTCCGTAAACCCGACTAAGAATATCTTATCCTTATTTACCATCAACCCCCTGATGATCAATTAGTTCACACATCTGACTAGTGATCAATTAGTCAAATATGAACTCGGCCGATCGATCACTTTCTTAGGGCTAACAAACAAGGGGACTGTCTCTCTACTTCCCGCAGGAAGGAATGGATTCCATGTCTGTGAAGATCAGAACTACTCACTCATCTGGAGATAGTGCCAATGAGAAGTGGCTTGGAACACATATCTAAGTGTACCGTAACTAACACATCAAACACTACCCCGGGACAAGCAGCACCCTGTGATCACCTCACGATTAAGGTTGATCCTATATGATCATCTAATGATTCAATAAGATTCCTCGATTACGGAATTATATCGAGAAATACAGATTAAATCGGTCCAGTCCTATATGAATGCCATCATATATAAATGCCCCACGTAGGTACCCTCTACCGACAGTCCGGATAAAACTATCACACCCTAAGGTGTTCTGGGCGCATTATTGGTGTTTTAATCAAGAGACCCTAAACTCTGATTAAGTTCACCACGGACTAACAGTTTAAGTATATCACCACTAACTCAATCCTCACGTGTAATCCATACACTGAGTTAAGTGGTTACATACAGATATACTTAGGGTTCGCAGCAGTGTATTACTTTACAAGCACAAAGCAAGTAATAAGTTGAGATAAATTCTGTCATTCATTATTAAAAACAATTACACAAATTGTCTTTCGGGCACTACACCTAACAGGAAACTCACCCCTGGAATGATGTTAAGGATGCTGCCCTGTATAAGGACATTATTGAGAAAAAGAGAGTATTCAAGTTTCTTACTGGACTGAATCCTACTCTTGATGATGTCAGAGGAAGAATCCTTGCCACAAAACCTCTCCCCGATCTCAAATCCATGTTTTCTGAGGTCAAACATGAAGAAAGCAGGAGGAAAGTGATGCTGCTGAACTCCCCTACTGACAACCCTTCTGAGAGTGCTACCCTGCTGACTGTCAGGAAGCCTGCTCAGGTTACTGAGATATCTAGGAAGCCTACTGATAGAACTGGAAAGTTGTTCTGTGAGCACTGCAAACGCACAAATCACACCAAGGACACTTGCTGGAAGCTACATGGCAAGCCTAACTCCTCCAAGCCTACCAGGGAAAGTCAGGGCAGGCATGTCAATGAAGAGGAGAATGATAACAAGTTGAATGCTCAGTTTACTGCATTCAAAGCTTTCCTCACTCAACAAAAAGAAGGTAGTCCCTCTACTGACACAGCTACTCAGGCTAGTGCAGGTAAATTCTACTCTTCTATTAGTAATGAAACATGGATTATTGATTCTGGGACCTCCTCCCATATGACTGGAAATAAAAACCTCATAACTCACCTTATGCCATGTCATCAAATTCACAATGTTAAGACTGCTGATGGATCTATCACGTGTGCAAAAGGTTTTGTAAATGTTAAACTCACTAATAAGATATGCCTAAAGGATGTCCTATTTGTTCCAAAATTAGACCGCAATCTCATATCTGTCAGGAGACTCGCTAAAGATTTGAATTGGACTGTTGTTTTTAATAAGAATCAGTGCAATTTCCAGGACCCTTCTTCACAGGAAGTGATTGGGAGGGCTAAATCCTGCTCAAGATTGTATGTGGTCAACCCTGCTGAAAACAGAAGACTGGAGACTGAATCTGCCTCAGCAGCCTGCACTCAAACCTTAGACAATATCATGTTATGGCATTATAGACTAGGACATCCAAGTTTTGGTTATTTGAAGTCTGTAATTCCTGAATTATTTAAAGGATGTAATATCAATGATCTTCAATGTGATATTTGTCAATTTGCCAAACTTACCAAATCTGTGTATACCAAACTACCTTATTTGCCATCCACACCTTTCACTTTAATTCATAGTGATGTATGGGGACCTTCAAGAGTAAAAAGTATAACAGGAAAAAGGTGGTTTGTCACTTTCATTGATGATCATACCAGGAACACATGGTTGTTTTTAATGAAGGATAAATATGAAGTTGGAACAATTTTTCAGGAATTTTACAACATGATCTCTACTCAATTTTACACTAAGATCAAGATCTTAAAGACTGATAATACACTTGAATACTATGAGTATAACCTCAGTAATTTCTTGATGAATAAGGGGATTGTCCATATCAGTAGCTGTGTGGAAACACCTCAACAAAATAGGGCTGCTGAGAGAAAGAACATGCACTTGCTGGAGATGGCTAGATCAATCATGTTCACCACACATGTTCCAAAGTATATGTGGGGTGAAGCTATATTAACTGCCACATACTTAATCAACAGACTTCCCAGCAGAGTGTTAGGCTTCAAAACTCCTATCCAAACCCTTCTGACCACACACTCCTGCCCTCAAACCCTTCTAACCACACACTCCTGCCCTCATCTTATTTCCCAATTACCTCCAAAAATCTTTGGTTGCACTGTGTTTGTTTATATCCATGCCCAACACAGAAGCAAACTTGATCCCAAAGCTCACAAGTGCATTTTCCTAGGATATGCAAAGGACAGGAAATGTTACAGGTGTTATTCTCCTTCTGAAAAGAGATTTTACAATTCTATGGATGTAAAATTCTTTGAAAGGACTCCCTACTACAGAAAGTCCACTGAGGCAGTCACTGATGGAAACCTGATTGAAATTGACCTAAATCCGTTCCCTCAGCAAACTCTTTCTCCCACTTGCACGAAATGACAAGCAACGATTGTTTTTAGAGCACACCCTTTCTCATCTTATTCACAACACTCTCCCACTTGCTCTAAAAGAATATGAGACATATCCCTCAATGCCGTACCCTCCAAGCATTCGACTTGGTACACTGATCAGTTAGGTTGTCGGCTCGAGACAATCTTTAGGATCGAAACGTCGCCGGTCCATCTAATCAGACGGTACTCTCTATCAATATGCTTTTGACCTCTAGTGACTGAGAAGATCCTTCTAAGCTATATCTTCACTGTTTTCACAATAAAGTGATATCAGCTCACTAGACCTGGAATTACTCCCAGATCAGGAAGGAAATTCCTAAGCTATATTGCCACTTCAGCTACCCCGAAAGCTGCTACGTATCCGATTAATTAAAGTCAAATTGACGGTGCTGGAGTCCAGACTATAGCTCTATCACAATGAGTAAACACTGAGCCTGAGATCGTCTCAACGATCATCCTTAATCGACTATAAGTCAGAATCAGTGTAGTCAACTATATTCAAGTTTGCGCCCGAATATACAAGCACATTATTCCTCGTTCTTCAAAGATACTTGAGGATGTACTAAAACCGCTATTCAAAGCTCGAATCCGAGATTCGACTAGTATTGACTTGTGATAACCTGACTTGCCGTTATCCAATAGAGACTCTATCCCATTTTCTCTTTATCCAAAGATTCAGAGAATCGTTCCTGAGAGGTAAGGTAGGACTACTCTCGATGAATGTTGCATACGTATATGCATGATCATCTTATTCAATAAGATAGGTGGGATAGCCAATGACTCATTCTCGTGAATTTGACCGAATCAGATTCTTAGAATATAGTTTAATTCTCTCATCCAGAGAATCATGGCGTGTCAGTTTCCGACTTCAAATAGCACACCCATGTTGTTTCCAACCGTTTTAGTGTTATCATTCATGAACACTAATACTACTACTTTACCAATATTGATATCCGGTCTACGAAGGACTTATCAATATTCTTGTCAAGTCCACATATTGTAAAACATGTGACTTTAAATGACCGAGAGGTTCTCTTAAATCCACAAAGGATATAATCCCCGGCAGTCATCCTGCTATTTGCTCTAACCAAGACCCTTCTGTTCCGAATGAATCCAGACTCCGTTTTTCGGCAAGAAAGTCTCAGGGAATCACCCCTATTTTCTGCTTTCTAACGAAAACTAGCAAGACTGAGTGGTGAGAGAGTTCAAGGTCTGGTTAACTTCTACCTTTTAGGGAATCACCCCTAGACCACTCAGCTTTGTGCTGAAAGTTTAAACTTTCCTATTCATTCGACTCTTTGTAGTGTAGATCCAATTGCTCCCACTGGGCCTGAGACACTCAGGTGGTTCTACAAGAGGCTGAACAGAACTGGAGTACCAAAAACTCCATTCACAGGGTTAAGGCTTTCAAACCAACCTCTATGATCAGAATCCTATACAGCCCACCAAGAGCCATAGGTTATCAATCACCCCAGCAGAATGTAAAGTCCACAAAACCATAATGGGTCAACGGTTAAACCATACTCCCACTGCGTTCTGGGTGGATTGACATTCCGATCTAGTAGTATTTATCGGTGTAATCACCAACAAGCGATGTTGGACGTGGTCTAATTAAATCAGACAGTAACTACCTTTGGGTAACCGTACTCCAAGGTTTAAGGCTGCTTTTTATTGATTCTATCATAAGCCTTGTGACAGTTCAACCGCCACTTTCTGATCTTCAAGAATCTTATTACCAACCTTCACTCGTCACATTAAGATATTTCACGAACAGTTACAATCTGAACGTATGCGCAAAATCTCCCGTCCTACCTTCAAGCATTAAATGCTAAATGCCTGCATTTATGGAAGTTGTGTGAACCGAATTCACTCCTTATCCATAAATTCACTAGCATCTTCTAGGTAGACTTCTCGGTTTACATTATAATGTTAACCGTTATTTTGCAACCAATTATCTTAATCGAGTTCAGCAGTGTATTGTAGCACATCAATAACTATATAGGGCAAGTCTATGGTTTCTTCCTCGGTGAGAAACATTCCACAATGAGGCAGGCCGAGCATCAGTCCCAAGACTATGCGATAGCCTATTTCTGAGCATGGAATACTCTATTCTCTGCTAAAATCAGAGACTCCTCCTCGTATTCTTTCGATAAACCAAATCGTGTTTCGAGTAGTTATCAGACAAAATGTCACCACTCAAAAGCTCCTATTAGCTTGTATCTTTCACTAGACCCCGAAGGTCATTGTGAACAAGCTACGTTACTTCTCTAGATCTATTACCATTTTCTAATAGAAATGAAGCTTAGTCATTGTTCTTTTGAGACAGTGTTCTGCGACTGGGAGATAGGAATCACCCTTAGCCAGTCGTTTAGTCTTATCTCTAGGATATATGCACTAATTAATAGATTTTGAAGAATCGTTTATCTTAATACGGAAACCGTTTGCCTATAATAGTTTAAGACGTGTTACGTATACCTTTTCAGCATTTTTTAGTGGTTCTGACTTTATCAAACAAAAGTCCGAGTCTCGGATTCGTACTACAAATGTCATATTCACTTTCTGTTCAGGCCATATTTATATGATTATTAATGGTGTATTTTATTATTATTTTTTTCCCACATTTGCATAATTTACATGAGAATTAAGGGTTTAAGTGTAATTATTTAATAAAGATGATTTTAAGAGGGTTGTATGCAAAATTGATGATTTTAAGTATTTAATTTAATGGAATTATTATTATTTGGATTTTATTACATTTTTGCGTTGTTTATTTATCATGTAGGAGTTAATTTTCGTGCATATAATGAGGATAAATGAAGCTCAAGTCGAATTATAAGAGATAGAGTTGGAATTGGCTTGAAGAAATTGGATAAGGATGAAGAAATCAAGTTCAAGTCGATCCAGACGGAGTCCTGACGAGCGTCCATCTTCCGTCCATTATGAGCAGGCGTTTGGTGAAATGGAACGTGTGTTCGAAGTGCCAAAATCAGAGCAGAGAGTCCAACCGCAGTCTGAACGAGCGTTTGATTAGCGTCCGTTGCCGACTTAGTCATAACCGACTTAAAACTCTATATATAGCAGCAGCCTCTTAACCCTAATTCATACCACATAATTGAGATCGCAATTTTACACCAAAAAGCTGCGGCCACAAGCCTTTTTACACAGAGATGAATTTCTCTAATCCAGCAATCTTGTTCACCATGATTGTTGGCTAGAAACCTTGCGGTGAGTCGACGGAGGAAGCTTATCAACAACAAAACCAACTAGAGAGTTCGATGCTTATGTGTAGTGAGTTTATTTCGTAGTTTTTCATTACTTTGGATCTGCTTTTGTATTGTTTAAGTTTTATTGAATTAAGATTTGATGAAACGATCTATGTTTAATTTATGCTTGAATAAATTTATGAAAGTATGTTTATTTAAGTTCTCTTTTATTCAAAGTAATGCATCTAATTGTGTTTTAAGAGATTATGCATGATTAGTTGAGTAAGAGCTTGGAAACAATCTCGTGATCCTGTTTTGATTGCATGTTTAGTTTGTTTGAAAAGACAAACGAAACCTTAGGAATTTGATTAAAGATATTTGATTGAATTCGTGATAAATCACTACTAAAAACTATGTCTTTTTAATCACCGTCTAGTTGGACTGTTGGTTGATAAGTGGAGTCCAATCGCCTTGCTGTGCTTTCCTTTACTTGTTTGAATCAAATCGTTTGCATAAGTTTAGTTTTAGTTTTAGTTTTTAAACCTTTAGATTTCCTGCAACTTTTCTGCAATTTTCTATTCCGATCGTAGTTGGACGCTCGTCCTCAATAGCGAACGCCCGTCCGATAGATTTCGTTTCCAGACGCTCGTTCACTTTAGTGAACGCTCGTCCATATTGCTGTTTTCTTATTTTTTTCTGCTTGTTTTATTTCCTGTTTTAGTTTTAATTCTTAGGTTTAGGTTTTAGTTAGTTTCAGCTTTAGTTTAGATAGATAATTGTGACATAATCGATATAGATTTATATTTGAATTCGATAAACGTTCCATTCCCTTAGGACGACCCGTTAACATCCTTTACTACAGATCCTTATACTTGGGGTGTTTCGGTATTATAAATTGTAAAACTAGTTTTTACCGAACAAGTTTTTGGCGCCGTTGCCGGGGAATCGGTTTCGGTTGTCGGATTCTTTCAGGTATAAATTTTTATATCGATTCTAATTTTAATTCGTAGTTTTTAATTTTAGGATTACATTTATTACTGTTTTATTTTATTTGATTTTCTTTCAATTATTTTCCTTACTTTTTATAGCTTAGATCTGTTTCCGTAATTATAGATTTGTTTTATTTTGTTTCCATAAGTCTTTTCTGCTTTTATATTTTTTTATCTCGTTTTTAATTTCTGGTAACCTTAGTTTTTAGGTTTTCGTATCTGAACGAGCGTTCAACAACTTGAACGCCCGTCCACCTCAATTCTGTCCTCTGAACGAACGTTCATTCAACTGAACGAGCGTTCAGTTCTGAACGAACGTCCACTAACACTGGACGCCAGTTCAGTCTGTTCAATCATCACTTCTTTTATTTCTTCTCTTTTTTTCTCTTTTCTTTTCTCCCTCTAAACCATCTAATCTTTTCTAAAACTGTTCTAATCAACCCCAAAGGGTTGATTTCTTCCTTTTCCTTTCTTCTGGTTTATGCAAACGAGAAGTAAGAAGGGACTTCTGATCTTTGATCCCGAGCCTGAACGATCTATCCTTAGAATAAGGCTTTTCCCCGATTTGGACAAAATGGCGGATCAAGATCCACCAATTCCAAATCCTGATCCCCAAGCTCGGTTAAATTTACTCCTTCAACAAATGCAAGCTCTGCAGCAACAGCAGAATCAGCAAGCTGGCATAAATCAACAACTTCAACAATTCCGCCAAAACCAGCTTAATCGGTTGAACCAGGACCCCTACACTCCATATCTTAATCAAGATTTTCTCGAGGGACATAGACCTATTCGTCCACGATATGGGGGAGTAAATTTCGACCTTAAAATGGAGTAGTTGCACTAGTCCAAAATAGCTCTTTCCATGGCACTGCTCAAGAAGACCCACACGACTTCTTGTCCACATTCGTACAAATCATGAAGCGGGCCATTATCCTGGTGTTGATTCCGAGATCGTAAAGTTGAAGCTATTTCCTTTTGCTTTAAAAGGTGAAGCAAGCAGATGGTTTAAGTCGTTAGCACATCATTCCCTCCATACATGGAATGATGTCAAAAGAGCCTTCGCTCTTAAGTGGGTTTCACCGGGCAAGATTATGGAGATGAAACGGGAAATAGCTACGTTTGAGCGGATGGAGGATGAGACTGTTGGCAAGGCTTGGGAGAGATTAAATCTGTTGATGAGGAAGTGCCCCAATCACGGATATGATAGACATGAGTTGTTGGAACTATTTTTACAGAGGAGTCTCTCAACCTAATAGAGACTATCTTGACTCCACAGCTCATGGATCCTTCTTAGGGGGAGGTGATGAGACTGCCTACAGAGTGGCTGAGACCATCGCCAAGAACAATATGTGGTCGACTCCTAAGAAGACCAATATTGTTAAGAAAGAAGGTACTGCAAGCAATCCCGATACAAAGCTGTTGGTTGCTCGGATGGAATTGATAAGCAAGCGGTGGCCAATCTTCAGATGTAGCCTTCTAATTCAAATTATCTTGAAACACAGGCAGGGACTGAGATGACGGAGGAGGTAAACTTAATGGATAATCAAAACCAACCCTTCCGAAACTTCAACCAGAACCAGAACTATTCAGGATTTCAAAGACAAAACTTCAATCAAGCCAAGTTACCACCTGGCCCTTCAAATTCGAATTCTTTCAACTCGAACTATCAAAGGCCAGTTCAGAACTCCCAAAGGCCTCAAGGTGGCTGGAATCAAACTCAGAACAACAATCATACCACCTCATGTGTCCCTCAACACAAATTCGATGAGCTGGTAGACATGGTGAAGACTCTGTCTACTAGTGTTAAAGCAATTGAGAGACAAGTTGGTCAAATGGCAGACCAGCAAGCAAGCAGACCTCACGGTAAACTTTCGAGTTGTACCGAGAGAAATCCGAAAGCTGATGTGAATGTTTGCACTGCCATTACACCTCAGTGGGAGTATGGGCAAGAAGAGGAGTTGAACGAAGTAACTCTGAGAAGTGGTAAACAGGTTGGACCCGGCAAGATGTCGGGAAACGAGTAGCTCCTCCTGACGCCATGAGTTCAGGAGGGGGAAATCAGAAACCACATGCCGAAGAAAGCAACGCTGAGGAGCTTAGTGACAATTCTTCGAAGGATGAAAATAATTCTGATGACGAGGAAAGAAAGGAAAGTCAAGGGGCGGTACCCCTGACTAAGAAAAAGGAAGAAAAGTTTGTGAGATGGAAGGATAAGGAGGATGAGGCGATAAAGAATCAGGCCACGAAGAATGATAAAGCCCTTCCTTATCCACCGAAGAGCAAGGAGAGAGCCCTCGCCAAAGACAAGCAGTATGATGGGGTGAGGAGGATACTTAGGGACACTAAAGTGAGTATGCCCTTAGCTGAGGTATTGTCTGAAATGCCTAAATGTACTAAGTATCTTAAAGAATTCTATGGGAGCAAGAGAAAGCTTCAGAGGATGGCTGAAGAAGTGTTTCGAGAAGATTGCGCAATGGTTTCACAAAAAGTCGCTGTTAAGCGAGGTGACCCTGGCAGACCTTCAATCTCCTGTGAGATTGAAGGCCATTTGTTCGAAAATGTTTTATGCGACTCATGGGCCTCCATCAATGTGATGCCATTAAATGTATGCAAGAAGCTCGGGCTAGACAAAAGAATGCGAGAACGCCCCATTTCTCTTCAGATGGTAGACAAATCTAGTCGTACTGCAGCCGGTTGTGTAGCTAATGTTCTCCTTCAAGTTGAACATTTGGTCTTCCCTACCGACTGGGTTATCCTAGATTATCCACCTGATAAGGAAATGCCTCTAATTCTAGGCCGAACCTTTTTGGACACTTCCAATGCTCTCATCGACTTCTGCAAAGGAAAGATTACTCTTAGAGTCGATGATACATCCGTCACCTTCACACGAGGGACAAGTCCTGAAAGAGTCGTAATTGATGAAATATCGTTTGTCGAAGCCATATATGAGGACGAAGGAGATACCTATTATGAAGATGCAATGGAGCTTACAGAGATAGGTGTTTTCGACGTTATAAAGGATCAAGCTGATTGCGGACCATCTTCTGATTCATTGCAGGCCGTAGTCACTGACGAGTCATCTTCATTCACTCATAATGAGCCTTTATTGAGTTAGAAGCATGGAGAGGCTCAGCAACAAACGATGATTTCAAAGAGTTGACTAAGGAAGACTTTACCCCGGGTGAAGAGGAAGCTTTGATGGGTAGTTGGGACGAAGTAGACTTTTGGAGAGAAGCTACCCATTGGGAAGTTGATGATTAGGAAGAGCTAGCAGAAGAGCTTAAAGACGAGGAGTTGAGAAAAATGATCAATCATGAAAGGAAGGGAGCAGGTGTTGACCGGAGGATTTCTATGGATGATTTGGTCCACTACCTTTCTGGGGTTGAGCCTTGGGAAGATGAGTTATTCTTCAGTCAACCACTCCAAGCTCACAAAGAAAAAGGTGGCCCATTAAACTCTAGCATTGAGCAACCACCTACTGATTTAGAGCTTAAACCGCTTCCAAAACACCTTAAGTATTTCTTTCTTAAGGATGGAGATAAATTGCATTTGATCATTTCTTCGAAACTCGACCAAGAGCAAGAAGCACAGCTGATAGAAGTGCTTAAGAAAAACATCCTCGCGTTCGGTTGGCAAGTGGGTGATATCTGAGAGATCAGCCCAGACATATGCATGCATAAAATCCGAACGGAGGAAGGAGCTAAAAAGGTAAGACAACCTCAGCGAAGGCTGAATCCGCATATGCAAGAGGTTGTCAAGAAGGAGGTTATAAAGTGGCTCGACATGGGAATCATCTACGCAATCGCCGATAGCGAGTGGGTCAGCCCTACTCAAGTTGTGCCAAAGAAGGGCGGTATTACGGTTGAAAAGAATGAAAAAGGGGAGGAAGTTGCCCTACGTCTCGTGACTGGCTACAGAGTATGTATCGACTATCGTAGACTGAATGAAGTCACTGCAAAAGATCACTTCCCCTTACCCTTCATTGACCAACTAATTGAAAGACCGAGTGGTCACAAGTATTATTGTTTTCTCGATGGATACTCTGGTTACTTCCAGATAGCCATCGACCCCAAGACCAAGAGAAGACCACGTTTACGTGTCCATCTGGTACTTTTGCTTTTCGTAGAATGCCATTCGGTCTATGCAATGCACCCGCGACTTTTCAACGGTGTATGTTGGCCATTTTTGATGGACTTGTTGAGAAATGCATGGAAGTCTTCATGGACGACTTCTCAGTCTACGGCGATAGTTTTGATGAAATTTTAGAGAACCTAGATATGGTACTCAAACGTTGCGTTGAGAAGAATCTGGTGCTTAACTGGGAGAAATGCCATTTTCTAGTTGATGAAGGAATAGTTTTGGGACACAAGGTGTCCAATGCTGGCATTCAAGTTGATAAGGCTAAGGTTGAAGCCATTGAAAAGATGACGTGCCCAAAAACAGTGAAAGAGGTACGAGGTTTTCTAGGACATGTTGGCTTCTACCGGCGTTTCATTAGAGACTTTTCTACGATTGCCAAGCCTTTATCAAATCTCTTGAAAGAGGATGTCGATTTCTTGTTCGATGCGAAGTGCAAGGAAGCTTTCAATTGTTTGAAAGATAAGCTTATCAGTGCCCCTATTTTAGTAGCACCTGACTGGACCAAGCCTTTCGAATTGATGTGTGATGGCTCTAATTATGCCGTAGGCGCAGTTTTAGGACAAAGAGTTGATAAAAGGTTCAGGCCCATCTATTATGCGAGTCGTACCTTGAACCCGGCTCAATGCAATTATACTACGACTGAGAAGGAATTCTTAGCCGTCGTCTTTGCCATTGACAAGTTTAGAAGCTATCTTCTAGGGTCTCAAGTGATTGTATGGACAGATCATGCAGCTTTACGCTACCTTATGGATAAAGCAGATGCCAAACCAAGGTTACTTAGATGGATTTTAATTCTACAAGAGTTTGACCTTGTGATTAAAGATAAGAAAGGTAGTGAGAATATTGTGGTTGATCATTTATCTCGCTTAGTAAATGAGGGTGCAGAAAATCACAATGATATAGGCATTGATTTTCCGACTGAGCAATTGATGAAGCTTGAAACGGTTAGGCCATGGTATGCTGATTACGTCAATTACCTAGCAAGTGGTCATCTGGAAGATATGACGTATCAGGAGAGGAAAAAGTTCTTTTCTGACCTTAAATATCTCGTATGGGAAGATCCTTATTTGTTCAAGGTCTGTAAGGATGGTTTGCTTCGAAGGTGTGTTCCTGAGCATGATCAGTGGGATATCCTAGAACAGTGCCACAGCGGTCCTACAGGAGGTCACTATGGAACACCGAAGACGGTTGCAAAGATTCTTCAAGCTGGATTCTACTGGCCGACTCTGTTTAAAGACGCAGAAGCCTTTTGTAAAGGTTGTGATAGGTGCCAGAGAACAGGAAGGCAGAGTAGTCGGACGGAAATGCCACTTAAGCCCATTCTTGAATGCGAAGTTTTCGATGTATTGGGCATAGATTTTATGGGACCCTTTCCATCCTCATGTGGTAATAAGTATATCCTCGTCTCTGTGGATTACGTTTCAAAGTGGGTCGAGGCCATAGCTACTCAAACTAATGATCACAAGGTTGTAAAGAAATTCTTGCAAAAGAATATCTTTCCTAGATTCGACTGTCTGAGAGCACTCATTAGTGATGAAGGTACTCACTTTTGCAATGCGCCGCTTGACAAGATCCTTATACTTGGGGTGTTTCGGTATTATAAATTGTAAAACTAGTTTTTACCGAACACTTTCTATGAGGCAACAATATATCGAGTTGAAAGTGAATCCATTTGTTTCAACGAATCTGTAAACAGAAAAATAAATTTTTCTGTGATATTCAAGGATAGAATCCAAAATTCATTTCCTTATATCACTTCCACTATTCTAGCTGAAATTACTGCCCGTTGTTACTCTATTAATCGTTAATGCACAGCTTCCTTGTTCTTCCAAAGAACTAAGCTACCGAGTCAAGTTACTTGGTTAAGAAAGTCGCTAAGGATTCATTGGTTAGTGATCCGAAATCACTTTCCTTATCCTATACTTTCTTTTTTTAATGTTTCGGTTTAGCCTCAAAACTTCAGTTAAGATGATTAACACTTATAGACATTCTTTCCCATTCATAACTTTCCTTAAAAGGAAATAGTCTTGAACTAGCAGTTCGTTTGAGTAGACACTACTCGTGAACTGTGGGATGTCTAATGAAAGCGTTACCCAGTGGGACTAATTTTCTAATAAATTAGAAAAACATAAGACGAAAGCTCCCACTAGTTTATCGGTTCCAAATACCGTCTAACTAGCGACACTTTAATTTATGATTCTCCAATTTTTCTATTAGAAAATTTCTCGGGTAGACACTACACAATTAAAATTCACTAGAATAATTTTATCGTCCCAATCATATTTCGTTCAACACGATTGACAACAGTGACATCCTTATTTATGTCACATAAGTTCTGAACGCTCAAATTATCTCTTCCGAAAAATTAATGAACGATTAATAAGTACAACGTTCTAGTTACTTACCACTTTTTAACGAAGTCATTACTAGTCAATTTTACACTAGCAGTCTAGCAACTTAGAGAGATATGTATGTTAGGAACATTTTATTATGTTTTGATGATGGCCATACTAGCTGTTATAGCAAGCCTGAAATAAGTTAGAATTCTCTGTATAAGTCTTTACTTAGAGTCTGACATGTTGTATAAGTTGAGTCAGACAAGTATTGTACTAGTTGGTAGGACGGCAAAGTGAAAACAGACATTCGGCAGAGTGAAGCCAGCCAAGCACCAGCAGAGATACAGAGAAGGGATTATGATCTGACTAATAACCAAGGAAGTCTGTGATGACCTTGGATAAGTCTAAGTTATGAAACTCAATATTCCAATATGGTGTACACTAATCTCACCCAAATCAAGGATCAGTGAAGTATAAAGATTCTCCTAAAACTAAAGCAAAGAAGAAAACAGTGAATCGGCTGAGTACACTGACTGTCGGCAAAGAGAAAACAAAACGGCGAAGAAAGAACTAACGGCTAAGACAGAAGGCTCACTCCACCGTTCTACAGACGGTGAAGAGACACTTACAAGATCAAATTTAATATACATTGAAGATTCAGCAGATCATGCATTAAATGCACAATCATTGAAGGATCAATCAAGGACGGATTTTCTGCTATACATTTGAAAGAAGAATCCGATCACTGAAATCAAGGAGAATACAATTAAGGGGGAATCAAGGATAAAATCAAGGATTATTCCCTCATTAATATAGCCAACGGACGGAATTTCAAAATCAAGGCTATTCAAGGCTATAAATAGAAGGCATTGACAGAAAAAGAAAACAACGATTGAAAAAGAAAGAAAAGCAGAAACTCTGTCAATTAGAAAAGCCTTCTCTCTGAACTTACAAGGATACATCTAGTGATCAATGTTAAGGCCATATTTATATGATTATTAAGGGTTTATTTCATTATTATTTTCCCCACATTTGCATAATTTACATGAGAATTAAGGGTTTAAGTGTAATTATTGAATAAAGATGATTTTAAGAGGGTTGTATGCAAAATTGATGATTTTAAGTGTTAATTTAATGGAATTATTATTATTTGTATTTTATTACATTTTTGCATTGTTTATTTATCATGTAGGAGTTAATTTTCGTGCATATAATGTGGATAAATGAAGCTCAAGTCGAATTATTCAAGATAGAGTTGGAATTGGCTTGAAGAAATTGGATAAAGATGATGAAATCCGACCCTCAGCATCTTGGACGAGCGTTCGTGCAGCGTCCATTCCAGACGGGCGTTTGATAAAGTGGACGAGCGTCCGGAATTGTGTTTTACATTCAGAGAGTTCAGACGGAGGATGGACGAGCGTTTACTCAGCGTCCAGGCATTCTGGACGGGCGTCCACGAGACCAGACGAGCGTCCGTTGCCGACTTAACCCCAACCGACTTGAAACTCTATATATAGCAGCAGCCTCTTAACCCTAATAGATACCACATAATTGAGATCGCACTTTTACACCAAAAAAGCTGCGGCCAGAACCCTAATTCCATAGAGATGAACTTCTCCAACCCAACAATCATCTTCAACATGATTGTTGGCTAAAAGCCTTGCAGTGAGTCGACGGAGGAAGCCTATCAACAACAAGACCAACTAGAGGAGTTCGATGCTTAAGTTTAGTGAGTCTAATTTATAGTTTTTCATTACTTTGGATCTGCTTTATGTTGTTTAAGTTTTATTGAATTAGGATTTGATGAAACGATCTATGTTTATTTTATGCTTGAATCAATTTATGAAAGTATGTTTATTTAAGTTCTCTTTTATTCAAAGTAATGCATCTAATTGTGTTGTAAGAGATTATGCATGATTAGTTGAGTAAGAGTTTGGAGACGATCTCGTGATTTCGTTTTGATTGTTGTTTAGTTTGTTTGAAAAGATAGACGAAACCCTAGAATTTGATTGAAGATATTTAATTGAATTCGTGAATAAATCACTACTAAAAACTATGTCTTTTTAATCACCATCTAGTTTGGATTGTTGGTTGATAGGTGGAATCTAGTCGCCTTGCTGTGTTTTCCCTTAATTGTTTGAATCAAATCGTTGGATTAAGTTTAGTTAAGTTCTAGTTTGATAAACCCTAGTTTCCTGCTGTTTTTCTGCAATTTTCTGCTTCAGTTCATAATCAGACGCTCGTCCGCAATAGCAGACGCCCGTCCATTAGGTTTAGTTTTCAGACGCTCGTTCACTTTAGTGAACGCTCGTCCGTATTTCTGTTTTATTATTTTTCAGCTTGTTTTTATTCCTATTTTAGTTTCAATTCTTAGGTTTAGGTTTTAGTTAGTTTCAGCCTTAGTTTAGTTTAGATAGATAATTGTGACATAATCGTTAGACTAATTCTTCCTTGAATCCGATAAACATTCCACTCCCTTAGGACGACCCGTTAACACCCTATACTACGATCCTTATACTTGGGGTGTTTCGGTTTATAAATTATAAAACTAGTTTTTACCGAACAAGTTTTTGGCGCCGTTGCCAGGGAGTCGGTAACGGTTGTCGGATTCTTCATAGGACAATTTTCTGAGTCAAAAGGGATCGTTTTTAGCACGCAGTAGTATTTTGGCCGTAACTTTCGGCTCGAGTGTCCGTTTGGAACGCAGGACCCCAATTCGGAAAGCTCGTTCCGACGCCGACGACGTGGTAAACGGCCATAGGCCGTTCAGTGCGTTTTCGAGGTCAAAATCCACTGTTTTCCTCTCCATTTTGGCCCTAGAAGATTTCAACACGTTTTCTTTTACCGTTTTAGTGTTTTTCTTGTTTTTAAACTTTTCGTAGGTAGGTTTCTTTTCCAGTTTCGTTTAATTTTAGGATTACATTCATTACTGTTTTATTTTATTTGATTTTCTTTCAATTATTTTCCTTACTTTTTTTTTTATTTTTATATAGCTTAGATCTGTTTCCGTAATTATAGATTTGTTTGATTTTATTTCCATAAGTCTTTTCTGCTTTTATTTTTTATCTCGTTTTTTTAATTCTGGTAACTTTAGTTTTTAGGTTTTCGTATTTGAACGAGCGTTCAACAACTTGAACGCCCGTCCACTTCAATTCTGCCCTCTGAACGAACGTTCATTCAACTGAACGAGCGTTCAGTTCTGAACGAACGTCCATTAAAACTGGACGCCAGTTCAGTCTGTTCAATCTTCACTTCTTTTCTTTCTTCTCTTTTCTTCTCTTTTCTTCTCTCCCTCTAAACCATCTAATCTTTTCTAAACCTGTTCTAATCAACCCCAAAGGGTTGATTTCTTCCTTTTCCTTTCTTCTGGTTTATGCAAACGAGAAGTAAGAAGGGACTTCTGATCTTTGATCCTGAGCCTGAACGATCTATCCTTAGAAGAAGGCTTCTCCCTGATTTGGACAAAATGGCGGATCAAGATCCACCAATTCCAAATCCTGACCCCCAAGCTCAGTTAAATTTACTCCTTCAACAGATGCAAGCTCTGCAGCAACAACAGAATCAGCAAGCTGGCATAAATCAACAACTTCAACAATTCCGCCAAAACCAGCTTAATCAGTTGAACCAGGACCCCTACACTCCATATCTTAATCAAGATTTTCTCGAGGGGCATAGACCTATTCGTCCTCCCGACATGGGAGGAGCGAACTTTGATCTAAAGAACGGAGTTGTTGCACTGGTTCAGAATAGCTCTTTCCATGGTACTGCTCAGGAAGATCCACACGACTTCTTGTCCACATTCGTACAAATCTGTGAAGCAGGCCATTATCCTGGTGTTGATTCTGAGATCGTAAAGTTGAAGCTATTTCCTTTTGCTTTGAAAGGTGAAGCAAGCAGATGGTTTAAATCGTTAGCACATCATTCTCTCCATACATGGAATGATGTCAAAAGAGCCTTCGCTCTTAAGTGGGTTTCACCAGGCAAGATTATGGAGATGAAACGGGAAATAGCTACGTTTGAGCAGTTGGAGGATGATACTGTTGGCAAAGCTTGGGAGAGATTAAATCTGTTGATGAGGAAGTGCCCCAATCACGGATATGACAGACATGAGTTGCTGGAACTATTTTACAGAGGAGTCTCTCAACCTAATAGAGATTATCTTGACTCCACAGCTCATGGATCCTTCTTAGGGGGAGGTGATGAGACTGCCTATAGAGTGGCTGAGACCATCGCCAAGAACAATATGTGGTCGACTCCTAAGAAGACCAATATTGTTAAGAAAGAAGGTACTGCAAGCAATCCTGATACACAACTGTTGGTTGCTCGGATGGAATTGATAAGCAAGCAGTTGGCCAATCTTCAGATGCAGCCTTCTGATTCAAATTATCTTGAAACTCAGGCAGGGACTGAGATGACGGAGGAGGTAAACCTAATGGATAATCAAAACCAACCCTTCCGAAACTTCAATCAAAGCCAGAACTACTCAGGATTTCAACGACAAAACTTCAATCAAGCCAAGTTACCACCTGGCCCTTCAAATTCAAATTCTTTCAACTCGAACTATCAAAGACCAGTTCAGAACTCCCAAAGGCCTCAAGGTGGCTGGAATCAAACTCAGAACAACAATCATACCACCTCATGTGTCCCTCAACACAAATTCGATGAGTTGGTAGACATGGTGAAGACTCTGTCTACTAGTGTTAAAGCAATTGAGAGACAAGTTGGTCAAATGGCGGACCAGCAAGCAAGCAGACCTCACGGTAAACTTCCGAGTTACACCGAGAGAAACCCAAAAGCTGATGTGAATGTTTGCACTGCCATTACACCACAATGGGAGTATGGGCAAGAAGAGGAGTTGAATGAAGTAACGTTGAGAAGTGGTAAACAGGCTGGACCCGGCAAGATGTCGGGAAACGAGTAGCCCCTCCTGACGCCATGAGTTCAGGAGGGGGAAATCAGAAATCACATGCCGAAGAAAGGAGTGATGAGGAGCTTAGTGACAATTCTTCGGAGGACGAAAATAATTCTGATGATGAGGAGAGAAAGGAAAGTCAAGGGGCAGTACCCCTGACTAAGAAAAAGAAAGAAAAGTTTGTAAGATGGAAGGATAGGGAGGATGAGGCGATAAAGAATGAAGCTACAAGGAATGATAAAGCCCTTCCTTATCCACCAAAAAGGAAAGAGAAAGCCCTCACTAATGACAAGCAGTATGCTGGAGTGAGGAGGATGCTTAGAGACACTCAAGTTAGTATGCCCTTAGCCGAGGTATTAACTGAAATGCCTAAATGCTCTAAGTATCTTAAAGAATTCTGTGGGAGTAAGAGAAAGCTTCAGGGGATGGCTGAAGAAGTGCTACGCGAGGATTGCGCGTTGGTTTCACAGAAAATTGCTGTTAAGCGAGGTGACCCTGGCAGACCTTCAATCTCCTGTGAGATTGAAGGCCATTTGTTCAAAAATGTTTTATGCGACTCAGGGGCCTCCATCAATGTGATGCCATTAAACGTATGCAAAAAGCTCGGGTTAGATAAAAGGATGCGGGAACGTCCGATTTCTCTTCAGATGGTAGACAAATCTAGTCGTACTGCAGCCGGTTGTGTAGCTAATGTTCTCCTTCAAGTTGAACATTTAGTCTTCCCTACCGATTGGGTTATTCTAGACTATCCACCTGATAAGGAGATGCCTCTAATTCTAGGCCGAACCTTTTTAGACACTTCTAACGCTCTCATCGACTTCTGCAAAGGACAGATTACTCTTAGAGTCGGTGACACATCTGTCACCTTCACACGAGGGACACATCCTGAAAGAGCCGTAATTGATGAAATATCGTTTGTCGAAGCCATATATGAGGACGGAGGAGATGCCTATTATGAAGATGCAATGGAGCTACAGAGATAGGTGTTTTCGAAGTCATGGACATTGAGGATCCGGCTGACTGCGGACCATCTTCTAATTCATTTCAAGCCGTAGGCATTGACGAGTCATCTTCACTCGCTCCCACTGAGCCTGTTATTGAGTTAGAAGCATGGAGATGCCCAGCAACAAACGATGATTTCAAAGAACTGAGTCAGGAAGACTTCATCCCTGGTGAAGAAGAAGCTCTGATGGGTAGTTGGGACGAGGTAGAGTTTTGGAGAGAAGCTACTCATTGGGAAGTAGATGATTGGGAAGAGCTGGCTGAAGAGCTTAAAGATGAAGAGTTAAGAAAAATGATCGATCACAAGAAAAAGGAAGCAAGTGTTGACCGGAGGATTCCGATGGATGATTTGATCCAGTACCTTTCTGGGGTTGAGCCTCGGGAAGATGAGGTGTTCTACTGTCAACCACTTCAAGCTCATAAAGAGAAAGGTGGCCCGTTAAAGTCTAGTATTGAGCAACCACCTACTGATTTAGAGCTTAAACCGCTTCCAAAACACCTTAAGTATATCTTTCTTAAGGATGGAGATAAATTGCCTTTGATCATTTCTTCGAAACTCGACCAAGAGCAAGAAGCACAGCTGATAGAAGTGCTTAAAAAGAATATCCTCGCGTTCGGATGGCAAGTGGGTGATATCCGAGGAATCAGCCCAGACATATGCATGCATAAAATCCGAACGGAGGAAGGAGCTAAAAAGGTAAGACAACCTCAGCGCAGGCTGAATCCGCACATGCAAGAGGTTGTTAAAAAGGAGGTTATAAAGTGGCTTGACATGGGAATCATCTACGCAATCGCCGATAGCGAGTGGGTCAGCCCTACTCAAGTTGTGCCAAAGAAGGGCGGAATCACAGTCGAAAAGAATGAAAAAGGGGAGGAAGTTGCCCTACGTCTCGTGACAGGCTACAGAGTCTGTATTGACTATCGTAGACTGAATGAAGTCACTGCAAAAGACCACTTTCCCTTACCCTTCATTGACCAACTAATTGAAAGACTGAGTGGTCACAAGTATTATTGTTTCCTTGATGGCTATTCTGGCTACTTCCAGATAGCCATTGATCCTAATGACCAAGAGAAGACAACGTTTACATGTCCATCTGGTACTTTTGCTTTTCGTAGAATGCCATTCGGTCTATGCAATGCACCCGCGAATTTTCAACGGTGTATGTTGGCCATTTTTGATGGACTTGTTGAGAAATGCATGGAAGTCTTCATGGACGACTTCTCAGTCTACGGCGATAGTTTTGATGAAATTTTAGAGAACCTAGATATGGTACTCCGACGTTGCGTTGAGAAGAATCTGGTGCTTAACTGGGAAAAATGCCATTTTCTAGTAGACGAAGGAATCGTTTTGGGACATAAGGTGTCCAATGCTGGTATTCAAGTTGATAAGGCTAAGGTTGAAGCCATTGAAAAGATGACGTACCCAAAAACAGTGAAAGAGGTACGAGGTTTTCTAGGACATGTTGGCTTCTACCGGCGTTTCATTAGAGACTTTTCTACGATTGCCAAGCCTTTATCAAATCTCTTGAAAGAAGATGTCGATTTCTTGTTCGATGCGAAGTGCAAAGAAGCTTTCAATTGTCTGAAAGACAAGCTTATCAGTGCCCCTATTTTAGTAGCACCTGACTGGACCAAGCCTTTCGAATTGATGTGCGATGCCTCTAATTATGCCGTAGGCGCAGTTTTAGGTCAAAGAGTTGATAAAAGGTTCAGGCCTATCTATTATGCGAGTCGTACCTTGAACCCGGCTCAATGCAATTATACTACGACTGAGAAGGAATTCTTAGCCGTCGTCTTTGCCATTGACAAGTTTAGAAGCTATCTTCTAGGGTCTCAAGTGATTGTATGGATAGATCATGCAGCTTTACGCTACCTTATGGATAAAGCAGATGCCAAACCAAGGTTACTTAGATGGATTTTAATTCTACAAGAGTTTGACCTTGTGATTAAAGATAAGAAAGGTAGTGAGAATATTGTGGCTGATCATTTATCTCGCTTAGTAAATGAGGGTGCAGAGAATTACAATGATATAGGCATTGATTTTCCGACTGAGCAATTGATGAAGCTTGAAACGGTTAGGCCGTGGTATGCTGACTACGTCAACTATTTAGCGAGTGGTCATTTAGAGGATATGACGTATCAGGAGAAGAAAAAGTTCTTTTCTGATCTTAAATATCTCGTATGGGAAGATCCTTATTTGTTCAGAGTCTGCAAAGACGGGTTGCTTCGAAGGTGTGTTCCTGAGCATGATCAGTGGGATATTCTGGAACAATGCCATAGCGGTCCTACCGGAGGTCACTATGGAACACCGAAGACGGTTGCAAAGATTCTTCAAGCTGGATTCTACTGGCCGACTCTGTTTAAAGATGCAGAAGCCTTTTGTAAAGGTTGTGATAGGTGCCAGAGAACAGGAAGGCAGAGTAGTAGGATGGAAATGCCACTTAAGCCCATTCTTGAATGCGAAGTTTTCGATGTTTGGGGCATAGATTTTATGGGACCCTTTCCATCTTCATGTGGTAATAAGTATATCCTCGTCTGTGTGGATTATGTTTCAAAGTGGGTCGAGGCCATAGCTACTCAAACTAATGATCACAAGGTTGTAAAGAAATTCTTGCAAAAGAATATCTTTACTAGATTCGGCGGTCCGAGAGCACTCATTAGTGATGAAGGTACTCACTTTTGCAATGCGCCGCTTGACAAGATCCTTGAGAAGTATGGTGTCAAACATAAGATTGGTACACCATATCATCCTCAAACCAGTGGCCAAGTCGAGGTAAGCAACCAGAGCTTGAAAAGAATTTTGGAGAAGACCGTGAACAATAATCGATCTAATTGGAGTCTTAAGTTGGATGACGCGTTGTGGGCTTATCGTACTGCATTCAAGACCCCGATGGGCACGTCACCCTTCCAAATGGTCTATGGCAAAGCTTGTCATTTACCTGTCGAACTTGAACACAGAGCTTTCCGGGCAATTAAATTCTTAAATTTTGATAGCCAACTCTGTGGGGAGAAAAGGTTGTTACAATTGAACGAGCTCGACGAATTCAGACTCAGAGCATACGAGAATGCTAAGCTTAGCAAGGAAAGAACGAAGATACTCCATGACGCTAAGATCAAGGACCGAGAATTCAAAGTTGGTGAAATGGCTTTACTCTATAATACTAGACTTCACCTGTTTCCGGGTAAACTCAAGTCTAGATGGTCTGGTCCCTTTGAGATTCTCGAGGTTAATCCAAGTGGAGTAATTACTTTGAACGGGTATGGTAATCAAGCTTTTAAAGTGAATGGCCATCGACTTAAGAAATATTTTGGGCAACCAAAGGAAAAGCCCGAGGTTCTTTATTTCCAAAGAAGAGATGAGAGTACAGATGTCCTGATTTGTGAAGAGATTCCATCTTATTTCTTTGAGTCAGATGATGATGACGTTCCTATATCCACCCGTAAGGTACCTTCTGTTGAGACTTCTGATCATACCACTATGTCTATGCCTATCATCCGCAAGAACAAGAAGAAGAGAGTCAGTGTAGTTTGGAGAGAAAAGTTTAATGATCTTATAGCACACTTGACTTGTTGTTGTGGTGAAAATCATTTCCGCCCCACTACTCCTGATTCTGATACTGAGGTGGCGGTAGTCAAACCAAAGTGGCCCGATCCGGGTTGATCTTTTGAACTTTGTGTCAAGCTATTGACATTAAAAGAGCGCTCCTAGGAGGCAACCTAGTTTTCTTTGTTCGTTTCCTTTTCTTAGGTTGTTTTGTTTTAGAAATAATACTTTAGTTGATTTTGTGTTGATGGTTATTCCTCTTACGTTCATTGTAAGTGTTTTGTGTTATGTGTTGCTCATATACCCCGTGTACCCCGAGATTATATGGTATGTCGAGTGTTGCAGATACTTTTGAGCAGGTTTTCGAGTTACTACTGTCCGGTGTTGTCTATTCGAGTTGTTGCGGTATATTCATGCTCCGGCCTGACCTCTGCCAACTTTCATCCGACAACCACTGTTGAAACCAGCTAAGTTTTCTTTTTCTTTTTTATTTGCACATTCTGAGGACATAATGTGATTTAAGTGTGGGGGGGTGTTTGGGTATGTTTTTATGCTATATCTTTGAAATATGAGTGAATGTTACATTTCTGCGAAATTTAAAATTTTTTGTGAGTCTCGAGCATATAATTGGAACTAGATGCTTGCTAGTTGTAGTTTTCTAACGATGATAGTATGTGACTTAGTGAGATAATTATAGCATGTTTTACTTTTATGGAGATAGTTTCCTTTTTCACTCACGAAAGCCTTTGATTTTGAAGCATGACTTTTGAACTATATCCTTTCATTATTTTTAATGATTTATTTTAGGAAGGTCAGTATAGTTACACCTTAGTTAGACCGTGTGCTGTGAATATCATAAAGTTTGAATGTGATAGGTGAGATGTAACTTATGACTTTGAAAAGTGAATAAATAAAGTGAGTGAGCAATTATTAATAAATACGTTTGTCGGAAGCTGGTTTATGATTTGAGTGCGGTAGGGTATACCTCGAATGTCCTATTCCACTATGATGACCAATAGCTCACGACAGTCAGGAGAAGCTACCTTATGATTTGAGTAAGGTAGGGTGTTATCACGAAACATCCTATTTTACTATGATGGGTAAGAGCTTATTCTGATATGCGTCAAATTTGAAAATTTTGAAAAATGATGAGTTAAAATAAAGTAAAGTCTTTGTTATCATGGATCTTATACCCAGTAGAACCGCATGATATGTTGTAGGGATTATCCTACTGAGTGCGTGGGAAGGCTTTGAGTGGAGCTATTACTGTCTGTACCTAGGATAGTCATTGGAATTTTTGAGAGGATATTTCTTTGAAAGGCTTGTTAGATTGAGAACGGCTTGTCACACTTACACCGAATCTATCTCTGTGATGGTATTGTTTGCTATAGTTGTTGTATCTTTTGTTACGTGAGTTAGAAATCTATGTGGATTGCATATAAAGTTGAGCTATAGTTTTGATTGTTTTGTCCGAGGACGTACAAAAAGCTAAGTGTGGGGGTGTTGTTAAGGCCATATTTATATGATTATTAAGGGTTTATTTCATTATTATTTTCCCCACATTTGCATAATTTACATGAGAATTAAGGGTTTAAGTGTAATTATTGAATAAAGATGATTTTAAGAGGGTTGTATGCAAAATTGATGATTTTAAGTGTTAATTTAATGGAATTATTATTATTTGTATTTTATTACATTTTTGCATTGTTTATTTATCATGTAGGAGTTAATTTTCGTGCATATAATGTGGATAAATGAAGCTCAAGTCGAATTATTCAAGATAGAGTTGGAATTGGCTTGAAGAAATTGGATAAAGATGATGAAATCCGACCCTCAGCATCTTGGACGAGCGTTCGTGCAGCGTCCATTCCAGACGGGCGTTTGATAAAGTGGACGAGCGTCCGGAATTGTGTTTTACATTCAGAGAGTTCAGACGGAGGATGGACGAGCGTTTACTCAGCGTCCAGGCATTCTGGACGGGCGTCCACGAGACCAGACGAGCGTCCGTTGCCGACTTAACCCCAACCGACTTGAAACTCTATATATAGCAGCAGCCTCTTAACCCTAATAGATACCACATAATTGAGATCGCACTTTTACACCAAAAAAGCTGCGGCCAGAACCCTAATTCCATAGAGATGAACTTCTCCAACCCAACAATCATCTTCAACATGATTGTTGGCTAAAAGCCTTGCAGTGAGTCGACGGAGGAAGCCTATCAACAACAAGACCAACTAGAGGAGTTCGATGCTTAAGTTTAGTGAGTCTAATTTATAGTTTTTCATTACTTTGGATCTGCTTTATGTTGTTTAAGTTTTATTGAATTAGGATTTGATGAAACGATCTATGTTTATTTTATGCTTGAATCAATTTATGAAAGTATGTTTATTTAAGTTCTCTTTTATTCAAAGTAATGCATCTAATTGTGTTGTAAGAGATTATGCATGATTAGTTGAGTAAGAGTTTGGAGACGATCTCGTGATTTCGTTTTGATTGTTGTTTAGTTTGTTTGAAAAGATAGACGAAACCCTAGAATTGATTGAAGATATTTAATTGAATTCGTGAATAAATCACTACTAAAAACTATGTCTTTTTAATCACCATCTAGTTTGGATTGTTGGTTGATAGGTGGAATCTAGTCGCCTTGCTGTGTTTTCCCTTAATTGTTTGAATCAAATCGTTGGATTAAGTTTAGTTAAGTTCTAGTTTGATAAACCCTAGTTTCCTGCTGTTTTTCTGCAATTTTCTGCTTCAGTTCATAATCAGACGCTCGTCCGCAATAGCAAACGCCCGTCCATTAGGTTTAGTTTTCAGACGCTCGTTCACTTTAGTGAACGCTCGTCCGTATTTCTGTTTTATTATTTTTCAGCTTGTTTTTATTCCTATTTTAGTTTCAATTCTTAGGTTTAGGTTTTAGTTAGTTTCAGCCTTAGTTTAGTTTAGATAGATAATTGTGACATAATCGTTAGACTAATTCTTCCTTGAATCCGATAAACATTCCACTCCCTTAGGACGACCCGTTAACACCCTATACTACGATCCTTATACTTGGGGTGTTTCGGTTTATAAATTATAAAACTAGTTTTTACCGAACAATCAACTCAAAAATCAGAACTACAAAGTCATACTCAGAATTGAGATTGATCAAGCAAGTGCGTGAATCACATTCACATCAAACTGAAGCAACTGAATCAGAGGCAATCTGAGAAGTAGTTGAAACTGTGATAGCTGTTGAAGGATTTTGATCTCAAGGAGCAGCAAAAAGAAGACTGAATCACTGAAGCTGTTGCAGTCAAGGAGTAATAGTCTTGTAGATTGTGAAACTTGGGAAGCCAAGGACAATCACACTGTTGTATCTGTGAAACCAATAGTGAATTCCTCCGATCATCACAGGAGAAGAGTGGATTAAGGGATTACACCACCCTGAACCACTATAAGCCTTGTGTCAATTTAATTTCTGCAATTTACTTTACAGCACTTATTTAATTTGCCTACATCATAACACATATCTGTGATTGTCTAAACTGATTTGAAAACAACATAGTAAGAAGGGACTTATCCGCTGCCCAAAAGCTTTTAAAACACAAGAAAATTTTTTGAAACTTCACTATAGTCATTCACCCCCCCCCCTCGACTATAGTTTCACCCTTCTTTGGGACCAACAATTGGTATCGGAGCAGTGTTCCTAGTATCAGAACCTGTTCAGATCTAATTTCTGGTAACAAGGAGATCACATATTTTCAAAGTAGTTTTCAAATCAAGTTTTTCATTCACTGCCATTTTTTTTATTGCACTGATGGATTCCTCAAACTTCTTGTCAAAAGTACATGTTTTCAATGTTAATAATTTTGATGAATATAAAATAAGAATGTTATCTCATCTTGCAGCAACTCATGAGGAGATGCTGGATGTAATCAATGATGGCCCAATCATGATCACTACTGTGGTGGGCACAGGAGCAGATCAAGGAAAGGAGATAGACAAACCCAAGAAAGATTGGACCAAAGATGACAGGAGAAGAGCAAACCTAGACTTTGTAGCAAAAGATATGATCTTAAAGACTCTAGACAGCAACATGTTCATGAGAATCAAAGACTGCAAAACAGCAAAGGAGATGTGGGACAAACTATCATTGATAAATGAAGGATCTGATGCAGTCAAAGAAAACAAATTATCTGTTGCAAAACAGAAATTTGAGAACTTTAAAATGAAGACTGGTGAATCCATTGATCAAATGGACAACAGATTCTCAAGCATCATCGATGAACTGCAATAGCTTGGACACACATATCCACAAAAGAAGTATGCTTGAAGATCCCGAGAGGACTACGAAAGATGGAAGATCATAACATCAGTAATCGGAGGAACAACAAATCTTGCAAGCACTGACACTCTGACACTGATGTCCCAATTGAAAGCTCATGAATTCGAATTGAACGGTGAAGATGGTGGTCCGGCAGAGACACACAAAATTACTGCATTAGCTGCACCTCAGCAAAGTAACTTTGCCGAATGCATCAGCAAAGAGACACAAGAACTAAAAGAACAGGTAGCTTTATTAGTTAAACGTTTTGACAGGTTTAAAAAGAAGCCATTCAAGGGAAATTCAACATCAAACAAAAAGACAAGCTCAAACAGAGACATGAAGAAGAAAAATGATGAATACAGATGCTTCAACTGCAATAAGAGAGGTCACTTCAAGGCTGATTGTCCTGAAGAAAATGACAAAGATGATGAAAAGAAGAAATTCAAAGCATCTGAAAAGAGAAAGGGCAAGAAGGCTCTTAAGGCAGAATCCAGTAGTGAAAAGCATGAAGAATCATCTGATAATGACTCAGATGATAGTGATGAAGAAGACAGCTCAGAAAATGAAAAGGCATGCCTATGCCTCATGACCAAAGAATTGGATGAAGACAAAAGTGATAGTTCAGACACTGAGGAAACAAGCCTATGTTTAATGGCTAAAGAATCAGATGAAACTGAGGTAACATCTAGTTCCTGTTCTTCATCTAATGCATTCACATCTAACACTGCACAATCCTCTAGTCTACCATTAGATACAACAGACCTAGTCCAAAATCTCATGACTAAATTTGATGAAATTGAAAAGAATCATGAAATTCTGGAAAAGGAATGCAAGGATCTAAGAAAAGAGAATAAGAGGTTAAAGAAAGAACTGGATAAAACAAGAGCTGAATTAACTAGTAAGGAGATCTACTTAAATGATCAACAAAAAGCAGATGACCATACATCTGTTACCAACAGATCAGTTAAGAAGAACTCCTCACCAGTAAAGGTAATCACTGCACCACTAAAAGCACCAGCATACAAACCCTCAAAAAGGTTTGGATCCAGATCTGGTCTTGGCTATAACAGTCAGGATGAATGTAGGGATAATAGTCAACAAAATTCTAAATTGAGGACCACTAATGGACCAAAATTTAGAAAGGGACAGACCATGTCTCCAACAGATCATCCTGTTCCAGTGAAGTCAAAACCCACTGTAGTGAAACAGCAGACTAAATCCTCATTCCAATCATACAAAAACAACAGCCATCTGAAAGGTAAAGGCAGACTTTTTCCCTCAGAGGATGATTGGAATGTCACACCTCCAAAATACAAGAGGAAACTATTCCACAAAATGCATCATGTGATTGAGAAAAATCAATCTAGCTATGTTTCTAGACACATGAAGCAAGAAAGGTTTCCTATTGCATATTGGAAAGTGAAGAAGGATACAAATGCACCAAAAGGTGGAAAAAAGTATCAGAATACCTTCTTTAAAAATATTAGAAGCTATTCTGCCATGCCTTATACATATGAAGTTGATGACTTCAATTATCCAAAGAGAAGACCTTTTGGATACATACTTGGTATGGGAGGCATGACTGCTAACAGATATGGACCCAAACAGTGTTGGGTACCCAAACTTAATTAATCTGTTTTGTAGGATGTCTGGTACATAGACAGTGGATGTTCCAGACACATGACAGGAAACAAGAAATGGATCACTGATTTTAAAGCTTTTGATGGACCCAAAGTCACATTTGGAGGAAAAGAAAACCCTGGCAAGATTAAAAGGGAAGGCACAATACTCAAAAACAATCTAAAGATTCAAAATGTGGCATATGTCAAGGGACTTAACTTCAATCTGATGAGCATCAGTCAATTCTGTGACAAAGGCTACAATGTGCACTTCAACAAAGAAGGATGCAAAGTGATTCACAGTCAAACAAACACAGAGGTTCTTGCAGGTAGAAGACAAGACAACATGTATGTGGTGGACTGGAGAACAGCCAAGGCGGAAACATGTCTACTTGTCAAGAATAAACAATCAACAAGTTGGATTTGGCATAGAAGATTAAATCACTTGAATTTCAAGACCATCAACAAACTATCAAGGAGCAAGTTAGTTGAAGGCCTGCCAGAGATCTCATTCAAGAAAGAGAGTCTATGTGATGCTTGTCAGAAAGGAAAACAAATAAAAAGCTCATTCAAATCAAAGCCTCATCAATCTACAACAAGAGTTCTACATCTACTACACATGGACCTGTTTGGACCAGTCACTCCAGTAAGTGTAAGTGGTAAGAAATATACTCTTGTAGTAGTGGATGACTTCTCAAAATACACCTGGATCATCTTCATGAACAAGAAGAAAGAAACACTCAAGAAGCTACCAGACTTGCTGAGAAGACTTCAGAATGAAAAAGAGCTAAAAATTATCAAAATCAGATCAGATAGAGGCACTGAATTTCTAAATGAAATTATCAGAACCTATTGTGAAGAAAATGGAGTACTACATCAACTATCTGCAGCAGGAACTCCACAACAAAATGGTGTAGCAGAAAGAAGAAACAGAACTCTCAAAGAAGCAGTCAGAACAATGATTGTTGAAGCATGCTTGCCAAAGAGATTTTGGGCTGAAGCAGCAAACACAGCATGCCATACACAAAACAGATCAATCATCAACAAACATCATGGAAAAACTCCATATGAATTATGGAATGGTAGAAAACCCAATATCTCATATTTTCATATGTTTGGATCAAAATGTTTTGTCTTGAACAAGAATCATCTGCATACCTTTGATGAGAAGGCTGATGAAGCAATCTTCATGGGATACTCGGACACCAGCAAAGCATTCAGAGTACTAAATAAAAGAACATTGGTGATTGAAGAATCAATACATGTGGTTTTTGATGAACCATATACAAATGGTGAAGATCTTCAAGACCAAGAAGAGAAAGCTGCACAGAGGCAAATCTATACAAGTGCAACCATACCAGCTACTATCCTGAATCATCTTTTTGAAAATCAAGAGGAGCCACATATCAATACAATAGGAGAAGCACCTGAAATTGAAGTTCATGCTCAGCATGAAGGTATGGAAGCACCAAGTGAAGATCAACTTCAACCAGACCTAAATTGGCTTAGAGACCATCCTGAAGAACAAGTCATTGGAGATATTCACACCGGAGTCAGAACAAGAAGACAACTGGAGCACATGCTAACTTGCTTTCTATCACAAGTGGAACCCAAGACCATTGATGATGCAATCCAAGATGCAGATTGGATCACAGCCATGCAAGAAGAACTAAATGAGTTTGAAAGAAATGAAGTCTGAGAACTTGTTGACAGACCTGAAATGGCCAACATCATTGGTGCAAAATGGGTATTCAGGAACAAGATGGATAAGCAAGGAACTGTTGTCAGAAACAAAGCAAGGCTAGTTGCAAAAGGATATTCCCAAGCTGAAGGAATAGATTATGATGAAACCTTTGCTCCAGTAGCAAGATTGGAAGCAATAAGACTTTTTCTAGCATTTGCTGCACACAAAGACTTCAGAGTCTACCAAATGGATGTCAAAAGTGCATTCCTAAATGGACTTTTGGAAGAAGAAGTTTATGTAGAACAACCTCCTGGATTTCAAATCAAAGGAAAAGAAGACAAAGTATACAAACTCAAGAAGGCCCTCTATGGCCTCAAACAGGCACCTAGAGCCTGGTATGAAACGCTGTCACAATTTCTGATCAAGAATGGATTCAACAAAGGAACTATAGACAAGACTCTATTTAAACTAGAGGAAGGGGCAAGCACATTGCTAGTGCAAATCTATGTTGATGACATAATCTTTGGATCAGAAGATGAAAAGTTGTGTGAGAAATTTGCAAACCTAATGAAGAGCAAATTTCAGATGAGCATGATGGGAGAATTAAACTACTTCCTTGGCCTTCAAGTAAAGCAAATGAAGGATGGCATTTTCATTAGTCAAGCAAAATATACAAGAGATTTGATACACAAGTATGGGATGGACACAAGTGGCACAGCAGACACACCAATGTGTGCCAGAGTCATACTTGGAAAAGATGAAGGAGGAAAAGATGTTGGTCAGAAAATGTATAGAGGAATTATTGGATCATTATTATACTTAACTGCAAGCAGACCCGATATTGCATTTGCAGTAGGAGTGTGTGCTAGATTTCAAGCTCAACCAAAAGAATCACATCTTCTAGCAGCTAAAAGGATAATCAAATACTTGAAACACACCATCAATGTTGGCATTTGGTACCCAAAAGATGGAGGATTTACACTGATATCATATTCAGACTCTGACTATGCTGGATGCAAAATAGATAGAAAAAGCACCTCTGGAACATGCCGAATGCTAGGAACCAGACTAGTCTCATGGTTCATCAAAAAGCAAAACTCTATATCTACATCAACGGCTGAAGCAGAATATATAGCAGCAGGTAGCTGTTGTGCACAAGTACTGTGGATAAGACAACAGCTAAGGGACTATGGAGTCGAAGAGAAAACAATCCCAATCATGTGTGACAACACAAGTGCAATATCTATTACAGAAAATCCAGTATTGCATTCAAGAACAAAGCACATTGATGTAAGACATCATTTTATCAGAGACCATGTTGAAAAGGGAGATGTCATCCTAAAATACATATCCACTGAAGAACAACTGGCTGACATCTTCACTAAACCACTCAGTTATGAAAGATTTAGTATGTTGAGAACTGAGTTAGGGATGATTGAAATTGACTAAGTGTCAACGAGCGGCTAACTGGAGTAATCGGCTAAGTGACTTCATCAACTGGTACAACCTTTGCCGTTACAGGAGATGTAGCAGGTAAGGCACTGGTATCCAGCAGAGGTAACTTAACCGATTGTTAGGAACAGTTCAATGAAGCAGCTTAGTGAAGAACTCATTGGACCGGTTAAGTGACCAGCGAAGGCACTTCACCGAAATAAAGACTTGGACAAATTCAAAGTGTGAACAAAATCAATTCTAAATACACGTGGAGAATAAGGAAATTATGGAGGATTATTCAGTACACACGTGGCGATCACGTTATGATCATGGAGGTAATTATATTATTTTTTGAATTATAAATTCCTCGATTCCCGGGCTCTATCATTACTTGCCTCAAACCACTCCCCTTCTACGCTCGAATATCGCGTTTTTCATACACAAAATCACGCCATTATGTCACTAAATCCTTCCATATCCAAACCACGTTCACACTACCCAAATCACACTATATAAACAATACTTAGAGATGTTCAGAATTCTTTACATACTTCTGCAAATTACAAACCCTACTTTTTCTCAAAATATACTCTTCTAATCCTCCTCTACCTATCGATGGCTTCATCCTCCCAAATCACTGCTACTGAAAAATACTACGAAAAATCAATCATAACCGGCTCGTTTTTCAAGCCAGAGTACTATCTCTCTTATTGTGACAACGATGCACAAGCACGACGCCTGGTCGATTGCTGTACAAATTTGGGGCTGATGACCTTTCTAAACCCCCCAATAACTGGTATCTGCTATGAGAATCTGATAGCATTTTGGAAAAACGCAAAGTTTATGCCCAGCACGAAGAAGACTGAAGTTGATCGCATCACAAGCTCAATCTTCGGAAAGCACATAGTCATCACGCCCAATACACTCAACAGGTTCCTGAATCTCCCCTTGATTGGTCCTGCAAATGTCAAGCTTGTGACGGCAGACATTCCAAAATTCTGGGCTGAAATAGCCAAATGCCCCAAGCCAAACAGAAAAACGTACAATCTACCTAGATCAACGCTCAAACTTCCGTTTGCTGAATTTGCACTGGTCATCACCAAAAACATTGAAGGGAGAAAGGGGTCACTGGAAAACCTAATCGAGGTCGGGATCAAACTGATGGCCATAATCTACGAGCGAATAAAGTTTGATTGGGCAACCTTCGTATTCAATCGATTGAAGGATCAGATTCAAAAGGAGATTGGCTTATCAATCACCGCACCAAGCAAGGGTTTGCAGAAAAAGGGCGATTTCTGGGAAAAGAAATCATACGGGTTCCCTCTTCAACACCTGTTCAACGCCATGAAAGTACAACCCACAAATTTGCAGTCCCCACACAAGTCCAAAACAATGTTCACCTACATCAAGGCTTCCCTGTAGCTGAAACCCATTGCTGGTCAAAAGAGGAAACAACCTGAATCCAGCAGATCAGGAGTGGGACGAAGAACCAGGTCTCAAAAGGCACAAGTAGATACCACTGTGCCCAACACCAGCAACTTAAATGAGCCTATGATATTAAGTGATGACACAAAAACAGAAGAAGAAAAACAACAGGAGGAAATTGTCTATCTGGAGGAGGGTGAGGAAGGATATAGAATCACCTCATCTGAAGAGGAAGAGATAGACGAGGCAGAAGATGAGTCAGAAGATGAACACCTAGAAGGTGAAGCTCATGCTGCAAATCAGGAAGATATGGGCATATCTGACGATGAGCTGACCCTCCAGGAAGTGCTTTTCAAAAGCATTGGTACGGTTGACAAACAGCTCAGTGAGCCAGCTGATAAAGCTCACTCAGCTGAAATTGCCAACGCCCCCACAATTGCACAAGGGGGAAAAGAAGCATATGAAGAAGTTCAATTCCAACAACCTCCTCTAGATGACCTCGGGCCTACTGAGGCAGAACAAGAAAAGTTGGAAGAAAAAGAAGAGGTTCAAAATAAGGAGGCAGAGATGGAAAAGAAAGAAAAAGAAGTTGAAGTGGAAACTGAAGAGCAGCAAGGTGAAGATGCTGAGAGTGAAAATGATGAAGATGAAAAGGATGTCCATGTGGCACCTGAAGAAATTGATGCAGAGAGAGTCTTCAATCTGGACATTCAACCCCTTATTGTGGACATGGAAAGGCAGTATTACAGCAGGCAAAATCTGAAGCATGCCTTAAGGAGTGAAGCAACCTCCTTCAATCACAAGATTGAGGCTCTCATCAGCCACATCAAAATCCAAGATGAAGTCATGGAGAGACAAGGGAACTTAATTTGCAACTTACAACACCTCATCCCTCACCATGTCCAAACCGATCTTGACTTCCATGCTGAGACGGTTGACAATAATCTCAAGCCCTTGGTGGACACCCTCAATGCTCACACATCCCAAATTCAGCATCTGGATGAGATAATGGAGCATTCTGGCAAGCAACTGGACTTTCTCATCAAAGTTGGTGAGGCCAACAACAAATTACTGGAGAAAAGATTTGGCCCTCTCCCTGAGTCTGATGCAGAAATTGCAGACCTTGAGGCACATTTTGATGCTGCCACAAAGGGGGAAGATGATAACTCAAAGCCTGAAAGCTCCAGTGGAAAGAGACAGGGCAACAAAGGCAAGGACAGCAAAGGCAAGGGCATCAGGCTTGAAGAAATGAAGAAGTAAAACCAATTGCCTGTTGTTTAATTCAATTCAATCTATCTTTTCATTTGTTTTTTTATTACCCTATGATGGAAGAATAAAATCTTTGAGTTTTTAATCTGTTGACAATTATGAAAATTGTTGATTACTTATGTTCAGGCTTATGAGGGTTTTGGCATCATCAAAAAGGGGGAAATTGTTAGGAACATTTTATTATGTTTTGATGATGGCCATACTAGCTGTTATAGCAAGCCTGAAATAAGTTAGAATTCTCTGTATAAGTCTTTACTTAGAGTCTGACATGTTGTATAAGTTGAGTCAGACAAGTATTGCACTAGTTGGTAGGACGGAAAAGTGAAAACAGACATTCGGCAGAGTGAAGCCAGCCAAGCACCAGCAGAGATACAGAGAAGGGATTATGATCTGACTAATAACTAAGGAAGTCTGTGATGACCTTGGATAAGTCTAAGTTATGAAACTCAATATTCCAATATGGTGTACACTGATCTCACCCAAATCAAGGATCAGTGAAGTATAAAGATTCTCCTAAAACTAAAGCAAAGAAGAAAACAGTGAATCGGCTGAGTACACTGACTGTCGGCAAAGAGAAAACAAAACGGCGAAGAAAGAACTAACGGCTAAGACAGAAGGCTCACTCCACCGTTCTACAGACGGTGAAGAGACACTTACAAGATCAAATTTAATATACATTGAAGATTCAGCAGATCATGCATTAAATGCACAATCATTGAAGGATCAATCAAGGACGGATTTTCTGCTATACATTTGAAAGAAGAATCCGATCACTGAAATCAAGGAGAATACAATTAAAGGGGAATCAAGGATAAAATCAAGGATTATTCGCTCATTAATATAGCCAACGGACGGAATTTCAAAATCAAGGCTATTCAAGGCTATAAATAGAAGGCATTGACAGAAAAAGAAAACAACGATTGAAAAAGAAAGAAAAGCAGAAACTCTGTCAATTAGAAAAGCCTTCTCTCTGAACTTACAAGGATACATCTAGTGATCAACTCAAAAATCAGAACTACAAAGTCATACTCAAAATTGAGATTGATCAAGCAAGTGCGTGAATCACATTCACATCAAACTGAAGCAACTGAATCAGAGGCAATCTGAGAAGGAGTTGAAACTGTGATAGCTGTTGAAGGATTTTGATCTCAAGGAGCAGCAAAAGGAAGACTGAATCACTGAAGCTGTTGCAGTCAAGGAGTGATAGTCTTGTAGATTGTGAAACTTGGGAAGCCAAGGACAATCACACTGTTGTATCTGTGAAAACAATAGTGAATTCCTCCGATCATCACAGGAGAAGAGTGGATTAAAGGATTACACCACCCTGAACCACTATAAGCCTTGTGTCAATTTAATTTCTGCAATTTACTTTACAGCACTTATTTAATTTGCCTACATCATAACACATATCTGTGGTTGTCTAAACTGATTTGAAAACAACATAGTAAGAAGGGTCTTATCCGCTGCCCCAAAAGCTTTTAAAACACAAGAAAAGTTTTTGAAACTCCACTATAGTCATTCACCCCCCCTCTGACTATAGTTTCACCCTTCTCTGGGACCAACAATGTATAACATTTGTAAATAAAATTGACAGAATAAATCCAAATCATACACTACTAATAAATTTTAGGAACTATAAACTAAGTACTTATAGTCTATCCTACCGTTCCAAGGATTTAATCTAATACCTCAGTGCCGCCTTAGGGTAGGTCAAAGAGGTTTCGATTAATATTGAAGATCAGATTGAGAATCGAACATCTCATTTGTGATCGTCAATCACCTTTCCTTTTTCAGCCAAGGTATTACCAAAATACCCTTTGTCAGTAAAGTGACTTAAACTCTACATCTGGTGGAACCAATCTGAAGACTCAGCTGTGTGATGGACAGCTGAGAAGTGTATTCAATTCTGTGCATCAGTAGGGTGGAGTCTACTGAGGCTTCTGTCAGCAGGGTAGCTATCAGCAGGGTGATAGGCTGCTGAGTACTGGAATACAGCAGGGTCCCACATCTGCAAATTCTGTTATGTGACAGCTATACAATGTCATTAAAAGGAGGACACGTGTAGGGGTATTTATGGTGCATCAGACAAAGATTCATTGTGACTAGGGTTTAGGGATTTGTGCCTATAAATACAGTCGTTGTCTCATTATCTGTGTGTGTTGAAATCTGAAAATTCAGTGCATAATAAAATATCTCTTTTCTGCCCGTGGTTTTTTACCTCTCCCACTGAGGGGTTTTCCACGTTAAATCTGTGTTCTTCTTGTTTCTATTTTCTCCTTTGATTGTTTATGTTTGATTGCTTCTGTTTCTGTTTTTTGCATCTGAAGTTATATCCATCCGTTTTATAACATGTGGTATCAGAGCAAGGTTCTGGAGAAAACAATCTGACGATCAACTTCATCTTCACCAAGACCTTTCAGCAAGGTGCTAGGATCTGTGATCAAGTTGTGATCTTTAGCAAGAAAAGATGTCAGCAGTAAACGTAAAAATCGATAAATTTACAGGAGGGAACAGTTTTGGTCTGTGGCAAATCAAGATGCGTGCACTGTTGAAACAGCAGGGTTTGTGGAATCCTTTATCTGACAAACCAAATACAAGTGCAGCAGATTATGCCAGTCTGGAAGAGAAAGCACATTCAACCATCATGTTGTGCTTATCTGATGATGTTAACACTGAGGTTGCTGAGGAAGACACCGCAGCCAAGTTATGGAAGAAGCTTGACAGCCTGTACATGACCAAGTCACTGACCAACAAGTTGTTGTTGAAACAGAGGTTGTTCAGTTTGAAGATGCATGAAGGAAGTCCACTGAGGGAACATCTTGACCAGCTGAACACAATATTACTTGATTTAAGGACTATTGATGTTAAAATAGAGGATGAAGATGCAGCCCTAATCCTGTTGGTGTCATTACCGGCATCATATGAAAACTTTGTGCAGTCTTTCATAGTTGGGAAGGATACAGTAGCCTTAGAGGATGTGAGGTCAGCCTTACATGCCAGGGAGCTTAGACACAAGGCTGCTGGGACAGACAATCAGGCTGCTGGGCTAGTAGCTAGCAGCAATAGTGGAAAGGGATATGGACAGAAGAAGAAAAAGAAGTCAGTGTCCAAAGGTCCTAAGTCTATCGATGTCTGTAATTACTGTAAGGAGCAGGGATATTGGAAGTCCAATTGTCCAAGGAAGAAGAAACAGCAGGAAGGCAATTCTGGCACAGTAGCCTTGGCTACTGAGCAATCCGATGAGGATCTGGTTCTAGTTGCAGGGGATTCTACACACCACAATGATGTGTGGATACTTGATTCTGGAGCATCCTACCATATTTGTCCAACAGGGAGTGGTTTTCTACTTATGAGCAGATGGATGGTGGTCAAATCTATATAGCCAACAGCAAGGTTTGCAAAGTTGTGGGAATTGGCTCAGTAAAGTTAAGGACAGAGATGGTAAATTCTGTACACTGAAGGATGTAAGACATGTTCCACAGATGACCAAGAATTTGGTATCTCTCAGTCTACTGGACAGCAAGAGGTTTAATTTCAAGGGTGAAGGTGGACAGTTGAATGTTTTCAAAGATTCAGTTGTAGTCCTCAAAGGCATCAAGAAGGGAACCTTGTATATATTACAAGGATCTACTGTATCTTGCACTGTTGTTGTTGCATCCTCAGCAGTTCACCAGTCTTAGCAGACTCAGCTGTGGCACATGAGACTTGGTCACATGGGTGAAAGGGGTATGCATGTTCTTTCTTCAGCAGGTTTTCTTGAGGGATATAAGGTCAAGAATCTGGACTTTTGTGAACATTGTGTGTTTGGGAAATTGCACAGAAGTAAGTTCTCAGCAGGGTTACACAACACAAGGGCATCACTTGATTATATCCATTCAGACTGCTGGGGTCCATCAAAAGTTGAGTCATTGGGTGGTCACAGATATTTTGTGTCATTCATAGATGACTATTCAAGGATGACTTGGATGGTGATGATGAAGAACAAAAGTGATGAATTCAGTAACTTTAAGCAGTGGAAGGCCCTAGTGGAGAATCAGTTGGGCAAGAAAATCAAGAAGCGTCGTACAGATAATGGTCTGGAATTCTGCTGGACGGATTTTGATTGATTTTGTGCAGCTGAGTGTATTGCCAGACATCATACTATAAGGAATACACCTCAGCAGAATGGTGTAGCTGAAAGGATGAATCAAACTCTACTGGAGAGGGTAAGATGTATGCTTTCTCAAGCTGGTTTATCAAGGAGATTTTGGGCAGAGGCTGTTAAGACAGCTTGCTACTTAATCAATAGGAGTCCTCACACAGGAATCAATCTTAAGACACCATTTGAGATGTGGTCAAGCAAGCCTGCTGACTACTCAGTTCTAAGGGTTTTTGGGAGTACAGCTTACTATCATGTTAGTGAAGGGAAGTTGGAGCCAATAGCCAAGAAGGGAGTGTTTGTGGGGTATGGTGATGGAGTGAAGGGATATAGAATTTGGTCATCAGCAGAGTCCAGAGTAATCCTCGGCAGGGACGTTGTGTTTGATGAAAATTCTATGTTAAACTCATCAATGGGGAGGTCTACTGAGTCTGAAACCAGTGCTGAATCTGATAGTGTTGAGAAACAGGTGGAGCTTCAGGTGGAGTCTACTGATATGCAACAATCAGTGGATCCAAATCAACAATATACTGATCTGGATAATGAACCAGAATCTGATCCAAGCCAGCCTACTGAGACCTCAGAAGAGCATCATACAAACATTGATCAGCAGAGTCTAGCTGCCAACAGGCCTAGAAGATCTAATGTTGGGATACCTCCAAGGAGATTTGGATATGATGATTTGGCTAGATATGCACTCCAAGTTGCAGAAGAGGTAGAGGTTGCTGAACCTGCTACTTACAGGGAAGCAGTGACATGTACAGAAGCATCTCAGTGGCATGCTGCCATGGGAGGTGAAATGGAGTCATTGTTGAAGAATCAGACTTGGGAATTGGTCAAACAGCCTACTGACAAGGGAATTGTGACTTGTAAATGGATTTTCAAGAAAAGGGAAGGAATAACTAAGGCAGAAGGGATCAGGTATAAGGCACGTCTGGTTGCAAGAGGATTCAGTCAAAAGGAAGGGGTTGACTTTGATGAAATATTTTCACCAGTGGTCAGACACACTTCAATCAGGGTGTTACTAGCAATGGTGGCACAGCAGGATCTGGAACTTGAGCAATTAGATGTGAAAACTGCTTTTCTACATGGTGAGGTGGATAAGGAGATATACATGACACAGCCTGAGGGTTTTCAAGTCCCTGGCAAGGAAAATTATGTTTGCAAGTTGAAGAAATCATTGTATGGTTTGAAGCAAGCTCCAAGACAGTGGTACAAAAGGTTTGACAGTTTTATGCTTCAGCAGGGTTACAACAGAAGTCCTTATGACTGCTGTGTTTACCACAGTCTGCTGAAAGATGGATCACATATCTATCTTGTTTTGTATGTGGATGACATGTTGATTGCTGCTGCAAGGAAGTCTGATATTCAAAATCTGAAGAACCTTCTTAGTGCTGAATTTGAAATGAAGGATTTGGGTGCAGCCAAGAAAATCTTGGGGATGGAGATCTGGAGAGATAGAAGTCAGAAGAAATTGTTCTTGTCTCAGCAGGGTTATGTGCAGAAGATATTGACCAAGTTTGGGATGTATGCTGCAAAACCAATAGATACTCCTATGGCATCAAATGTTCATTTGTCTGTTTATGCTTCACAGTCAGCTGAAGAGAAGGAGTATATGTCAAAAGTTCCCTATGCTAGTGCAGTTGGCAGTTTGATGTATGCCATGGTTTGCACTAGGCCTGATTTGGCTCAAGCAGTCAGTGTTGTCAGCAGGTTTATGGCTCAACCTGGAAAGGAACACTGGAAAGCTGTTAAAAGGATATTCAGGTACCTGAGAGGTACAGCTGATATTGGTCTCATTTATGGAGGTGATACTGGTATGGTCATAGGCTACTGTGATGCTGATTATGCAGGTGATGTTGACAGTAGAAGATCCATGACTGGTTATGTGTTTACATTGGGAAATGCAGTGGTCAGCTGGAAAGCTACTCTTCAGGCTACAGTAGCCTTATCAACTACTGAAGCAGAATACATGGCTCTTACTTAAGCAGCTAAGGAGGGTATCTGGTTGAAGGGGCTAGTCAATGATTTGGGGTTGCATCAGGATCAGGCTGAGATATATTGTGACAGTTTAAGTGCAATATGTTTGGCCAAGGATCAGGTTCATCATGAGAGAACCAAGCATATTGATGTCAGGTATCATTTTCTGATGAATGAGAAGAGGGTTGTAGTGAAGAAGATCAGCACCAAGGATAACCCTGCTGACATGTTCACTAAACCAGTTCAGCAGAGTAAGTTTCATCTTTGCCTGGACTTACTGAATATTCAAAGTTTATAATCTGTTCCTGGAAACTCTACTGAGGGCAGATCAGTGGAGTGGATGCTGTGGAGATAGTCTGGTACAAGTACATCTGGCATTGACGAATGCATCTAGTACAAGTACATCTGGTTATGCAATCTGTTTGACTCTAGTGAGAGTTGAAGTCAAGGTGGAGATTTGTCAGTAAAGTGACTTAAACTCTACATCTGGTGGAACCAATCTGAAGACTCAGTTGTGTGATGGACAGCTGAGAAGTGTATTCAATTCTGTGCATCAGTAGGGTGGAGTCTACTGAGGCTTCTGTCAGCAGGGTAGCTATCAGCAGGGTGATAGGCTGCTGAGTACTGGAATACAGCAGGGTCCCACATCTGCAAATTCTGTTATGTGACAATTATACAGTGTCATTAAAAGGAGGACACGTGTAGGGGTATTTATGGTGCATCAGACAAAGATTCCTTGCGGCTGGGGTTTAGGGATTTGTGCCTATAAATACAGTCGTTGTCTCATTATCTGTGTGTGTTGAAATCTGAAAATTCAGTGCATAATAAAATATCTCTTTTCTGCCTGTGGTTTTTTACCTCTCCCACTGAGGGGTTTTCCACGTTAAATCTGTGTTCTTCTTGTTTCTGTTTTCTCCTTTGATTGTTTATGTTTGATTGCTTCAGTTTCTGTTTCTTGCATCTGAAGTTATCTCCATCCGTTTTATAACACCCTTTATGAGTGTGACCTACTGTTTTAGATTTTTAGGTAGACCCCGAGTATGCCGCCTTAGGGTCGGTCAGTGACCCGACGAGTACCCAAAATCCTATCCTTTCGGAGACCAAGCCTTGAATTTTGATAGCGTTGAAGGCCATCCTTAGGGAGGCCGGTCCCAGGCCAGCACGAGGCGTCACCATTATCTCACGTTGCTTGTGTCAACAGTAGAGGCCGTGGGGTTGGCTGTCGCCTCTCCCGCTCCCACTCAATATTTTGAAAAAGTGGTGGGTTTACTGATCACGTTTTTGGACTTGATGTTACATTAAGGAACAATAAATCATAGGCCCGAATGGTGTCGGTTATGTGGGCTAGCCCACCCGACCTATTCGTTGGAACATATGTGGCTGTCGGACGGGTCAAGACTAGAGGAGCTTCGGTGAGCTGTAGTGGCTCTTCGGATGGCTCAGCCTTGCCGGACCCCCGTGCAAACGCCATACGTGGAGGGTGAATTCGATCGAGCCATAGCTACTGTTGACCACCCAACCGTGGTTAAACCACTTTCGAACCATGTTTGCCCGTGATTATCCAATCCTTAAACATCAAACTTTTACGTAGACACTACGGAACAAAAAACGTAATCTCGTCTAGGTAAGGTGGAATTCACCGAGAATCCAACACCTTAACCACGAGGTTTCGGGATTTTACTCCCTATTCTTTCGCAGAGTGGGATTCACCGAGAATCCATCACACAACCTCGACGATTGAAAAAACCCGTGATCATCGGTTTTTACCCTAATTAGTTTCTAATTAATATCAAACAATTAATTCAAACTAATTGCGTGTTTTATACATGTCTAACTAATTCCTCGAATTAATTTCTACATGTATGCATATGGAGTGGAATTCATGATATGATGCATGTCATGGCATTTTTCCGGTTCTACTCATACAATCTAAACATGTATTTTAGTACGGAAAATAAACACCGAGATGGACCGTTGGCACCCCCGTATCTAACCTATTAGAAAATAAATAACCAAACCCTAACTAGGGTTTACTACTTTCTAACATAATCTGCAGCTGTTCAAATTCTTCGATGATCGGGAAACCAAACGAACTCGGATTGCGACGAAACTTTCCAGATCTGTACTTCACTACTTGGGCTTCAATATGGACGGTTGGATCGGAGTTTTGACTTGTCAATTTTCTCCAGTGAGCCGCCTAACTTGCTGCTTAATCTGTCTCTTACAGCAGCGCATCAGTGAATTCCCGAGGCTGATCGGGAATCGAGATGAAACCCGATCGATCTGAAATTTTTATTACATGTCTAAAACTCCACTTATATTAATCTGAGTGGTCGGATTTGTGTTTCAATGGTCCAAACTCTTACAGAAATTCGAGGAAGTCACAGCTAGGGTTTCTGTAAATCCTGCGTTTTTCTGTTACAGCAGCCTCTTCCTTGCAACGAACGGATATTGATACGGATTCCGATCGACGCCAAATTTTGTGAACTTCTTCTCCATCTTCCAATATTGACTCTGACCGGAGAGATCGTCGTTACAACGGCTCGATCAATGGGAAAAAACAGAGAAACTAAACAGCTACTAAACAGATCTACTTCTAGAAAATTAAATTGCAACAACAAATAAATTACATAATTTCCTATATTCATATAATTTTCTTCGTTTATATGAGTTTACAATACATCTAACGGGTAAAAAGTGCCAACTCCCAATCCATCTCTTCAACCACAACAACCAATCATTATCTATGCATATAAAAAATTATAATTTTATCTACATGCAATTCCACTCCTATAAATCATTTATTTATGATTATAACTACATAAATCGTGGAACCTGTCTCTGATACCACATGAAGGATGTAGGAGCTCAGATCTAAACGAATTAGATCTATGCGCAGCGGATGGATCACGATTTATATATTATAATACATAAATAAAGGATTTAACAACTACAAGGGGGTTAAGAAAAACCTACCAATAGTAAGGAAGAAAAGCTTTAATCTTAGGATAAGAAGCCTTGATCTTCCAATGTGTTCTCCAAACGGTGGTTGGTGGACACCTATTCTTGGAATCAGAACCTCCTTGATATGCAACCGAGAAAAACCCTAAGTTTTTCTCCAACCGGGTGGAGCTAAGGATCGAACTCCTTAGCCTTTTTTCTTTATTAATTTCGTGGCTTTTTGTCTCCTTTAGGGTTCGGGGAGAACTCTCTTTTTATAGGCAAAATCCAAGAGAGAAAACATATACCCAATCGGTTTAACAAAATAAAAGAGATAATTCTAATTATTATTTATCTCTTAACTATAAGGATAATTGTATTTTCTTATTATAAGATTATAATTATCTCTAATTATTATTCATGCAATTCCACTCCTATAAATCGTTTATTTATTATTATAACTACATAAATCGTGGAACCTGTACCACATGAAGGATTTAGGAGCTCAGATCTAAACGAATTAGATCTATGCGCAGCGGATGGATCACGATTTATATATTACAATACATATATAAAGGATTTAACAACTACAAGGGGGTTAAGAAAAACGTACCAATAGTAAGGAAGAAAAGCTTTAATCTTAGGATGAGAAGCCTTGATCTTCCAATGTTTTCTCCAAACGGTGGTTGGTGGACACCGATTCTTGGAATCAGAACCTCCTTGATATGCAACCGAGAAAAACCCTAAGTTTTTCTCCAACCGGGTGGAGCTAAGGATCGAACTCCTTAGCCTTTTTTCTTTATGAATTTCGTGGCTTTTTGTCTCCTTTAGGGCTCGGGGAGAACTCTCTTTTTATAGGCAAAATCCAAGAGAGAAAACCTATACCCAATCGGTTTAACAAAATAAAAGAGATAATTCTAATTATTATTTATCTCTTAACTATAAGGATAATTGTATTTTCTTATTATAAGATTATAATTATCTCTAATTATTATTCATGCAATTCCACTCCTATAAATCGTTTATTTATTATTATAACTACATAAATTGTGGAACCTGTACCACATGAAGGATGTAGGAGCTCAGATCTAAACGAATTAGATCTATGCGCAGCGGATGGATCACGATTTATATATTACAATACATAAATAAAGGATTTAACAACTACAAGGGGGGTTAAGAAAAACGTACCAATAGTAAGGAAGAAAAGCTTTAATCTTAGGATGAGAAGCCTTGATCTTTCAATATTTTCTCCAAACGGTGGTTGGTGGACACCGATTCTTGGAATCAGAACCTCCTTGATATGCAACCGAGAAAAACCCTAAGTTTTTCTCCAACCGGGTGGAGCTAAGGATCGAACTCCTTAGCCTTTTTTTCTTTATGAATTTCGTGGCTTTTTGTCTCCTTTAGGGCTCGGGGAGAACTCTATTTTTATAGGCAAAATCCAAGAGAGAAAACCTATACTCAATCGGTTTAACAAAATAAAAGAGATAATTCTAATTATTATTATCCAATAAAAATAAGAGATAATTATAATCTTATAATAAGAAAATACAATTATCCTTATAGTTACGAGATAAATAATAAATAAATTATTTTCTTTTATTTATCCAATTAATTATTTAACAAATAAATGACTAATTACACAATATGTCATTATCCAAGAAAACTAATTTCTTGGAAAATCCAAGATATATTGGCGCCACACTAAGCCCACCAGGCCCACAGAAAATGTCTTTTCTGTGTATTATATTATTTAGCCAACTAAATAATATTCATGCATATCAAATAATTAGCTCAGCCAATTAATTATTTATGAGGCCCAAATAAACAAGAATATAAGCCCGAATTATAGAAGCCACATTGGGGACCATGGACCTATAACCAGTAGCTCCAATAATTAAATATATTATTCATCGAACAGAATAAATACACTAAATTATTAATTCCGGGATTACGCTACCATAAACCCGAAACTGAACTCTACCAATTATAGATGTATACTTAAACTCAACCCATAGAGTGAATAAGTGTCCATTGATATAATCACTACATACGGATTAACCCTCCATAGACTGTCCATTCTGAGTGGGAAGTCTCCATGAACCCGACTCAGAATATCTTATCCTTATTTACCATTAACCCCCTAGTGATCAATTAGTTCACATATCTGACTAGTAGCTAATTAGTCTAAATATGAACTCGGCCGATCGATCACTTTCTTAGGGCTAACAAATAAGGGGACATGTCTCTGAAAATCAAAACTACTCACTTATCAGGAGATAGTGCCAATGAGAAGTGGCTTGGAACACATATTTAAGTGAACCGTAACTAACACATCAAACACTACCCCGAGACAAGCAGCACCCTGTGATCACCTCAGGATTAATGTTGATCCATATATGATCATCTAATGATTTAATAAGATTCCTCGATTACGGAATTATACTGAGAAATACAGATTAAATCGGTCCAGTCCTATATGAATGCCATCATATATAAATGCCCCACGTAGGTACCCTCTACCGACAGTCCGGATAAGACTATCACACCCTAAGGCGTTCTGGGCGCATTATTGGTGTTTTAATCATGATACCCTAAACTCTGATTAAGTTCACCACGGACTAACATTTTAAGTATATCACCACTAACTCAATCATCACATGCATGCCATACACTGAGTTAAGCGGTTACATACTAATATACTTAGGGTTTGCAGCAGTGTATTACTTACAAGCACAAAGCAAGTAATAAGGTGAGATAAATTCTGTTATCCTAAAACAATTACACAAACTGTCTTTCGGGCACTACACCTAACACTCTTAACCCTCAGCAACCTACTGATTCTCAGCAGACTGAACCTCAGCACCCTACTGACTCACAGCAGCCTTTTGATCCTCAGCAGCCTACTGAACCAGAGCCTACTGACCCAGAGCCTACTGATACTCAGCAACCTACTGACTCTCAGCAGCCTGTTGACATTGATGATAGACCTACTGCTATCAGGAAGGGAAAGAGATCTTGCACTACTGATCATTCTATTCATAATTATCTATCTTATGATCAGTTATCACCTGCTTTTGCCAGATTTACACAGGACTTGGATTCTCACTCCATTCCAAAAAATATTCAGGAAGCTCTTCAACATGATAGGTGGAAGGCTGCGGTAAAAACAGAAATGACTGCCCTCCTGGATAATCATACTTGGGATCTAACAGCTCTCCCCAAAGGCAAGAAGACAGTCAGCTGCAGGTGGTTATTTACTATCAAATACAATGCTGATGGTACAATTGACAAGTATAAGGCAAGACTAGTTGCAAGGGGTTTCACTCAAACTTATGGCATTGACTACAAAGAAACTTTTGCACTAGTGGCAAAACTGAAGACTGTCAGAATACTGATATCTCTTGCTGTCCAACTTGACTGGCCTCTTCACCAATTGGATATCAAAAATGCTTTTCTCAATGGTGACCTTACTGAGCAAGTCTACATGAATGTACCTCCTGGTTTTACCAATCCTCACACTCAAGGAAAGGTTTGCAAATTGAGGAAATCCCTATATGGCCTAAAGCAATCCCCAAGAGCCTGGTTTGGGAAACTCACTACTGTGGTTAAAGTTGCTGGATATCATCAATGCAACTCCGATCACACCATGTTTTTCAAGACAACTAGCCAGAAAAGATCTAATCTTATTGTATATGTGGATGATATCATCCTCACTGGTGATGACTCTACTGAGATCCAGAATTTGAAGACTCTACTAGCAAAGGTCTTTCAAGTCAAGGATTTGGGCTATCTTAAATACTTCCTTGGTATGGAAATTGCAAGAAACAACCAGGGTATCTCTATCTCTCAAAGGAAATATGTGCTGGACCTGCTGAAGGAAACTGGTATGCTGGGATGCAAACCTGCTGTATCCCCAGTAGACCCCAGTAATACCCTGCTGCATGGTGACATTGCTGTCAGGAAGGATCAATATCAAAGACTTGTAGGGAAACTCATTTATCTGTCCCATACAAGACCTGATATTGCATATGGAGTCAGTCTGGTTAGCCAGTTCATGCATTGCCCTACTGAGCAACATTGGGATGCTGTGAATAGGATACTGAGGTACTTGAAGTCCACTCCTGGCCAAGGCTTACATTTCACCAAGTCTGCTGAGAGATCTATCAAGGTTTACACTGATGCTGATTGGGCTGGCTGTCACACAGACAGAAGGTCTACTACATGCTATTGTTCTTATGTATGGGGAAATCTTGTCACCTGGAGGAGCAAGAAACAACCTACTGTCTCTAGAAGCAGTGCTGAAGCTGAACTCAGGGCACTAGTTTTGGGTATTTGTGAAGCTCTATGGATAAAAAGGGTCCTTACTGAACTTCAGCAGCCTATTCAGCAACCTATCACACTCTGCTGTGACAATAATTCATCCTTATGCATGGCAGAGGATCCAGTCCATCATGATAAAACCAAACATGTGGACATTGACAGACACTTCCTGAAGGAGAAGATTGATGCCAAGTTATTCAACTCCAGTATGTTCCCTCAGCAGACCAGAATGCTGATATTCTCACCAAGGCCATTCCGCCACTTATGTTCAGTAGACTGAGTAGCAAAATTGGCTGTATAAACATATACAACCCAGTTTGAGGGGGGGTGTGGAAATATTACATATCAAATATTATGTAATATTTATTTATTTCGTGTATACATTATTTGTACACTTTATTTATAAAAGGACATATTAATTGTGGTACATATAAACAATTAATATGTCAAACTCTAGTTTACTTTATGTCATAGACATAGCTTTTACTTTTTACATGCATGCTTGCCGCCCATAGCTATATCCTCTAGTGGCCGCCCAAGCTAGCTAGTCACTCCCCTCAATTGTAACTATTTATACTTCTTTCATTTTATGAATAAACTAAGTTGAAGTTTACTCTAGTGTTTATCACTTTCTCAACTCTCTTCACACAGTTTACTATCATGTGAATGAAGGGAAGCTGGAAACAAGGGCCAAGAAGGGAGTGTTTGTGGGATATGGTGATGGAGTTAAGGGTTATAATATTTGGTCATCAGCAGAGTCCAGGGTCATACTTAGTAGAGATGTGGTCTTTGATGAAAATTCTATGATTAACTCGTCAGTGGGAAGGACTGCTGAATCTGAAACTAGTGTTGAATCTGAGAGGGCTGAGAAACAGGTGGAGCTTCAAGTGGAGTCAGCTGCATGCAACAGTCAGATGATCCAAGTCAGCACTCATCTGATCTTGTTGTTCAATCAGAGTCTGATCCAAGCCAGTCTGCTGAACAAGGTTCAGCAGAGCATCAAACATGGAACGTTGGTCAGCAGAGTATATCTGTCAGTAGCGATAAAAGATCAAATATTGGGATACCTCCCAAGAGGTATGTTTTTGATGATATGGTTGGATATGCACTTCAAGTTGCAGAAGAAGTGAATGGTTTTGAACCTTCTACTTATAGTGAAGTAGTGACATGTTCTGAAGCATCTCAATGGCTTGCTTCCATGGGAGATGAAATGGAGTCATTATTAAAAAAATTAGATTTGGGATCTAGTTAAACATCCAGCTAATAGGAGAGTTGTTACTTGCAAATGGATCTTCAAAAAGAAGGATTGAATGACTACGGCAGAAAGGGACATGTATAAGGCACGTTTGGTTGCCAGAGCGTTCAGTCAGAAAGAAGGGGTAGACTTTGATGAGATATTCTCACATGTGGTCAGACACACTTCAATCAGAGTGTTACTAGCAATGGTGGCACATCAGGATCTTGAACTTGAGCAGTTAGATGTGAAGACAACCTTTCTACATGGTGAGGTAAATAAGGAGATATACATGACTCACCTAGAGGGATTTGAAGTTCCTGGCAAGGAAGATTTTGTGTGCAAGTTGAAAAGGTCCTTATATGGACTGAAGCAGGCTCCTAGACAGTGGTATAAGAGGTTTGATAGTTAATGATCCAGCTGGGTTATAACAGGTGTCCATATGACTGTTGTGTATATCACAGTCAACTGAAAGATGGATCAAATATCTATCTTGTCATGTATGTGGATGATATGTTGATAACTGCAAAGAAGAAGTCTGATATTCAAAATCTAAAGAACCTTCTCAGTGCAGAGTTTGAAATGAAAGATTTTGGTGCTGCCAAAAAGATTTTGAGGATGGAGATCTCGAGAGATAGGACTCAGAAGAAGCTGTTCTTGTCTCAACGGGGTTTTATACAGAAGTTATTGGCCAGATTTAGTATGTCTACTGCAAAACCAATAGATACTCCTATAGCATCTAATGTTCATTTGTCTGTTTATGATTCACAATCAGCAAAGGAGAAGGAGTATATGTCAAAATTTCTCTATGCTAATGCAGTTGGTAGTTTGAGGTATGCATGGTATGCACTAGGCCTTATTTGGATCTGGCAGTCAGTGTTGTCAGCCAGTTTATGGCTCAACCTGGAAAGGAACACTGGAAAGCTGTGAAAAGAATGTTCAAGTACCTTCGGGGTACAACTGATGTTGGTCTCATTTATGGAGGTGATACTCAACGTCTGATCACAGGCTACTGTGATGCTGATTATGCAGGTGATGTGGACAGTAGAAAATCAATGACTGGTTATGTTTTTACATTAGGGAATTCAGTTGTCAGCTGGAAAGCTAATCTTCAGGCAACAGTGGCTTTATCAACTACTGAGGCAGAATATATGGCTCTTACTGAAGCAGCCAAGGAGGGTATCTGGTTGAAGGGACTAGTCAGTGATTGAGGCTACATCAGGATCAAGCAGAGATTTATTGTGATAGTTTGAGTGCAATTAGTCTAGCTAAGGATCAGGTTCATCATGAGAGAACCAAGCATATTGATTTGAGATATCATTTTCTAAGGAATGAGAAGATGATTGTAGTAAAAAAGATCAGCATCAATGAGAACCCTGCTGATATGTTCACTAAACCGGTTCAGTAGAGCAAGTTTCAGATGTGTCTGGACTTGCTGAATATTCAAAGCTTATAATCTGGAAATCTGGAAGCTCAGCTAAGGGCAGGTCAGCTGAGTGGATTCACTGGAGTAATCTGGTATTGTACATCTGGCATTGACGAATGCATCTGGTACAAGTACATTTGTTTATGCAATCTGGTTGACTGTGAATGAGAGTTCAAGTCAAGGTGGAGATCTTTCAGCAAAGTGACTTAAACTCTACATCTGGTAGAACTAATCTGACAAGTTAGCAGAGTGATGGTCTGCTGAGAAGTGTATCCAAGTCTGTGAAAGTCAGCTGGGAAGTCTGCTAAGTTTCTTCTAGTGTCAGCAACCTGTTGAAGGTCTGCTGAGGTTTTGGGTACATCTGAGTTCTACATCGAGGCAATGATCATCTGAGTTGTGTCAGCAGAGTGACACAACATCTGGGCATTAATGACAATCCGACAAAGATTCTTGGCGGTTAGGTTTAGGGATCTGTGCCTATAATACCAAATGTATTGGTCATTGTAAAGTGTATGTAATCCGTCTGAGATTCAGTGCATAATAAAATATCTTTTTTCTGTCCCTAGAGTAGTCAGTACAACGTCGGAAACCACGTTAAATCCTTGTGTTCTTTTTGTTTCTGTTTTCTGTGTGATTCTTATGTTAGATTGCATATGTTAATTTATCTATCTTGCACCCGGATTCCCTATCCTGTTACAAAACACACTGGTTTTCTACTCAAGGCATCGGCAACCACATTGGCTTTACCCGGATGGTATTGAATATCCAAGTCATAATCCTTTACGAATTCTAACCATCTCCTTTGTCTCATATTCATATTCTCTTGAGTGAAGATATACTTTAAGCTATTGTGGTCGGTAAAGATCATAGCCTTAACTCCATACAAGTAATGCCTCAAAGTCTTCAAGGCAAACACTACCGCTGCCAACTCTAAGTCATGTATTGGATAATTCTTTTCATACACCTTTAAATGTCTAGATTCATAGGCAATCACTTTCCCTCCTTGCATAAACACACATCATAAATCTTGTCCCAAAGCATCAGTATAGACGTCGTAGTTATCAAAGATCTCCGGAACTGCCAACACTGGGGCTGTAGTCAACTTCTTTTTCAACATCTGGAAAGCCTCTTCACACTCACTAGTCCACTCAAACTTCACATTCTTTTGTGTGAGCCGGGTAAGTGGTGTAGCTATCTTTGAGAAGCCCTGTACAAACTTCCTATAGTAGCCAGCCAAACGAGGAAAACTTCTCACTTCTGAAACTGTAGTTGGTCTGGACCAATTCTCAATTTATTCAATCTTCGCTGGATCAACTTGAATGCCATCTTAAAAAATGACAAACTCACTTGATTCAACCAAAAGTCGTACTTCGAAGACTTAACATACAAATGTTTCTCCTTTAGCGTGTTCAACACTACCCTTATGTGTTCTTCATGTTCTTTCTCATCCTTTGAGTATACAAGGATGTCATCTATGAATACTATCACAAATTTGCCCAAGTATGGCAAGAAAACACGCTGCATTAAATCCATAAATGCAGATGGAGCATTAGTGAGTCCAAATGGCATAACCAAGAACTCATAATGTTCATATCTAGTACTAAAAGCCGTCTTCGGTATATCTGCTACCTTGATCTTCAACCGATGATAACCCGACCTAAGATCAATCTTAGAGAACACTATCTTACCTTGCAGCTGATTAAACAGATCATCAATCCTCGGTAGTGGGTACTTATTCTTGATGGTGAGATTATTCAAAGCCCTGTAGTCTAACGAACAAAACATGGGCTCCCCAAGGTGAGGTACTGGGCTGAATTATGTTCCTTTCGAGCATATCCTTAAGTTGTGCTTTCAACTATTTCAATTTAGCCGGTGTCAGTCTATAGGGTGTCTTAGCAACTGATGCCGCTACTGATACTAATTGAGATCTCAAACTCTATTTTTCTTCCTTTTGAATTCGATTTTAGTTTTCTGTAGCCCGTTTAGGGCGCATTTGTCAGGTTTGTGCAGACATTGTGGGTGGCCCTTTGCGGCGAAGTAAATAAATTGATCGTTTATTATATTAAAAAAAAACATTCTACTCTTTTTTTTTTTAATGTTCAGCGTCCAAAAAAAGTCTTTGCTCGGAAAAGTCAATACTTGTTGTATATTATTGGAGTCCAGAATTTCTCTTTTTCATTTTTTTACAAATAAATAAATAGGAGGAACTGCCTACGTAGTGTTTTTTGAATTTTCTTTTGTCTATTTAATCTTTGACTAAAAGGTTATTACTGTAATATTTCGATTTTCGGGAAAAGGCAAACGTGTCTTTTTGCGAAAACGAAATATTAGGTTCGGTTTCCTTTTATTCGGAGTTAATTATTTTGGACGTTCTATATATATAATTTCGAGTTTTATATATATAATTATAAGGAAAATCAGTTTTTTTTATGGTCAAGGGCAATTAAGGAAAAGAATTAACACTCTTTTAATATTAAGACCTAACCAAAAATCAGGGATTTTCAGTTTACTTTCAGCCTTCCCCCTTCCCTTGTGCGGCTTTGTGAGGAGAGAAAAGAGAGAAAAGAGAGTTTTCACAATTCTAAGAGGAAGAGTTGATCGTTTTCAGAACTGATTCAAGAATTGGAAGCGTCGTGAGAAGGGCAACGGTTTGCTATCAGTTTGGTGGTGTTGCTGCAGTCTTTCATCTGAGTTTGGATCAGTTTTCTGGGCTTCAATAGGTAAGAGAAAACCGCCCTATGAACTCAATCGTTGGTTATAAGGATTTGCTCTTGTTCTAAGGCTTCTTGGTGTTAAAATAATGAATTGTTGTTTTGGTTAATGACTCTAGTTGTTATGGTATTGTTAAATGAAGCTTTTGTGCTCAATGTGTTGATATTATTCTGCTGTTTGGTTGAAATACGATCTGGAAATCGCATGATGATGAGGTTAGGGTTTTGGTCGAACCCAGGTGGACGGGCGTCCGGTTCTCTGGACGGGCGTCTGCTTAGGTTGTGGCCCAGACGAGCGTCTGGCTTATCCGGACGGGCGTCTGCTATTTTACATTCAGGATTGAAACTGTTTTAGGTGGATGGGCGTCCAGCTTTGGACGAGCGTCCAGTAATGTTTAGACGGGCGTCCAGGGTCTCAAACAGGCGTCTAGCTTGTTTTGTCCTTCTTTATTTGTGGGTTGTTGTTCAGCCTTTAAACCTGATTTGTCCTTATGAAACTTTTATACATGATATGTCAAAATGGTGTAAAACTTAGACAAGCCTGAATTGAGCTTCTGATTCGTTCAGTTAAAACACCGAATGTACTCTTCAAGGGAGTTGAAGTTCGGATCCGTCGGAAGAGCATGATAGGCTTGTGCCTTGATGGATTAGTATCCATCAATGTCTGTGTATGTGCTAGGACTTGTCCGTGTCTAGTGGTCTAGGAAGAGAGTAGTATTTGTGAGGGAGATTAATTGAAAACACTTAGGCTGGCTAGTTAATCACTTAATAAACAACGTATGTGACTAGTAAAAGATTAAACAATATGACTCTCTTGGCTAGGCACCAGGCTAAATCGCGATGCATGTGCTACCTCTGAAGGTGGAGGAACTTCGTAGGTCAAAAGACCCTAAGTACGGAGGGACTCTGCTGAGGTGTGCGTGCTATCGGAGTCTACCTTTTCTAGACTTTGTGGATATTGGTGTGATCCACTAATATGTTGCAAAAGAGTGTCCCCAAGGTAGAAGAACTCTGTAGGTCAAAGACCCTAAGTACAGAGGGACTCTGCTGAGGCGGATGCGCGTAGTGCCCTTGAGTGCGGTTGTAACATAGATAGGCTAAGTAGAAACAGTTAGTCACAACATGTTGATGAGCATGAAGTGAACCTTAGATTGAGTCGGTCTCATTTAATCAACTGATTAAATAATTATCTTTTCTTTATGACTATGATTGTTTTCATAGCTTCTCTTTCTTTCTAAGTACGTTGTACTTACCTCGAATGCATACTTTTTCTATGTGTTTGGGGACGAGAAGACGAACAGGTTTACGAGGAAGAGTTTGACGACGACGTTTGACGGTGCTCGTTGAAGTATCAAGATGTTTTTATTCTGCTTTTCATTGGTTGTTCTTTCGTTACTTTTGAGGTAGACCTTTGGTCTTGACAGTTTTGTCGTACTTTATCTTTTTGGGATCATCGTACTTTTCCAATGTAATAATTTACATTTCCATCCTTAGATTTCTTTTCTACTCTTTAATTTTGGGAAAAATTTTATATACCCGAGTTTTGCTTCCGTTTTGCCTTTAATTTGATACGACGTAGTAGAGGCTTACGTATAAAATGAATTTACTTTTGTTTTATACGTGCCGAACGTTTTTTTTCCGGATAAGGACTCGGTGTCCGGGAACGGGGCGTTACTGTTGGTATCAGAGAGAAGCGTCATTTAGGCTTCCTTTCTTTTAAGATAAGTTTCTTTAGATCTTTTAGTAACGTCTGGTTTTCTTGATCTTTCAGTATGGTAACCACAAGAAGAGGCGTTCGTGGAGCTGGGAGCTCAGGGGTTAGACAAGGGGCAGAGAGCCCAGTGCCCGTAGTAGGGGGCGGATTTGTGAGGCAGAATCCTTCGCCTCGTTTGAGTCTTTCACCACCACCCCATACAGCCACACCTACACCAAGGTCTCAACAAGAGGTGTCACCAAGGCCGCATCAGAATCTGCCACCCGACCACCGCCAAGATAAACTACATTTATGGAGAGCCTGGACAAGCACCTGTTCGTGTCACTGTAATAGGCGACATTCCACCGGTTAGTGTGCCTCCACCAGTAACCAATGTGTATCCCCCACCATCCAGTGCCTACCCTCCAGTGTATCCTCAGCAGCAGCAGGTCTTTTACCCTCCTCATGTAGGTCATGTTCCTCAACCTACAGTACCACCTTCACCACGCTTTGACCACCAGCAAGGCGTTGGTCATCCACCCTTTGGTTTTCATCAGCCTCAACAGCACCAGTTTTATCAGGGGTACCATCCGTATCAGACTGAGCCTCAAGTAATCCCACCTTACCCGTAGCAACAGCAGTATCAGCAGCATGTACCTTTCGGTTACCTTCCGGTTCACCTACCAGTTAGACCGGCTTTTGAGCACACACCAGCAGTGGATTGGTATACAAGATTGAGGAGAAATCGAGTTGAGAACTTCTTTGGTAATGTGGAGCATTCTAAAGCAGAGGAATGGATAAGAGGATTCGAGAAAGCTTGTAGGAACATACATGTTCCTGAGACAGAGATGGCACAACTGGCAGTCAGTTTTCTGTTGGGAGCAGCAGAAGCGTGGATTGATGCCGTTCAAAGCAGCAACGGTAAGGTAACGGATTGGGAAGGGTTCAAGACTATGTTTTATAATGAGTACTTCCCGGTTACGGTTCAAGCAGATAAAGCAAGTCAATTTCTGAAGCACAAGCAAGGTACTCATCAGACAGTGTCCCAGTACACTAACAAGTTCAACGAGTTATGAAGGTTTTATCCTGAATTGATGAAAGTAGAAGAGAGAAAGATGGCTCTTTACAAGGATGGGTTGGCCTATGAAATCCAATCAGGCATGCTAGGTTTTACGGCAAGGAATATGGCAGAGTTGATGAATAAAGCCTTGGAAGTCGAGACTTTCAAGAAGAGGGCTACAGTGGTTGTTGGTAATAAGAGAAACTTTGGGACAAGTCAAGGCAATTATAGGGGAGCGCCACAGCAAGTCGCCAAGAAGACTACGGCTCCTACAACAGCTAAAGCCCCGAACAGTGCACCACTTTGCCCCAAGTGCAACAGAAGTCATACAGGAGAGTGCAGGCAGAGTAGTAACGGTTGTTATGTTTGTGTTGAGCAAGGACACTTTTCTAGAGCGTGTCCCAATAGGGGAAACAAGAGTGGTTCAGTTCAAGGAAGCGGGAGAGGCAGCCCGAGCCGACCGGTTTGAGTTTTTGCAGCGGATGCTAGCTTTGTGGAACCAGAGGATGACGTTATTTCAGGTACCATGTTTTGTTTCATTCCTTTATTAAGATATTTTATGGCATGTTTATTCATGTTGTGATGTATTATGAATGAATGAATGTGCATCTTAGGTACGATAATGTTAGAAAACCTAGTGGTCAAGGCTTTGTTTGATACGGGAGCGTCAAATACTTTTTGTGTCAACCAAGGTAGCTAGGAAGTTGAATTTACCTTTGGAGCCTTTAAGAAACACTTTGGAAATAACTACACCGTTAGGGAGGGTAACAAGGGTAACTAGAGTGATACCTCAAGTGGAAGTTCGAGTTGGACCTTATCGATGTAAGAGTGACTTTACAGTTTTGGACTTTTCGGATTTTGATGTAATCCTCGGAATAGATTGGCTATCCGAGAATTATGTTCACTTGGACTGTAAAGAGAAGAAAGTGACTTTTAAAATACCCGGGAAATCAGATAAGACATATCAAGGTAATGTGTACAAGCCGAGTAAGAAGCGACATCCGATCATCTCAGCAGTCAAGGCCATCAGGGCTTGTCAGAAGGGTTGTGAAGGCTACTTGTTGTATGCAGTGGATGTGGAACAAGTGAAACCGAAATTGGAAGAAACGCCTATAGTAAGAGAATATCCCGAGGTGTTTCCAGAAGAGCTACCGGGAAACATGCCAGATAGGGAAATCGAGTTTGAGATCAAGTTGGTACCCGGAGCGGCACCAGTTGCTAAGGCACCCTACAGAATGGCACCGGCTGAATTAAAAGAGTTGAAAGCTCAACTTAAAGATATGCTTGAAAGGAACATAATTCAGCCCAGTACCTCGCCTTGGGGAGCCCCTGTTTTGTTCGTAAAGAAGAAGGATGGCAGCATGAGAATGTGTATCGACTATAGAGCACTGAACAACCTTACCATCAAGAATAAGTATCCTCTACCAAGGATAGATGATCTGTTTAATCAGTTGCAGGGTAAGAAAGTGTTTTCCAAGATCGACCTGAGGTCCGGATATCATCAGTTGAAGGTTAAGATAGCAGATATACGGAAGACGGCTTTCAGTACGAGATATGGACATTATGAGTTCCTCGTCATGCCTTTTGGACTCACTAATGCCCCATCTGCATTCATGGATTTGATGCAGCGAGTTTTCATGCCGTACTTGGATAAGTTCGTGATAGTGTTCATAGACGATATCCTAGTTTACTCTAAGGATGAGAAAGAACACGAGGAACACTTAAAGATAGTGTTGGACACACTGAGGAAGAATCAGTTGTATGCAAAGTTTTCTAAGTGTGACTTTTGGTTGGATCGAGTGAGTTTCTTAGGTCATGTCATTTCTGGAGATGGCATTCAAGTTGATCCGGCAAAGATCGAGGCAGTTGAGAATTGGCCTAGACCTACTTCAGTTTCAGAGGTAAGAAGTTTTCTTGGGTTGGCTGGTTACTACCGGAAGTTCGTGCAAGACTTTTCGAAGATAGCTACTCCACTCACCAGGCTGACGCAGAAAAATGTGAAATTTGAATGGACTAATGAGTGTGATAAGGCTTTTCATACCTTGAAGAGTAAGTTGACTACGGCACCAGTGTTAGCAGTTCCGGAGATTTTTGATAACTATGATGTCTACACGGATGCTTCGGGACAGGGTGTGGGTTGTGTGTTGATGCAAGGAGGAAAAGTGATAGCTTATGCGTCTAGGCAGTTGAAGGTGCATGAGAATAATTACCCGACACATGATCTAGAGTTGGCAGCGGTAGTATTTGCCCTAAAGACTTGGAGGCATTACTTATATGGAGTTAAAGCAAGGATCTTCACTGACCATAAGAGTTTAAAATATTTCTTCACACAAGAGAATCTGAATATGAGACAGAGGCGATGGTTAGAGTTCGTTAAGGACTATGATTTGGATATTCAATACCATCCGGGTAAAGCGAATGTAGTGGTAGATGCCCTGAGCAGGAAACCAGTGTTTGCAGCTTCCAGTGTTGAGGTAGTGGCAGAAAGGTTAGATGGGCTAGAAATCAGAAACTTTGATCATATTGAAGACAGACAGTTTGTGGCACCGTTGTTGGCAAGGTCAGAGTTGATGGATGATATACGGGGAAAGCAAGACGAAGACCCGGTTTTGTTGGATTTGAAGCGAGTTGCTAGAGAGAAGCCTGCGGTCGGTTATGTGCTAGACAAGAATGGAAATCTTTGGTACCAGGATCGTCTATGTGTACCTAATGTTGGTGACTTAAGACAGAGAGTTATGGAAGAAGCACATATAATAGCTTTTGCGGTTCATCCGGGTGCTACTAAAATGTACAGAGACTTAAGGGAAAGATTTTGGTGGCCCTCGATGAAAGTGGAAATAGCCAAGTTTGTGGCCGAGTGTGACGTATGTCAGAAGGTTAAGGCGGAGCATAGAAGACCCGGTGGAATGCTTAAGCCATTGGATATCCCTGAATGGAAGTGGGATAAGATCACAATGGACTTCATCACCGGATTACCTAAGACAAGAGGCGGTCATGACGCAATTTGGGTAATTGTGGATAGACTGACCAAGTCTGCCCATTTCTTACCATACAAGGTCGACATGCCGTTGAAGAAGATGACGACACTATATCTGGACAATATAGTGAAACTACACGGAGTTCCTATCTCGATAGTTTCTGATCGTGATTCGAGATTTGTCAGTCGGTTTTGAAAGAGCTTGCAAGAAGCCTTTGGAACTAAGTTAGATTTGAGCACGGCTTTTCACCCTCAGACAGATAGACAATCTGAGAGGACCATCCAAACACTCGAGGACATGTTGAGAGCTTGTGTTTTGGAGGTAGGCGGATCATGGGATGATTACCTATCGGTAGCAGAGTTTGCCTATAACAACAGTTTTCATGCAAGCATAGGCTTGCCGCCGTTTGAAGCCTTGTATGGGAGAAGATGTCGCACGCCACTGTTTTGGGATGAAGTCGGGGAGAGACAGATTTCAGGGCCAGAAATGGTTGAACAAGCAAAGGAAAGGGTTCAGTTAGTCAAGAAGAATCTGAAGGCAGCTCAAGACAGACAGAAAAGTTGGGCTGATGTTAGAAGAAGACCGCTCGAGTTTGAAGTCAGTGATAGAGTTTACCTCCGAGCTTCACCGATGAAGGGGGTGAAACGCTTTGGACAAAAGGGAAAGCTGAGTCCAAGGTATGTTGGACCTTTTGAGATTCTGGAAAGAGTTGGGACGTTAGCATATAAGCTTCAGTTGCGGAATCGATGTCGAGAGTCCATAGTGTTTTTCACGTCTCAATGTTGAAGAAGTGCCTGACGAAGAATGATGTTGAAACTACGGTTGATCCAGAATCCTACAAGATAATCTTTCTTACGACGAAAGACCTATCAAGATTTTAGACCGAAAAGAAAAGATGATTAAGAGACGGATGATTCCCTTGGTGTTAGTTCAATGGAGCAATCATTCACCCGAGGAGGCAACTTGGGAAGTGGAAAGCGACATGCTTAGTGAGTTCCAAGAGTTTGGGGATTTACGGTATGTTCTAGTTTCGAGGACGAAACTCCTTTTAAGGTGGGGAGAATGTAATATTCCGATTTTCGGGAAAGGGCAGACGAGTCTTTTTACGAAAACGAAATATTAGGTTCGGTTTCCTTTTATTCGGAGTTAATTATTTTGGACGTTCTATATATATAATTTCGAGTTTTATATATATAATTAAAAGGAAAATCAGTTTTTTTTGTGGTCAAGGGCAATTAAGGAAAAGAATTAACACTCTTTTAATATTAAGACCTAACCAAAAATCAGGGATTTTCAGTTTACTTTCAGCCTTCCCCCTTCCCTTGTGCGGCTTTGTGAGGAGAGAAAAGAGAGAAAAGAGAGTTTTCACAATTCTAAGAGGAAGAGTTGATCGTTTTCAGAACCGATTCAAGAATTGGAAGCGTCGTGAGAAGGGCAACGGTTTGCTATCAGTTTGGTGGTGTTGCTGCAGTCTTTCATCTGAGTTTGGATCAGTTTTCTGGGCTTCAATAGGTAAGAGAAAACTGCCCTATGAACTCAATCGTTGGTTATAAGGATTTGCTCTTGTTTTAAGGCTTTTTGGTGTTAAAATTGTGAATTGTTGTTTTGGTCAATGACTCTAGTTGTTATGGTATTGTTAAATGAAGCTTTTGTGCTCAATGTGTTTATATTATGCTGCTGTTTGGTTGAAATACGATCTGGAAATCGCATGATGATGAGGTTAGGGTATTGGTCGAACCAAGGTGGACGGGCGTCCGGTTCTCTGGACGGGCGTCTGCTTAGGTTGTGGCCCAGACGGGCGTCTGGCTTATCCGGACGGGCGTCTGAGGTGCTATTTTACATTCAGGATTGAAACTGTTTTAGGTGGATGGGCGTCTGGGTATAGTGGACGGGCGTCCAGTAATGTTTAGACGGGCGTCCAGGGTCTCAAACGGGCGTCTAGCTTTTTTTGTCCTTCTTTATTTGTGGGTTGTTGTTCAGCCTTTAAACCTGATTTGTCCTTATGAAACTTTATACATGATATGTCAAAATGGTGTAAAACTTAGACAAGCCTGAATTGAGCTTCTGATTCGTTCAGTTAAAACACCGAATGTACTCTTCAAGGGAGTTGAAATTCGGATCCGTCGGAAGAGCATGATAGGCTTGTGCATTGATGGATTAGTATCCATCAATGTCTGTGTATGTGCTAGGACTTGTCCGTGTCTAGTGGTCTAGGAAGAGAGTAGTATTTGTGAGGGAGATTAATTGAAAACACTTAGGCTGGCTAGTTAATCACTTAATAAACAACGTATGTGACTAGTAAAAGATTAAACAACATGACTCTCTTGGCTAGGCACTAGGCTAAATCGCGATGCATGTGCTACCTCTGAAGGTGGAGGAACTTCATAGGTCAAAAGACCCTAAGTACGGAGGGACTCTGCTGAGGTGTGCGCGCTATCGGAGTCTACCTTTCTAGACTTCGTGGATATTGGTGTGATCCACTAATATGTTGCAAAAGAGTGTCCCCAAGGTAGAAGAACTATGTAGGTCAAAGACCCTAAGTACAGAGGGACTCTGCTGAGGCGGATGCGCGTAGTGCCCTTGAGTGCGGTTGTAACATAGATAGGCTAAGTAGAAACAGTTAGTCACAACATGTTGATGAGCATGAAGTGAACCTTAGATTGAGTCGGTCTCATTTAATCAACTGATTAAATAATTATCTTTTCTTTATGACTATGATTGTTTTCATAGCTTCTCTTTCTTTCTAAGTACGTTGTACTTACCTCGAATGCATACTTTTTCTATGTGTTTGGGGACGAGAAGACGAACAGGTTTACGAGGAAGAGTTTGACGACGACGTTTGACGGCGCTCGTTGAAGTATCAAGATGTTTTTATTCTGCTTTTCATTGGTTGTTCTTTCGTTACTTTTGAGGTAGACCTTTGGTCTTGACAGTTTTGTCGTACTTTATCTTTTTGGGATCATCATACTTTTCCAATGTAATAATTTATATTTCCATCCTTAGATTTCTTTTCTACTCTTTAATTTTGGGAAAAATTTTATATACCCGAGTTTTGCTTCCGTTTTGCCTTTAATTTGATACGACGTAGTAGAGGCTTACGTATAAAATGAATTTACTTTTGTTTTATACGTGCCGAACGTTTCTTTTCCGGATAAGGACTCGGTGTCCGGGAACGGGGCGTTACAATTACAAAATGGAAAAACCGAAAAATAACGTTATTCTCAAAATACCCTCTCTTGAATCATCACCAAATCTTTCATCCCTTCCCCAAATTCGAATTTTTAATATCAAATTCAAATCCCCCTCTTTTATTTCATGCTACTAATGCCACTTCTTCTTCTTCTTCTAATTATCCATCTTGTTCTTCATCCTCTAATTCTTCATCTTCTTCAACATCCTCCATTTCAAACTCGTTTTCTACACATAACGAGTTCGATTTCGTGTTCTTCACCCTCACCTTCTTTTCATCTTCTTCAATATGGTGTTCTTCATGCTCAAGTTCAAGCTCGTTTTTCTGCTCATAACGAGTTCGGATAGCGTGTTTGATTTCGTGTAACGAGTTCAATCGAGGTCGAATTCGTGTTCCGGATGGGCTCCGGCGAGGGATTTTGGGGTTGAAGAAGATGGATGATTTGGGTTCAAAATCGTGTAACGAGTTTATTTTCGTGTAGTGAGTTCAAACTCGTTTCCAGGGGTATTTTGGGTAATTAAGGGGAAAAAGTATGGGGAAGACCATCTAAGCAAAATATTTGTTTTCCCAAAAACTATTTGATCAGCATTTTTAGTCAAACAATCTTAATAACCGATGGACCCTCTATTTTTATCTTCGATCAAAGAATGCAGATCCACTGTTGCAGTCACGATTAAAGGCAACAACCGCAAAATCTTAGAACACAACAAAACCCCCGGAAGAGCTGGAAAATACAAGCGCCGAGAAAGTCAAACCTACATACTAGTGGACTCCTGAACAAAGAAAACGACATGTACCGGAGTGGAGATGCCCTCCAAAAATAGTAAAATACCACACTAATGGACTTCGGAAAAGCCTTCGGAGTGAGTTGCCCTCCAAAATATGCAAAAACAAAATCGGCCTTCAACTCGGCTTCGTTTGAGAGAGCGTAATAGAAGATAAAATCACTTGAGATAACGGTTGGAGTTCAAAAGAAAGGTTATCTTGTTATGTGTAGATAAATATTTATTACTTATCTTTAATCATCTTATTTAAATAATTTGTTTACTTTATATTTATCTTAAATTAGTATTTCTCTCATATATAATGAGAATTATTGTATTGTTTTCATCAATCCAATAAAACATTAAATCATTGTTGTTACATTTATGCTCGTATTTTGATTTTCTTTGTTTCATTTTCAAAACATTATTAAATGATCAAACGTTTTAATCCACGCTAATTTTCACTCTGATTGGAACAAAAATAAAGTCAAGGAGATGATATATATATATATATATACACCTCGTCCAAAATATATACCTAATCCAAAACGTGACGTTCAACAAATTAGGCGGTAGGTTTCTTTTGGTGGTATTGGTGAATATCCTTTTCTTTATAATGATTTATTTATTTATTAATTGAAAGCGTTGCTTTGTGGTTGGTCTGCTAGTGGGTGCAGATGACAGATTACAACCATGTTTCGGACATTATTGTTTTAATTTAGTTTGATGTAGCCGACTACTATATAACAGCGACACCCAGGAAAGAAAAAGAAAAATAGAAAACTAGGGGTAATGACACAACTTAAAATATTCTTAAGTGACACGAAAGACACATAACTTTTATAAGGAGAATAACAACTTCTAGATTTTTTTTTTTTTATGTCTAAAGGACAAAGCAAAGTTAAAAAATATATTTTTATAAGGAGAGTGACAACTTCTAGATTTTTTTTTATGTCTAAAGAAAGCAAAATTAAAAAATATCCCTTCTACTTAATAAGAAAGAAATGTGTTACCCTTATGTGACAAGTGTTTTTTTTTTAATTGTTTCCTTTTTTTTTTTTTCTTTTTTCTTTTACTGTTCACCATTTTACTGTTTATCGGACCAGTCCAGTTCCTATTTTACTGTTCATCAGCCCAGTCCAGATTTTTTTTAATAAATTTTTTTTATTGGTTATTATTTTTGTTTTACTGTTTTTTTATTGGTTATTTTTTTTATGCTGTTCATCGGCCCAGTCCAATGCTGGGAGTTGTTGCTATTATTATTGTTGTGGGCTTTGTAATTTGCCCAATGAATTGATTTGTTTGTGGGCTTTTTGAATGGGCCGGTTTGTGTGGCTTGCTGATGTGAGTTCATTTCCAGTCCGGTTTTGGCCCACTATTAAATAAAAGAGGGTATTAGGTGTTACACGGACACGGATACGGACATATCATACGGCACCACATGTACACGACGGTATGACTATTTTCAAAATATAAGATCACGACTTGTTGCTAACACGATCTTTGTATCTTGCCAAAAAAAATTGTGTTTGACGTTTACATGAAATATTATAAATTTCTTAAAATAAATTCATTTCATAAAAAAAATATCGTTTGTACACGGCGATATGACTATTTTCAAGATATAAGGCCACGACATGTTGCCTACACGATCTTTATATCATGCCATAAAAAAATTTGGGTTTCACGATTACATGAAATATTAAATTTTTTGAAATGAATTTTTTTTCGTAAAAAAACATATCGTTTATATAAAACTAGTCTGAAACCCGTGCATTTCACGGGGATATATGAGAATGTGATTACTTCAATTAAAATACATAATATGTACTACAAAACAATGACAACACAATATGTCCAAAAGTTATACCGATACAATAATTATGGTTATATTTCTGCTTTTAGCATTGCACGGTAGAATATACATTTTGAAAAGAAGGTTTTTTTTGAAGGATGAAGACTTTATTGACTTTATCGGCCATAAATATTGTTAAACTGGCTATAGTGTATTGTTGATTTAATTTCTATGGAAATTCGAATTGTGTATTTTACTATGGCCGTTAAAATTAGCCTAGATCTAAGAATACAAAAAAGAAGGGTTCAGTAGTGTCGAAATGTGTCGATTTTGCGTCGTGGAGTGTTGACAGTGTGTTAGATTTTAATTAATATTCATTTCATCAACCGACACCTGTTGGATATGGCGTCGGGGTGTATCGGAGCGTGTCGTGTCGTATATTTGGTAGAACACTTGTTGTTGCAAATAATGTCGAAGATAGCTTCATTTTTTCGGTTAAAATAGATTTAAGTAGAAATTGCAAAAGAAATTGTTCAGTAGTGTCGAAAAATATCCATATGATGTCGGGAGGGTCGAAGATGTGTCGGATATTCATTTCATCAACCGATACGTGCCGGACATACCATCATAATGTATCAGACTCAGCTTTTGTTATCATTTCAGTCCTCTATGATTATTACATTTGCTGATTCACTTTTGATTTTTGTATTTCGGTAATTATAAAAATAAACCGGATCACCAATAGTACAAAATACGAATGCTTTTCTTCCTAGTATTTTTTAAGAAGAGTGACAACTTCTAGATTTTTTTTATGTCTAAAGGACAAAGCAAAATTAAAATATATATATGCGCCTGTGCTAATGCGTACCTGCTGGCCTTTCTTTCTTTTTTTTTTTTCTTTCCTTCCTTCTCCATTTTCAAACACCGTAAATACATTAGATCATCAACTACCGTAAAATTGAAGTCTGCTACCTAAACAGAAAGTGTAGTTTTTTGCAAACCTATGTTTGTTTTTACAGAAGAGATATTGGAGTGATATTTACAACAAGAACAAATAAGGATGAAATTATGTTCTAACTCATTGTCCAGAAGAATATAAATTTTTTTTCTTGAGAGTATAAGAAGAATAGGACGCGAGAGAGGGGAGAAGTACAGAAGGGAAGACAATGGGATCCAGACGGTACATTTTCGATTTAATTACTCCTATTTTGACCAAGAGGTTTTGGCGATGAGTGTATTAAAATTAAAAAAAAAGGAAGATTACTGGTAATCACTTGAACAGGTTTCATATATTTTGTTAGTACATAATAGCTAATGATTTATCAAATTAATTCAACGGTCTTGATTATTTTAGTGTTCATCCAACGACAAACTGGATCATCATGTTTTTTTTTTTTTTTTATCAACCTGTGCTGAAGAATCAACTACGCGACTGGTCTACGATCAGGAGATCGGATACAACTTGACCTTACCCGCTTTCGGACGCAACTAAAGACGTCTCATTCGCCCCCCATCTTCCAGGTTGAGTCATAACTTGCTTTTCGAAATGAAACCCAAATTTTTAATTGTTCGGCTAGAAATTCTACAAGAATAGAGGGGTTTTCATAAAGTTTTGAATTTTTTTTGATAACAATATTAAGTTTCACGATGTCAGGATATTTCTGTGCTTCCTTCTTAATGAGAGGGTCTGGCACTATCAGGTCTCCTAAAGTTTGCTTTCACGATACAGACAGGGATTTTATCAATAGATCTGTTTGCGAGAAAGAAATTTAGGATGCCGTTTCCTTCTAAAACGATAAGTAAGTAAGGAACATGCAATTTGATATATTCTGTCCATATTTATTGTATATATTTAACAAATTATCAAATGGTAAAACATAAGGGTTAAAAGAAAGTGATGTCGAAACAAAAAAAAAGAAAAAAGAAAAAAAAGAAAAGTGTTGTGACGATACTCAGAATTGAATTTATCCACGTGTCATCTTTTTAATAGCTCAACATTAAGTATAGACAGGAAAAAACTGTCTAAGGGGTAGGAACTCCGAGCAGCCGAGCTGGGGTAGCTCGGTTACTCTCCCCAAACTCTCTAGATCGGCCAATACTTGCGATCGAACTTACTCACATCCAATCTGTAAGGTCGGCCTAGGTCCCTCTCGGACCAAACCCTTTGCACACGTTCTGAATATGATAACTATGGGAAGAATCCCTCGCATTTAATACTATCCTAACATTCAAATATACTCGCAATTATCTCCTAAACTCAAGGAGATCAAATAATAATTATCTATTCCTTAGAGAACACGAAATCCAAGCCCAACAAGGACAAGGCTCACGATGGCTTAGGGCATAACGCCTCTCTGTATAAACGATCCATAAGGAACTAGGGAGATTTGATTCCAAGACACACATTGGATACGTAGGCAGCTTGAGATACAGTTTCTTAAGTGCAATTTAAACCACCACTAAACACCCCCCATTTTTCATCGTTTTCATCGTGTTCTTAAAGCTTTTTGCAGGTTGTCATTAGGAGAACAACCCCGGATTTATCATCAACGATTTCCAGCATTGTCATGCTGTAACCAATTTTAATAAATAAATGGATCTCAATTATCAATTTACTAATTGCAAATTGTAATTACTAATTACCGTACAACTTTCATATTCATCACTATACAATGAGTTGCCATATATAGCACACATTGTACGTGTATATATATCAACACAAATTTTATGTTGGACCTGGTGCAAATCCTAGTTGGTGCACCAAAACCAATAGGAATCCAACATTCTAAAATGGGCCCCTACCTGTAAAAACTTTCCACCAATGTATCTCTTTGAAAGTGCTGACTTGGTGGTCCAAAACTTGCACATCGACCACCCTAAAATTTCACATATATCAAATGGTGTTAGTGTTGTATTGTAGTGTGGCCTCACATTAGTTGCAAAGAGAGGATCCAATGAGAACCACTTACATTGAAATTCAAGTGAAAGGAAAGAAAGCCATTGAACTAGAGTAAAATGAGTTGAGTACATTAATTGAGTTCTTAATGATGATTACAATTGATTCATAAAGCTAAAAATAGAAGCCGTTAATTCCTCCAACCTTTCCAAAATAACTGAAAGGTGCTTTTAAAAAAAAATTGTTCCAAAATAAACGAGGCATAACATCTTCCGATGTAAAATTTAATGCATTTTTTCATTTTTACCAATTTTTTATTTTTTCCGTACAATGTCTTAACTGTACCAAAATTATTCAATCCGTTTTTCATAAAGGTATTTTATTTTTTATCTAATGAAAGTCAAAACAATTAATGGATTTTTTAATCTACGTATTTTTGAGAAATGCCTCAGTTATTCTGGTACGGAGGAAGCAATGTTGAACTAATTAACATAATGCTCACAACTCTAGAAGAAAATTAAATACAACAGTTGAATGCGTAAAATGGTTGTAACAACCATAACTAACTTATCACCACTTATTGACACAATGTGTTTTTGATGAATGTCTCAATAAAAACTACTTTCCTGCCTTGTGCACATTTTGAATGTCTTCATGTCTTTTGGTGCTTAGAATCCTTAAACCAAGCTTCATGGTTCTATAAACTTGCCCCCTCAAGCTGAAATATGGTTCAGACCTTGCTTCATGGTTTTGTAACCAATCAAGTAGGATTGAAAATTTCTTAATCAGATGTTTATATAGTAAAGACTGAAGAGTGATTCAATTATCTTGGAATTTGTTTATGCATGTTTATCCCCGTATTGATGATTCATTTCATGCATTTCTTGGGATTTTCATATGTTTAATATGCATATTGTTGGGAAAGATTCCCACAATCTTGAATGTATAAAGAAATATAATAGCGCATTTAACACCAATTGGTTTTATTAAAATGGTAGACGCTTGTTCTTAACATTGTATCAGAGCCAGATGTCACGAGATCGAACCCTGGTTGGTGCATAATAACTGTATAATGTGAAAGTGTTTTCATAGATTGATTGATTGAGTGAGAATACAATTATATAGTTGCTAATACACTTGGGCAACAAGTCAATAAATAATAAATAGTAAATGCGAAAATAATAATGATTAACAAGAATTATGCGGAGTCATCTAGAGTAGTCTCAACACGCCCCCGCAATCCCACGGGAACGGAGTGGACGTGGAGATTGGAATTCAATGAGCTGAAGCGCGGGTTTCCAAGTGGTTTGGTGAGGATGTCGGCCAACTGGTCTTTGAAAGAGATGAAGGCAATCCAGACACGTTTGGAAGCAACCAACTCACGTACGTGATGAAAGTCGATCTCAATATGCTTGGTGCGAGCATGGAAGACCGGATTAGCAGCAAGGTACGTAGCACCAATGTTATCACACCAAAGAACTCGGGGAGACGTGAGAGAAACATGCATTCCACGGAGGGGAGCACAAATCCATTGAACCTCAACAACAGTGTGAGAGAGAGACTTGTATTCGGCTTCGGTACTACTTTTGGAGACTGTCTGTTGTTGCTTAGAGCGCCAACTGATCAAGGAAGAACCAAGGAAGGCACAACAGGCACCCACGGAACGGCAGTCATCAGAATCAGCGGCCTAATCGGCATCAGTAAAGGCATGTAACAGAAGAGATGAGGCCGGTGTGAGATGGAGGCCATCAGAGATAGTGTGTTTGAGTTAGCGCATGATGCGCTTGACAACTATCCAGTGGTCTTCAGTGGGGGAGTTCATGTACTTGCTAACACGATGAACCGCAAAGGTAATGTAGGGCTGAGTGAAGTTGATGTATCAGAGACCCCCAACAATAGTCCGATAAAAAGTGGGGTCGGAGAAGCTGGGGATACCAACCTGTGTGAGGCGACAATTAGTAGCCATAGGAGTAACACAGGGCTTGGCAGAGGTCATGCCAGTCTTCTCAAGAAACTGTAATAGTATTTGCTCTGAGTGAGATAGAGTCCATCAGGGACATAGAGCACATCAATGCCAAGAAAATACGATAGCGGACCGAGGTCTTTAACCGGGAAGTGAGATGAGAGATATGCAAGGACTTGTTGGATCAAGGCTTCAGAAGAGCCGGTGACAACAATGTCATCAACATAAATAATGAGATAAACCTGTTCAGAACCGTGAGAATATATATATATATAGTGAGGCGTCTGCTTTGGACGCATGAAAGCCGTAGCGTGAGAGGACCTCAGTGAGCCGTGAAAACCAAGCCCTGAGGGCCTGACGTAATCCATAAAGACTGCGCTTTAAGCGACAGACATGATGAGGATAATCGGGATGCACAAAACCTGCAGGCTGCTGCATGAAAATAGAGTCTGTCAGATAGCCATGTAAAAATGCGTTCTAAATGTCTACCTGTCGGGTTGCCCATCGGCGAGTCAAGGCAAGTGTGAGAAGAAGCCGAATGGTAATAGGCTTGACAACAGGACTGAAGGTCTCATGGTAGTCAATGCCCTCAACCTGATGAAAACCCTTAGCAACCAACCGAGCTTTGTGACGCTCAAGAGTACCATATGCATGAGACTTAACACAAAACACCCATTTATTACCAATAACATTCATAGTAGGGGAGTATGGAACAAGATCCTAAGTGTCATTATGGATTAGAGCATTAATTTCATCCTGCATCGCATCACACCACACATGGTGTTTAGAGGCTTCGGTGTAGGAGGTGGGTTCAGGAGTGGTGGCGAAGGTAAGATAGCCTCGAGGAAGAGGGTAACGGATGAAGTCCGGATGTTTCTTAGGATTAAGAGTGTTGGTTTGAGTTCGAGTGTCCATGCGAGGCGGAGGAGGTGAGGCAGAAGCCGACGTGGAGATGGGAGGGGAGGGGGAACTCGGTTGAGGGGAGGAGGGGGAGGAGCTTGGAGGGGATGAAGGAGTTGGAGATGGAGGATTTGGTGGTGCATCGGGAAGAGGATGGGGGGTTTGGACGGGTGGGTTTAATTGGAGAGGTAGGGGAACCGTGAGATCATCGTAGGTGAGAGGTTGGGATGGTTGTTGATAAGGGAAGTATGTTTCATCGAAAATGACATGACGGGCAACATAAATGCGACCCGTGGTGAGATCTAAGTGATCGCATGTAAATCACTAACGTCGATATTACTAGCAAGAATACTAAGTACATCGTAGTATAGTAAATGCGAGTTAAGGTCGATCCCACAGAGACAATGCAACTTTAACTATAAACGATTCTAACCTAATTAAGAAGCAACATAGAGGCGGTCATGGACCCACAATGAACATAAAACAAACTTGGTATTTCTCCCCCTCTTTTCACCGATCTACTAACTTGGATTAGTTAATCGTTACGTTTACTTTCCCACTTAATTTCCTTAAATTAATCGAGCGAGCTTTTGATTTAATTATCATTATCAGCTACGGGTGCAACTCCTAATCCTATCTAGTCCGACAATGGTAGTAGACAATTTATACGCTAATTACCCTCCTTATTTTTTTCGTAATAGCCCATACGCATAAAGAACTAGAATTTCCAATATTGAGCGCTAACTTATACCGCTAACCCGCCTAGACAGCTGTCGAAATTGATCAGCACGTTCCTAGGGTCCATTCAAGACGATGTCCAAACTAACACTTCACTATTCATATTTCATGCTAGTTTTACGATTATAATAAGCGGATTGGCCAGATCTAACCTACTCTTGATTAAACTTGTCGATCAACGTTGCTGTAGTGAATCCCAGTTTTAGGTTTTCTAATTATTTCCTCGGTAAACCGGTATAGACCGCCGATTTACCGGGGTCAGCATTTCCTGTCCCTGGATCTACATTGCTCAATTACGATTAATCTAAGTAAATCATGGGGTCTTTAAACATGCAAAAAACACATAAATACGAACAGATCTACCATATTGAAGACAAAAGGAACGTTCAAAGCTTCATACTTCAACAATGGAGATCTAGCTCGATCTACTCAAGCTAGAGATGGTGGAGAAAGGGAGAAAACCAGAAAGAACTCCACAAAATCTTGGAATAACTTTATTTCATCAAAATTTTATAATGTAATTGAAGATTCAATATTAAGATATAAAAGCTTATACAACAATCTGTTAATGTTGCCTTATATAGATACAATGAACGACTTATGACTCTCTAAAACCCTAACCGACCTTGTAGAGGCGGCAGAATCAATTTCGTGTCCAACAAGTCCTCGGTTTACCGGCCCTAGCCCTCGGTAAACCGGGCCGACTTTTCTTCTTTTTTCTTCAGCTGATTTCTTCTTGGACTTTAATCACTTGGCCCAATATACTCATTTTGGTCCAGATCCATTATCCAATGCTCCAGATTTGGTACATCCTGTAAAACACGTAAAAAAAGAGACAAAACAGTACCAAATCTTCTGGAAAACAACATAGATGGTGAATTACGATCCTAGAAACATACACATAGCATTTAACACATATTCCACATAATAACGAACCTTTCTATCCTCTCTTGAGCAGAATTCAGGGTGAATAAGAGTATAATTATTGGTACCATTTAGGGCATTATCAACTACCCCCCACTTAGCTTTTGATCGTCCCGAGCAAAAAGGCGAAAATGAAACAATACTCTGATCAGTACACAAGTTAATTAAAAACAATTATGCCTCACAAAGTCAAGATCAAGATCAAGCCACTCTTATCCATCAGTAACGCATTAAAGACTATACACGTCATGAGCCTATGTGTGTGTGCAATAACTTTCACAACCGCTTAGTAATGTAGACAATCTCACATTACGTCAACCCATAGTCGAACTAACCAGTCTTGAACATGTTATTTATTAATTAAATTATCTGGCAATGCGGATCGAGAACCAAGCATTTATTACTCTTAGGCTCATGTTTATCGGTCTACGCAAAAGTCGTGCGTTTTACGCTCCATCGACTCAAATATTTGCCAAAGAGATTATAGATGTATATATTTCAATGCACTTCTCTTTCTTGGCAGGTGAACTCTCATTGATTTGGTTATCCTCACGGCCCCACTCTTGATAAACTACCGAATCCTACATTCCTTTGCCTTATAAGCGTTGGTGAAACAAAATTCGGGATGAAGCCAGGGTCAACTCTAGTCAAAGCAATATGCTATCGACTATATACCAAGGAAAGTGAGTTATACATGCTTAAAATGGTGGTTCATAACAGAATGTCCGCTTAATACGCCACTACTTTAGAAGTGGGCACTTACTTTTACTTGTGCAAAGTGAAACAAAGATGAAGTCAATTAACTCGAAAAGATCAAAGATATCATATTTTTTTCGAAATTCTGTCGAAATGAATCAAAGTCTAGGTGGTGAATCGTGCATCAAAGAGAATCAAGATAATCACGCAATTCACGAAATATAGTGCTAATAGGCTAAGTGACGTTCCTTACCCCCACTTAAACGAAACATTGTCCCCAATGTGTAAGATGAAAAACGAAAAACGAAAAAGAACTTAGCTTCGGTTAAGGGTGGAACCAAAAAAGAATTGGATCGTCGTATAAATCATTGTGCTCATGAAAGTAATCCATGAAGAATCTGCGCTAAGTAACTCAAACAAACCAAGAAGAATAGTGGTGACAAGAAACTGTACAATAAAATGGCGGCAGTAAAAGAGAAAATAAGCAAATCCAAACAAATTAAGCCGTCAAAATCATTATATTATTAATATTCCGCTACATCAACTAAATAGGAAAGAAAATTAAAAGAAAAATAAAATAAAAATAAGAAAATGGAAAAGAACAACAAAGAAAAGAAAGAAAAAACTAGTCATCATCAAAATAACCCTCCGAGTCATCTCTAGGCTCAAAACCAGGAGGTGGTACAGAACTGGAGGCAGCAGCGGTATAAGAAGATGCTCTATATCGAGGGGCAATCCTAGGTGATGGGGTAGTAGGAGGAACTCCTAGAAAGTCTATATCCTGTCCATCTTGCGATGCAGACTCGCAATCTCTCTCGAGTGCTCCTCGAGCAAGGCTCTCTGAGTCCGAGGTGCTCCGAGGACCGGAGTATGCTCTCTCTCTGCTCTCTGACAAATCCGTCTTTTCCCTCTTGAAACTGACTGTGAACTAATCATTGGCTCAGGGTCTTCCCACTCATCACTAACCAGAACTTTGACCTCGTCCTCCCAAGTGAACATGTCAACCATCGGACCATAAGGCAATTGCTCGCACTCAGATACGGCGGCGAGCTCATAAATATGGCTATGCATCAGGAGACCGATATTGACTGGAGATCCCTGCTCCAGGTAGAACATCAACTCTGCCCTCTTTGGTGTGACAGACACCGTGTGCTTGCTCGGCAGAAGTCGAGCACAAACAAACCTATTAACCACCTTCCTATCCCAGGATAGGTCGTTTTCCAGGAAGATGGTGGGGGCTCCCGCAGGATTGCACTTCCATTGCACCCTAAAGCATTCAGCTCATATTCATCCTCTACAAGTCTTCAATATTGCTCGAGGATGTGTACTCGTCCGGGCCCACCGGTTGATTGCGAACCCCAAAATGAGCATTGATCCACTCAATAGAAAAATCAATCTTAACCCCACGGACCATAGCAAATGTGACTCCGGGGTTATGCGAAACATAAGCATAAAATTCTCTTACCACCGTGGCATTAAAACATGTCGGTGCCTCATCCATGTCTAGAATGTCTTGTTCTTGCAAGGCACGTGGCAAGATCTCACCGCAATCGTCCAATTCTATGCCCCGTTCTCGAGCAACATGTCTTGCGTTCCAATGCCCTCGGAACGATTCGTAGATTGCCAATGAATGAAATTGGTCAACCCCGACTATCAAGGGGTTAGCATCTCAATAGATACTCTGATAACCACTGGGACAAAGGATAGATCGGCTACGCTTTGGACCCATCCTGGATGATAACAGAACCTGAAAAAGATGATGATTCTGAAAACTGACCTTTGGTAAACCGGAGATAGGTCTCGATTTACCGGCCTAGATTTTTTTGAATTTTGACTGGGACTGTGCTTTTGGCAATTGAACATGGAGAACTGCAGCACTTCACTAGCACATCAGCACTAATCAGCAACAGGGTGGAGAAAATAGTATGGTTGGTGTTTTGGTTGGTACAAAATGAAAGAAAGGTTTGATTTTGGTGGAGATGTGGTGGTGATAATGGTGGTGACGGTGGTCGGATTTTGGAGGAATGAGAAATGGAAGAATGTTTGGTGATTTAAGGAGAAGATAGTAGATGAAAATGATGATAATGGTGGTGGAAGAGGTGGTTTAAATAGGAAAATAAGTAGAAGGTGGAAGGATTTGGTGGGATAGTGGGTAGAAGAGTAATTAGGGTGAGGGATTTGAGGGGGTGATTGATGGGATTGAGGTGGAGTTATTGTGGAATGTGGGAAAGGATGAAAATTTGAAAAGAGGGGAAAATTGGATGGTTTCTACTGACTGGTGGTCTCTGGTGCAACATGTGTCCTCCACGTGTCACTAAAAATTCAGCTTTTTAAACTGACGTTCAGAAAATTGAAAATACTGGATCGGTAAACCAGAGGTAACCCTCGTTTTACCGGGGCTTTTTTTCCTCAGATTTCTCTGTACTCCTTCTTTGCACTCTTTACTCGACCTTTCTGCTCAGTTCTGACCACAAATTGACTAGTCTCTTACTCCTTTTGTTGCTATTTCCGACTCAATCCTAACCTATTTCACTAAAATCCACAACGAGTAAAAAAACCTTCCCAACAACCATCGGTTTCAAGCCTAAGGGTGTGGTAGGATGAAAAAAGCTCGTCCCTTCATCCAGCTACTTTTATTCATTCCTAATCTACCTAAGAGTTTAAGAGAATAGTTCTGAGTTTATAGCCGCCAGCTCGACTTTCTTTAGATTTTCGATCATTCAGGTGTTGGAGCTTTAACTCGCTAAACTTTTGCTCCAGAGGTTTGTATATTCACAGAACCTTTTTGAGCTCTCTTCCTAGCACTCCTCTCTCTTGGCTTGCATACTAGGTCTGCCTCTGCATCGAGATTTAAACTTTTGGCCCAAGGATTCCATATTTCCTACTTTAGGCTCAAATCGTTCACTACGCAATACGGAAGGACTAGCTTCCGTGAGCGTCTTGTTGTGGTCCTTCTCTTATCTCTCTTTAAGCATTAATCTAATTAATTCCTACTCTACGGTTTCTACTACAACCTCTCTATGCTTATGCCCTTCCTTTTCTATCTCTATAATTTCCACGTTTTCTGAATCATACGTCATCTTGCAACTTTCCAGCCTATTATTTAGGGGATCTAAGATTTTGAAAGATACTGCATCATTATTCAACCTCAAAGTGATCTCCCTATTATCAAAATCAATGATTGCTCTGCTTGTCGCTAAGAAAGGTCTTCCTAACAAAACTGGGGCACTTGGGTCCTCTGGTACATCTATAACCGTAAAATCAATTGGAAAAGTGAACTCTCCTGCATTAATCGTGTACTTCCTAAGCAGACCGGTAGGCATATCTCTAGGCCTATTGACGAAAGTCATGGTTCGGGTTTGATTCATAACGACCGTAAGCTTAATCTTTTGGCAGAGGGAAAAAGGTAGAATGTTGCAACTTGAGCCAGAGCCGCAGAGACCTAATCCTACTGATATACCATTAACAGAAATCGGGAGTCGGAACGTGCCATGGTCTTCTAACTTCACCACAGTGTCTGAGTCTGGGTAATCCTTAAGGTTAGAAAACATTGTGTCGGGATCCTCTTCAGGTTCATCAGAATAATAATCCGAAGATGATATTTCAATTAGCTCTAAAGGGAACTCACCTGGACGATACGTGATATACTCATTTAAGTTTTCTTCAGGATCTTGCTTGATTGCTTCTTTCTCTTTTTCCACCCGCTTCTTAGCCGCTTCGTATTGCTCCCTGACGACGGATCCAGGATACATGGAAATTAGCGTGACGTTCAATATTGTCCGTGGCATATTGCTTGACTTGTTTGCTCTTTTTTTAACTCCGGTTGATCGAATCTCTGAAGTGTTCTGATCTTCCTCCGAAAATGACAAAATAAAACAAAGAAAAGGTTAGCAACTTCCGATTAAGTTAGGTATGATCCCAACTGTTGCGGACCTACTAACTAAAATCAACAGGGAGTAACACAGAAAAACTAAGGCTGTCAGAATTTGATTTTTTGGGTCTCGGTAAACCAGAGGTAACCCTCGGTAAACCGGGACTAAAATTTCTTATTCTGGTAGATTAACAGGTACATGTTTGATCCAGAACGACTCAAGACTTAAAATTGGCCATTGTCCCGGGCAACGGCGCCAAAAATCTTGATCGCGTGTAAGTCACTAACGTCGATATTACTAGCAAGAATACTAGGTAAATCGTAGTATAGTAAATGTGAGTCAAGGTCGATCTCACAGAGACAATGCAACTTTAACTATAAACGATTCTAACCTAATTAAGAAGCAACATAGAGGCAACCATGGACCAACAATGAACATAAAACAACTTGGTATTTCTCCCCATCTTCTCACCGATCTACTAACTTGGATTAGTTAATCGTTACATTTACTTTCCCACATAATTTCCTTAAATTAATCGAGCGAGCTTTTGATTTAATTATCATTATCAGCTACGGGTGCAACTCCTAATCCTATCTACTCCGACAATGGTAGTAGACAATCTATACATAAGCTACACTCCTTAATTGGTCCGTAATAGCCCATACGCATAAAGAACTAGAATTGCCGTTATCGAGCGCTAACTCATACCGCTAACCCGCCTAGACAGCTGTCGACATTGATCAGCACGTTCCTAGGGTCCATTCAAGACGATGTCCAAACTAACACTTCACTATTTATATTTCATGCTAGTTTTACGATTACAATAAGTAGATTGGCCAGATCTAATCTACTGTTAATTAAACCTATCGATCAACGTAGCTGTAGTGAATCCTAGTTTTAGGTTTTCTAATTATTGCCTCGGTAAATTGGTATAGACCGTTGGTTTACTAGGGTCAGCTTTTCTTGTCCCTAGATCTACATTGCTCAATTACGATTAATTTAAGTAAATCATGGGGTCTTTAAACATGCAAATTAACTAAAACACATAAATACGAACAGATCTACCATATTGAAGACAAAAAAGAACGTTCAAAGTTTCATACCTTCAACAATGGAATCTAGCTCGATCTACTCAAGCTAGAGATGGTGGAGAAAGGGAGAAAACCAGAAAGAACTCCTCAAAAGCTTGGAATAACTTTATTTTATCAAAATTGTATAATGTAATTGAAGATTCAATAATAAGATATAAAAGCTTATACAATAATCTGTTAATGCGGCCTTATATAGGTACAATGACCGACTTATGACTCTTTAAAACCCTAACAGACCTAGTAGAGGTGACAGAATCAATTTCGTGTCCAACAAGTCCTCGGTTTACCGGCCCTAGCCCTCGGTAAACCGGGCCGAATTTTCTTCTTTTTCTTCAGCAGATTTCTTCTTGGACTTTAAATCACTTGACCAAATATACTCCTTTTGGTCCAGATCCATTCTCTAATGTTCCAGATTCGGTACATCCTATAAAACATGCAAAACGATACAAAACAGTACTCAAGAAAACAACATAGATGCAGAATTACGATCCTAGAAACATACACATAGCATTTAACACATATTCCACATAATAACGAGCCTATCTATCCTCTCTTGAGCAAAATTCGGGATGAATAAGGGTATAATTATTGGTATCATTTAGGGTATTATCACTAAGCACTTGTAACCATGATGAGTGGGGATATACCCAAGGAAGATGCATGTCTTAGAGCGGAAGTCTGTTTTGTGATTGTTATAGGGGCAGCGATATGGCCAGCAAGCACAACCAAAGACACGGAGGAAAATGTAATCAGGAAGGCGGCCATTGCCCATGATGAATTCCAAGGGAAGTGAGATAGGATGATAGACGACGAAATTCCCACCCCAATCGGTTTGCAAGGCTTTAAGAGTTGTATTAAATTGGCGTTCAATTAAGGCTTTGAATTGCATAAAAACTTGTTCAACATCAGATTTTAAACCCAGAGGGTAAATCCACAAAAAATTGGTAAAATCATCCAAGAAACTAACTTAGTATTTATTGCCATGAATCAAAGGTTCGGCGTAAGGGCCCCATACATCAGAGAAAACCAAATATAAAGGTGTAGTAGAAGTAAAAGGCGAAACATATAAATGAGACCTATGGCTTTTAGCCAACTGACACACTTCATAGACAGGATCAGAAGCTTTATTGGAAATAGAAATATTTTGGTGATGCGAAACACGACATAAAACGGGATGGGAACAGTGTCCTAGACGCCGGTGCCATTGAGCTGAGGAGGAGGTAGTGGAGATACGAGCTTGAGCGAAGAATTTGTTGAAGGAGTTGGAGAATTGATAAAGACCGTCTTTTAGGAACCCCCTCTGGTGGATTCGACTCGAGTAGTCATTCACAAGGAAATAAGTGGCATGAAATTCAAAATAAACACAATTATCATTTGCAAAATGCTGGACAGATAAAAGATTAGTTTTCTGGGAAGGCGCAACGAGAATATTGGAAAGTGTAAATGTACGATTAGGAGTGCGAAAAGAGGAGGAACCATAATGGGATATTTGCAAACCTGAGCCATCACTGATTTGAATTTTGTCGGGTCCATCGTATCGCTCAGAATAAAGGTTGAGGTGGTGGAAGTCGTTTATCATATGATGCGTGGCACCCGTATCGGGAACCCAGTCAGATAGAACCGCATTAGGAGTTTGAGCTGTGTATGCATTGGGGGGACGAGGGTTGCGGTTTGGCGGTAGAGTGGGCTGAAAATCTGTTTTGAAGCGGTGCCAACATTCTTGGGTGGTGTGACCCATTTTAAAGCATAGTTGACATGTCGGAGCTTAACCAGACGGATATTTGTGCCCACGGCCTGACCCACGGCCTAAAGCAAAGCGACCATGCCCGCGTGATCCGGAATTATCACCAGAATTGACTCGAGAATTTCACCTGAATGACCACGACCCCGGTTTTGATAGCCTGCATTAGATTAATTGGCCGAGATTTGGGCTGGTGACGAAGGGACGACCGGAGTGTGGCGCTGAATGCGGTCCTCTGTCGTGAGGAGAAGGGAGTAAACCTCTTACAGAGTTAGCTGATCACGAGTAGAGAGAAGGGTTACCATAGGATTATAACCGGGTTCGAGTCCAGCCAATAAATACGCGATGATGTCGTCGGTGGAGAGGGGATGGCCAGCCATTGATAACTCGTCTTAAAGCTGCTTGACGGTGGCATAATATTCAGCCACTGTTTTGTTGTCCTTTTTCGTGGAGGCCAATTGCGTTCTGAGATGGATGAGCCGTGCCCGACTTTGGGATGCAAAGCACGTATGAAAAGCATTCCATATCTCTGCAGATGTAGATGAATTGTAGACCTGCATAAGAACATCTTCTGAAAGAGAGGAAGCGATAGTCTTTGAGAATTAAATTATCTTGCTGAATCCAAGTTTCATAAGCCGGATTTGTAGATGTGTCACCGTCCGGAGATGTGATGGTTTTAGGCAGCTGCTTGATCGAGCCATCAACGTAACCAAAAACTCCCTGTCCACGGAGATATGGCATGATTTGTGCACTCCAGAGATGAATATTAGATCAAGTGAAATTGATGATGTGAATGGTAGATGAATGGTTGAAGGACGGGAGAGCTTTGCTTGTGGCAGTGGCAGTAACGGTGGAGGAATCGGCGGTGTTCATGGCAGTGGTTTTTTTTGGTATAATGTGAGTGGTGCAGAATTTAGGGTTTGGGAAGAGGGAGGCGGGTGGGAACCGATAGCAAAATACTTAACCGCTACCTTTCATCGACAGAGTATCGGGTCAACGGGAGTATAGTGGTCACAAGGACGTACAATACTTGTCTGACTCAATTTATACAACATGTCAGACTCTAAGTAAATACTTATACAGAGAATTCTAACTTATTTCAGGCTTGCTATCACAGCTAGTATGACCATCATCAAAACAAAATAAAATGTTCTTAACAAATATATAATGGAATGCTTTTTTCAGAACTATGTAATAAACAGTTAATGTGGCCTTATATAGATACAATGACCGAATTACGACTCTCAAAAACCCTAACCTATGTAGACAATGCGGCATAATCGATTTCGTGTTCCACAAGCCCTCGGTTTACCGGACCTAGCCCACGGTAAACTGGGCTGACCTTTCTTCTTTTTCTTCAGCAGATTCTTTCTTGGACTTTTATTACTTGGCCCAACATGCTCCTTTTGATCCAGCTCCGTTCTCCAATGTTCCAGATTCGGTACATCCTATAAAACACACAAAATGAAACAAAACAGCACCAAATCCTCGGGAAAATAACACAGATACAAAATTACGATCCTGGGAACATGCACATAGCATTTAACACATATTCTACATAATAACGAGATCCAACATCATCATGATACATCCACCTCACACCTACACACATCTATTGTCTGAAAGTGGATGAGTTGGATACATCTCATCCCTCCACTTGGTATATATAAGACGGAAATACAAAATATATACTTGTGGCTAAAAATAGTTTTTGTTGTGTACTCATATTTTTCTTACAATCATAAACCCGTCAAAATACTCACTATGACGGGCTATTTTTTCAAAGTGACGGGTTATTTTTTCATGAGGCCGAGCTCAGGGCCGGCCCTATAGTGAGGTCAGAGAGACCGCGGTCTTAAGCCCAAATGTGCCGGGAGGGCCCAACGGTACATGTTTCGCTAAAAAAATTTCTGTGTAGATTCAATCCGATCCAACCTAATATAATATGTTAATTTTTTTTGATAAATGCCCAAATTTTTTTTACTCCATTCATGAACTGATGCATGTATTGGTTTAGGTTTAGGGGGCGTTGACCCCGAACCCCCACGAGTTGGTGCTGCCCCCTCGACCCTTGCGAAGGGGCTCTGCCTCCTCGACCCACCACGACCTGACCGGACAGGAACCCCGTTTCGTTGCGATAACATTATTTCGTTCGGCAACTTGTATGCAAGAGATTACAAAAAATATTTATGAAAAAAATATCTAACAAAATGTCCCAATACAAAATTTTACTTGGCCCAAAAGACCACTTTGTAGGTATGTTTTGAGGCTATCAATATATTGAATTTTGTATTTACGGATGTTAAGAACGCGATAAGTATGTTTTAAAAAAAAAAAAACAACTTCAACTAAAAGGCCCAATTCGAGGACTTGGCCTTAAGCCCAACATATGTCAGGGCCGGCCCTGGCCGAGCTATTATTAATTAAGGCCGGATTAAATAACACGTCCTGGGCAATTTGTTTTATTCTCCATATGAATTTTTTTTCCATAACAGCAAACTTTTTTTATTATTATAACCAATTGCAAAACCCATTTTGCCAAAAAAAAAAACCATTTCCGTTCCTTGATAGGAGATGAATTCTTCTTGGCTAAATTACAATTTTGGTCCTCTAACTAGGCATGTTTTTCAATTTTGGTCCTAATTTTTTTCCGGCGACAATTTTAGTCCTGTAAGTGGTCTTTTTTTGCAAAAATAGTCCTAAACGCCGGAAAGACCACTTACAGGACTAAAAGTGTCGCCGAAAAGACCACTTACAGGACTAAAATTGTCGCCGGAAAGGACCTATTTTAGTCCTGTAAGTGGTCTTTCCGGCATTTAGTTCTATTTTTGCAAAAAAAAGACCAATTACAGGACTAAAATTGTCGCCGGAGAAAAACCAGGACCAAAATCGAAAAAGTGACTAGTTAGAGGACCAAAATTGTAATTTAGCCAATTCTTCTTGTTCGTCTGTGTATGCTGGCAAAACGTTGTCACTGTTCAAGGCAGGATTGACAAACCAGAGTCAACCGGAATCATGTTACGCAATTGCGACATTTTTTTTTACGCAATTAGCTGATAAAACACTGGAGCCAGACAAGACGAAATTCAAGAGCTATTTAGAGAGGTCATGGAAAGAGAGAGTATTCAAGAACAATAGTGATGGATAGTAATATCGAGGATTTGATTGATCTTGAAGGATGGTACGTTACCATGGAATCAATCGGATTTTGGAAAAGATACTTGTTATTATGCTGTGTACAAAAAAAACCATTTCGTTCCTTGATCGGATGATGAGTTCAACGGAAATGTGTTTTGCAATATGTTATATTAAAACAAAAACGTTTGCTTGTTATGTTAAAAAAAATTCATATGCATGACGTGAGTTTTTAACCCGGTCGCATAAAACAAATTGATCATGACGTATTATTTTATTCCGGCCTCAATGAATAATAGCTCGGCCTCAAGAAAAAATAACCCGTCCCTTTGAAAAAATAGCCCGATCTACTGAGTAATTTGACGGGGTTATGATTGTAAGCGTAAAAAATAGGGGTATACAACAAAACTATTTCCCCCTATATATAACCCGTCAAATCACCGATGCACCATAATTTTTCTCATATTTTAGGGCCTTTTTTTTATCTTGTGGGAGTTATGCGCGATATTGATATTGATATTTGCAGGATATATGTTAGTTAATAAACCGGGAGGAGAGGCATTGTTGATGAAAAGTTAAATTTGAGGGGTATAAGAACGTGTTCAAAGCTAAAGAGTTGAAACATATCAAAAGTCTGATATGTTTTAACCCTACCTTCACTTCATTTGCATTTTCATGCATATTAGAACATTATTAAGCAGTAAAGTGTCACTATTTCTCACTTGACCAATATGAGAAACATGTGCACTAGCACCAGTAGGAAGATTAAATGTTAGACCTTTAACAAGAACATGATTTGACATGATAGATAATGAAAGAATTACATGATCCATGGTACATGAATTCACAATCCAATCATGAATGTTACCATGTTTGGTATTGTTAGTGATTGTACACTTGTTGTCATGAGGTCTACAACTTGTTGATGCTGATGAACATCATGTGTGTCTTGAATTCATTCATTTCTCAGCATTCCCATGATTTGATCATATTGAGATCTAGGTAGTATTGTCTCTGGTTGTTCAGTGTGAGAATTTGAATCTTTATAATAAGGACCATTTATCATTCATGGTGTTTTATGCCAGATCTTAATCAAGTCATATGTGATTAGCCATCTCTGCAGAACCACTTCATCTTCCTTTGAAACTTAGAGGGAAACCAAACTTCTTATAACGCCTGTCCACCAGAGGCGGACCCAGCATGGTAGGGGTGGCTGGGTGGGGTGCATGGACCCCACTCAAATTTCCGGGCGAAGTTACTAATATACCTCTCTAATAATATTAAAACTGTATATGTATATTATTTCAGACAATTTCTGTGTAATTATCAATGTAGTTCAACTGGTTAGAAGCTTTGATACATATCTTAAGGTCATAGGTTCGACTTATTTCCTGGTCCGCCACTGCTGTCCACATGCAATATGACCTTCTCTTCCAAAACGTGTACATACTGGGCTAAATTACAATTTTGGTCCTCTAACTAGACACTTTTTCGATTTTGGTCCTGGTTTTTCTCCAATGACAATTTTAATCTTGTAAGTGGTCTTTTTTTTGCAAAAAAAGTCCTGAACACCGGAAAGACCACTTACAGGACTAAAATTGGTCTTTTCCGGCGATAATTTCAGTCCTGTAAGTGGTCTTTCCGGTGACACTTTTAGTCCTGTAAGTGGTCTTTCCGGCGTTCAGGACTTTTTTTGCAAAAAAATGACCACTTACAGGATTAAAATTGTCGTTGGAGAAAAACCAGGACCAAAATCGAAAAAGTGTCTAGTTAGAGGACCAAAATTGTAATTTAGCCGTACATACTGTGTACTTTCAACTCCAGTAGTAGAGTACGTAATTAATATTTATGTCACATGTTGTAAAGCCATTGAAAATATTGTTTTGGTATTTGGCAAGTGTGTGGCCATTAGAGCTTGTGATTTCACATTACTGAAACTCTCACTCAAGTTATTAATTAAGAAATATGATCACATAATCAATTTCAGTATATTCTCTATGCACATTTAAAGCAAAAAATGTACAAAGAAGGATTGGTCTCGGAATCATGTATTGATCTCACAATTCCTTTAATTTTGTGAAGAAATATTGAATAATAGATATTGCAGTATTGCACTTTGGTCTGTATTATAAATTTCTTCCTCATGATTTGACAAACGGACAAACATTCCATGTACCAAACCTATGATTGACATCAAGCCATACCTCTCTTGCTGTTGGAAGCTATATATACAAGACACAATGAAATTGAAAAATCTTGAGAATTTGGAATCCAAGCCTCAAGATTTCCTATCTCATTCATCAAGTTTAGGCAAAGTTCCATCCCCAAACCTCATTTTTCTCTTCGAAGACAACACCATACGTACTGATTGCTCTCATCTAACAATGATAATTTTCTATACCTTTAAGCACAAGTTGCTCCAGATTGTTGTTCATTGGATTTTCACGTACACGGATGAACAAAGTAAGGATTCACAGCATTGTTTATTAGATTAGTATTCTGATCAGCCATTCTTGGATCTAGAAACATAGAATTCAACAAACAAACAAACAAAAAAAGATCGATGAAAAGAAACTGATTAATACAAGAAGGAAGCTATTAAAGAACTTTCACTGAATTAGAGTAAAATGAGATCAAGGACGGAACATAAGTATGGGCTGAGGGGGGCTAAGCCCACCCGACCATTTTTATTTTTTTTCTATATAGTATGTATGTTCAGCCTACTAACTCATCAGTCCACTAGATAATTAGCCTTATAGCCCCACCTAACCTGAGCCACTAAAAATATATGTTACAACAAAAAAATGGTTACATTGACATCACACTTTTATTTCCAACACCACGAGCGTTTCAAACATTCAAAACATTATTTCAAGCGCCACAATTATTTTTGGCGGCTTCTATCGGTACCACGAATTTACTATTGACACATTTTTTAATTTTATTTATTATTTTCATTTATTTCACCACCACCAACAAAATGCTTTTTCGGCACCACATACGCGCGTCAGTGTCAGTGACGTTTTGTTTCGTTGAAAACGTTAGTGGTCTGACATTTTTCACCAACGATACATTTATAACTATAATATCAGTGTCAATGATGTTGGTATTGAAAATCAACATCGGTGTCAGTGACGCCCGTACCGAAAATAAACGTCAGTGACACAGACGTTATGTTGTACAAAAATAATAAAAACATTATGGTGGTGCTAACAGTAATTTTAAGAGTGTCTGAAGTATATAAGGGTGTCAAGTGAAGTAAAAACGTGGTGCTTGAAATAAAAGTTTCCGTATTTTTAATGAATTTAACGTGAGTGGTTGTAATATCCTGATTTTTGGAAAAAGGGCAATTCGGTCTTTTAGCAAAAATCAGAATATTATGTTATTTAATTAAAGGAATTAAAGAAAAAGGAAAAGGATTAATTTGGATTTAATTAATAAGGAATAATTAGATTTTAATTGAGATTATAAAAGGAAAACTAATCCTAATTTAACATAGTTGTTGTTTTACGTAAAAATCTGAAGAGGGGCGCAAGTTTTGAGGAAAAAGGGGAGAAGAGGCTTTCGATTTTCGAAACTAATCCGTTGCTCTTTTCAACAGACATCTAAAGAGAGAAAGGATCACCGCGAGAAGAGGATCGTTTTGATATCAACAATCCCTAAATCCGTTAACGTAAGTTTTCCCTCATCGTTCTTGGTATTAGGGTTTATTCATCATCGTGTTAGGCTGCGTTTTTCTGAGTTTAAACATCGTAGTGATTGTCTTTGGATTGATCGTTTATAGGTTTGGAGTTGAAGGTTTAACCTTTTTTCAAGGCTTTGGTAGCGTGGATCGTAGTAGCTCGCAAATTAAGGTAACGTGGTGTTCTTATCGTATGATTAAGGTGTCATAAAGTTATAAGAACAATTTGTATGTTTATTTTCATGGTTTTGAGTCTATTTTGGTTGGAGTTTGGGTTGGATTCGGGTTGGAAATCGTATTTACGCAGTTGCAGATTTTCTGGGTAAATCCCAGTCAGACGGGCGTCTGCATGAGGGCGGACGGGCGTCCGAGGTAGCGGCAGCTCAGACGAGCGTTTGGAATTTTACGGACGGGAGTTTGAGGGTTCAGTTTAGATACAGGATGGGGCTGAATTTCACGGACGGGCGTCTGGGGGTTGGTGGACGCACGTCCAAGTCAGACGGGCGTCTACTGGGGGTCCGACGGGCGTCTGGCCTATTTATTCTGTTTTTCACTGTTTTCGTGTCAGCTTGGTTTCAGGCTTCATAATCATGATTTTACTACTTAACCATATGTGACAAAGCCTTGAATTAGCTTTTGATGCGTTTGGTTCCGGCACCATATGGATTCCCTAAAAAGATGAAGTGTGGGACCGTCGAAAGCAATGGATTTGCCTTGTACTTCGATAAGCTAGGGTTTATCAATGTCTATGTATGTGCTAGGTTTTGTTAGAGTCTAGTGGTCTTAAGAAGAGGGAGTAGACTGATAGGTGAGCCTTTTTATGTGAATCAACATAGGTGGCTAGTTAAACATCTAATCAAACGTATGTGCTAGATTAATAATCTTAAACATCATGCAATGCTTGGTAAGGCATAGTACAATATCACGATGTGTCTACCAGAGAAAAACACAAATCTGAACTCGTTAATATGATGAAAACATGAATTCAAACTCCTTACCAAAGATAAAACACAAATTTCTACTCGTTATAAAGGGAAAACACAAATTTCCGGTGATGTCAACTCGTTATCAAGGCAAAAACCTTTTTTCTTCAAGGACAACTCATTACCAGATAAAAACACAAATTTGAACTCGTTAATAAGATGAAAACATGAATTCGAACTCGTTACCAAAGTAAAAACTCAAATCTCTACTTGTTATAAAGGGAAAACACAAATTTCCGGCAATGTCAACTCGTTATCAGGGAAAAAGCCTTTTTTTCCAGCAAGGGCAACTCGTTACCATATAAAAACTCAAATTTGAACTCGTTAATATGATGAAAACATGAATTCGAACTCGTTACCAAAGATAAAACACAAATTTCTACTCATTATAAAGGGAAAACACCAATTTCCGGCGATGTCAACTCGTTATCAGGGAAAAAACATTTTTTTCTGCAAGGACAAATCGTTACCAGAGTAAAACACAAATTTGAACTCGTTAATAAGAAGAAAACATGAATTCGAACTCGTTACCAAAGAAAAAACACAAATTTCTACTCGTTATAAAGGGAAAAACACAAATTTCCGGCGTTGTCAACTCGTTATCAGGGAAAAAGCCTTTTTTCCAGCAAGGACAACTCGTTACCAGAGAAACACACAAATTTGAACTCGTTAATATGATAAAAACATGAATTCGAATCGTTACCAAAGATAAAACACAAATTTCTACTCATTATTGTTGGTCCCTTGAAAAGGCTTTGGTTAAGTTTAGAGGGGGGGGGGGGTGACTAAACTTAACACTTAAAGCTTTGGAGTTAACAAATTCAGCAACTTCAGCAGCCTGCTGATACTTCAGTAGTCTGCTGATACCTCAGTAGTCTGCTGATTGACAGTAGTCTACTGACAGTTTAGTTTACTGAGCTTGTGCAGCGGAATTATATCAAAATTAAGCCTTAATACTTGTTGTTAAATATGATACTAAGTATTAGATACTCAGTAGTGTGTGTGTGTGATTTCAGTTGCTAGATTCAGTAGATTGATGTGTAAAATAAACTAAGTGCAGAATGTAAATGCTGAAAGTAAGTAGGCAGATTTTATAGTGGTTCTAGGTGGTGTAATCCTGTCAGTCCACTCTTCTCCTCTGATGTTGGAGGTAATTCACTAGAGATCTTTGATGTTGCAGTTACGAAGATTCCTAAGTTGCTTGTCCTTCACCAATAGCTATGGCTTCACAAACTGAAAACTGGGAATAGGTGGGTTTGCTGCTCCTGAGTCTTCCACTGGTCCTTGAAGGGTAGGATTGCCTCTTCACCAGTTCAACCACAAACAACAGTCTTTAACACAACTGTGCTTCACTGTCTTCAGCAAGTTCTTTATAAGATAAAGATTGAATCAAATAAATGATTCAGTTGCAGCAGCTTGATTAGGATGATATAATCAGCAGCTTGCAGTCTTCAAGTGTGTATACTTGATGTAGTTTTAATACAGAATACACTTGAAGAATTTCTCTGGTTCAGTAGCTTTAAGTTCAGTAAGTTCAGCAGGGTGTTTTTCAGCTCAAAATGCCTCTTATATTTTTCTCTTAAAGTTTTTCAATCATCATCTTTTTCTGAGTTGAAGGTCCTCTATTTATAGGTAGGAGAACATGTGACTTGTATTTGAAATTCAAAAGTAACCGTTCCTGGTTTTTGTCCCATCTGATTTGCTTTCTGTCACTATTCATATAACTGACACTGTCAGAATTCCTTTTTGACAGTGCAGTCTGTCCACCCTTTGACTTATAACCATTGGATAAAAATCTGAGCCATCCCAACGTTCTTTTAATCTCAGCCTTTGATTTGTTTGACAAGTCAGAGGTAGTTGGATGTCCTTATCCATGTAATCTTCCAATAATCTTGAATTAATCTAGGTATATTATCAGCAGGTTCATCAGTCTGCTGAGATACCCATCAGTCTGCTGAACAGCAATTTGCTGTGTATAAAATACAATGCAGCTGATTTCTTTTATCTAACTTTCATTTGTGAAGTTAGATTACACCTTTTTAAAATATAACCAAGTTCCAAACATCATCCAACTTATGAAACTTAGACCTTGTACACAAGGTATATGTAATCAGTTTAGGTCATCACAGACTTGCCTAAATTCTGATTCCATATCCTTGACTTTAATTATTAAGTTTGATCCCTTAGCCTTCTGTAACTGAGTTTGAGCCCTCAGCCTTCAGTCTTTAGCAGGTTCCAGACTAGTCTACTGACCTATCTACCCTACTGATATGGACCAGTCTGCTGATATAAGTCAGCTGACCATTACAGTGCTTGTTTGATCAAACCTATTCATAAATCAAACTCTAATAAACCTATACAATTGATCTAGACATCTTTTTGCCTTTGCACTTTAACAGCTAGTCTGGCACTCATCATCAAAACATAGAAATAAGTCCAACAATTTCCCCCTTTTTGGTGATGATGCAACTACCCTCACCTAACAGCAAAGCAAAAAGATAAAAACAAAAACAGAACAAATTTCAGTCAAGTCTCATTATAATCATTTGTTCACAGTTATTACAGTCTAGATGCATCAAAGATAAAATATGATAAGTATGCTGATCTACTGTCTTCTTTCTCTTTCTTGTCTGGCCTTCTCCACTTCTTCTTGGTAGGCTCTGATTTCTGCTATCATATCCCTCATCCATTCATTTTCAATCAGTGTAAAATCAATGTAGGGATTTACTTCTTTCCACCACTTCCATGCTTCAGGCAGGAGAAGATTGATTTGATTCACTCTGAATCCAAACTTCATATACAGTTCCTTGAATTCATCAAGTGAATCCTTTGATTTTATGATAGGCAAGTTCCTATCACCTCTGCCACTTCTTCCACCTCTTCCACTTCTGCCACCTCTGTTGCTTGCCCTTAAGGCTTTAATCCTTGCCTCCCAAAACTTCAATCCCAAGAAAGAGTTCAGTCCTTCATGAAACCCCTTGTCTTGATAAGGTTTCCTCCTGTTGTAGTACTCTTTCTTGTATTGCCTAAAGAGATCATCAGTAAGTTGAACTCTGCCAGGTGCAGGTTGCCTGTAAGCATTATTTTCATCTATCCATATCTTTTGTGCAAAAAGTCTTGCAGCCTCTTTTACTGCTGCTGTTTGGCCCTCTTCCCCCTTAGTGACATCATCAACAAACCGGGACATTAGGCCATGAACACTCTCCTGTGAGATAACCAGATTATTCAGTTGCCCTTCCATAATCTCAGTTCTTGTGCCAACTGCAGTAATCCTGGATTGCAAAGTTTGTTCCAGTAGATTGATCCTCTCAGTAACCTTAGGATCCAATCCAGCAGGTTGAGATGTTCCAGCAGCCTCAGCAGGCTTAGGTGTTTCAGCAAGCTTGTCAAGTTTTTGATGGATGGATATGAACTGTTCTTTCAAAAACTTATTTTTCAGTGAGTTCCCTTGCTTGATACCTTTCACTTCCATAGCAAGATCTGCAAGAGCATATTGATTTGAGGTAATGTTGGAGGCAACTGTTTCTGTAGTCCTCCCTCTATTTTCCACCAAATTAATCAAATCATCAAATCTCTGCTCTTGCCTGTCCAGTTGAGTTCTTAGATTTGCAATATCATTTCTGACAGTCCTCAACTCTTCCAGGACATGTGCTGGTACTCCAGCAGCCATTTCTCCAGCAGCTCCATCAGCAGGCTCCTCAACATTATATTGTTGCCTCTGATTGCTCACAACCATTGCCCAACTCCTATCTAGTCCAGCAGGGTTAGGACCTTGATATTCTTCCAAGATAGGATCAAGAGCTGGTTCTTCAAAGATAGGTACAAATGCCTGTGGGGGATCAATATCAATATTTTCTTCTTCAGGCATTTGAAACTCCTCATCACTAAAGTCATAGTCTAGCAGCTGTTCTTCTTCATCAACAACAGCAGCCTGCTGACTATCTTTCCCTTTAGTGGTCTTGTCTCAAGTAGGCTCCACTACAGCAGCCTCTAGAACTACAACAGGGGTTTCCTCCAAACCCAAAACTGGTTCCAACCTTTGTCCAGGTGCTGTTTGTAACTCAGCAGCCTGTACCTCCTATTCAGTTCTTTGATCTTGTACAATTTGAGCCACAACAACCTGATCAGGGAATATATCCGTATTTTCTTGTTGAAATTCCCTAATGTCAGCAATTCTTCTCAAAGATTTCCAGTGCTGGTTAAAGTGTCTTCAATGTCAATCCAGTGTTGATATACAATTGATTCCTCTGAACTGGCACTTGGCTCAACATGATCAGTAATTCGTTCATCACTTGAATCCACAGTCTGCTGGTCATCAACATGAGCAGCAGGTTCTTCAACAAATAATGGATCAATCTCACCAACCATTCTATTTGCACCAAGCTCTATGCCCTCATTGATTTGTGCCTCTATATCATCAATGGTGAGATTTTCCTCTTCTTCATTTATCTGTCCAGTTTGCTGTCTCTCAGTAGACTCTCCAGCACCAGCAGACTGCTTTACAGTAGGGTCAATGATCATTGCAGTCCTACTGGTTTCTCCTGGACCAGAGGGGTGATTGTCATCAGAATCAGATGATGAAGAGTCATCATCACCACCTCTTGGATCCCTGAACTTGATACTCTCCTCTTTTTGTTGTTCATCAAACAAATCCATCAGCCTAGATTGTAACAAGGAGGTATCAATCAGATCCATCAAGCTCTCCACTCCCAACTTCTCAAAAACCCATTCTTCAAAGTCTGTCATAGGTTCTGCAGCAGGTTTTTGTTTCTTATAGAAGCCAAACTTCCACTGGAAGTAATCAGCCACCAGCAGGAGTTTTGGATCAACATACCCTTCTTTCTTCTTCTTCTCATGTTTTTCATAGGGTAAGTATGATCTTTTGAGAGCTGTTTCAGTACCTTGTAGACCTCCAAAAGCCTCTACAAGTAAATGTAATGTCTCTTCCATAGATGGCTCAAGGCTAGTAGGTTGCTCAGGTTGGATGTTTGTTCCTACTACCTCCATCTGAACAACACTTGGTTCCCCCTGACTTACATGCTCACCAGCAGGGTTAGCAGCAGACTGCTCTTCCCATTGACTTCTTGCAACATTTGCAGGGTCTTCAACTAATTCTTCAATTTCCACAGCAGGAACAGGTTCAGTGATTTGCTATGGTTCTTCAGTAGATACTACAGTAGGCTCAGGGTCAGTAGACTGTTGTATATCTCCAAAGATTGCTCAACAACAACCTGTGTAGCTTCAGTAGATTGACTTAACAACCTCTTCTGGTGAGGAGTCAGTAATTTCCACAGGCTTGATGATAGTTAAGGGCTCAGCCTCAATAGCCTCTTCTTCCTCTTCTACTGATGCTTCTTCTTGGACTCTTTGTTTTTCCAAGATTTTCAGTTCCTTTCCTTTGCCATACTTTTTCTTTGTGGCAATCTCCTTCATACTCTTGGAGAGGGGTTCATCATCATCAGTTCTAGTAGACTTTCTCTTTCTACTAGCTTCCTTCTGTTGTTCCCTCAGAATCTCAACAACAGTTTTTCTGGCAGCTACAGCAGGGCCAGTAACCTTTTCTTCAGCTGGACCCTCAGCAGACACAACAGTCTGTGCTGTTTGCTTCTTTGTTCTTTTAGGCTTTAAGATCTCAGTGATCTTCCTTGTATCTGCAACCTTTTTTTTCTCAGTGGTCTTCTTTGGTGCAGCAGGTTTAGTAGATTTCTTCTTAGTTTGATTGACCTGCTCACCACCAGCATCACCATCATCTCCACCATTATCATCATCAGCAGCCTCAGCAGCACCTTCTTCATCATCATCCAGACCAGGGATAGCATAATCAATCTCTTTCTTGTATCTAGATTGATTAATCTTTTCAGGTGCTACATCAAGGATTTCCAAATGATTCAACAGGGTCTGAACCATCAATCATAAGGGTAAGGCCTTGGATTTCCTTTTCCCTTCTCTTTCTTCCTTGGCTACTTTCTTCATGTAATGAATGAAGTATCCAGCCCAATCAAACTTCATGCTCCTGCAAATGATCATCATCAGCTCTATCTTGGGTCCTGATAGAGTGTCCATACTTCCAACTAGTCCAAGTATATTCTTTGCAATGAGTTTGCTTAGTAGAATGTACTCATTCCCAATATGTCTGCAATTGATGCCTGGAACGGATTTGGTGTCTTCATTTGTTTTGATTTGATCAACAAAAGCCATCTTGGATAATCCCATTGCTTCAGGATTTACTGGACCATCCACTACTTCTTCAAATCCAAAAACTTCCCTCAGCAGACTTGAGGAAATTTCTATTTCTTGTGCATTCACAACCGTTTTGAATGCTTCAGTTCCTTCCTATATTTGAATGTTCCTCAAAAAACAGACAACATTAGTATAAGAAATTGTTTCCAGTCTTATGTTCAGCACATTCTCCAGACCAGCATATCTCCTTATTCTTCTACCAATGTTGGTAGCTAATTCAGTCTGGTTAGCATCAACAACAAAACCTCTAACACTTTGGCTTGATTCAATCTGAACATCAACCTTTTCCGCCATTGTTATGAGAAGAATAAGATGAAGAAGATAGATTGTAAATCTGTGTTCACACAGTGTAAAATTTTCAGTGATAAAGCAGATTTTGCAAGTAGAGAGAATCTGCTATGTGTAGGTCTGTATATATAAACAGTGGGTAGTTGTAACTGTCAGTGCAAGTACATCCATGTCAATGACGATTAATCTGAGTGAGTTCTGTCATGACATGTGTTCCATAACTCCTCCATAACGTTTTGTAACCGTTAGATAGTGTTAACTATGGTAATAATGGATAAAATAAATATCCCGCCAATTGCTCTTTGACTTTAATAAAGTTTGACTATTTAACGTTCCATTCAGTAGGGTTGTCCTCAGCAGGGTTGGCTCAGCAGTCTGCTGATAAAGAAGCTTCAGCAGCCTGCTGACAGAGTGACTCTGCTGATCCTTGATTTCTTCTTGTTTTGTTCAATTGATAATACAAGATGAAGTTTAATACCAATGACTGATCTGTCAAGTGAGCTCACCCAACATGACAAAGACCAATCCCCTTGGCAACCTCATTTGCTCAATTGTCCAAACATAAGTACATGGAATTGTTGATACCAATGACTAATCTGCTAAGTGAGCTCACCCAACATAGCAAAGACTAATCCCCTTGGTGAATTCTAGTACACTGCGGATTATCAGTCAACTTTTATAATTCCAAGTTCAGTCCTTAATTTGGCAAATATTTCACTATCAAGTGGTTTAGTGAAAATGTCAGCAAGTTGATCTTCAGTAGGGATGTATAGAACCATCACATCTTTCTTTTCAACATGATCTCTTATAAAGTGATGTCTCACATCAATATGCTTGGTTCTTGAGTGCAACACAGGATTTTCATTGATTGCAATTGCACTTGTGTTGTCACACATGATTGGAATTTCCTTTTCCTCAATTCCATAATCCCTTAACTGTTGTCTTAACCACAATACTTGTGCACAGCAACTTCCAGCAGCAATGTATTCAGCTTCAGCAGTGGAAGTTGAAATAGAATTCTGTTTCTTGCTAAACCAGAAGACCAGTCTATTTTCCATTAACTGACAGGTTCTGAGGTGTTTTTTCTATCAATCTTGCATCCAGCATAATCAGAATCTGAGTAGGATATAACCTTGAAACTTCCATCCTTGGAATACCATATCCCAACTCCCAAAGTCTCTTTTAGGTACTTAAGGACTCTTTTGACTGCACCTAAATGACTTTCTTTAGGTTTAGATTGAAATCTTGCACAAGCACCTACATCAAAGGATATATCAGGTCTGCTGGCAGTAAGGTACAGCAGACTGCCTATCATCCTTCTGTATAAGGTTTGATCAACATCTTTGCCTTCTTTATCTTCATCCAATCGACATTTGTGCTCATTGGAGTTGATATCTTGGTGCTGTTTTCCATACCAAACTTCTTCACAACTCCTTGGTATACTTGGTTTGATGAATGAAGATTCCATCTTTCATCTGTTTAACTTGCAATCCCAAAAAGTAGTTCATTTCTCCCATCATACTCATTTGGAATTTGCTCTTCATTAGATTTGCAAACTTTTCACATAGTAATTCATTTTCAGAACCAAAGATTATGTCATCAACATAAATCTGTACCAGCAGGGTGCTGTCACCTTCACTGATTCTGAATAAAGTTTTATCAATGGTGCCTTTTGTAAAGCCATTATCCACCAAGAATTGAGATAGAGTCTCATACCATGCTCTTGGTGCCTGTTTCAATCCATAAAGTGCCTTGTTGAGTCTATACACTTTATCTTCTTGATCTTTAACTTCAAATCCAGGAGGTTGCTGAACATACACTTCCTCCTCTAGAATGCCTTTCAAAAATGCACTTTTGACATCCATTTGATATACCTTGAAGTTCTTATATGCAGCATGTGCCAAGAATAATCGATAGCTTCCAATCTTGCAACAGGTGCATAAGTTTCATCAAAATCTATTCATTCCTTGAGAATAGCCTTTTGCAACTAGTCTGGCCTTATTCCTTACAATGGTACCAGATTCATCAAGTTTATTTCTGTATACCCATTTAGTACCAATGATATTTGCATGACTTGGCCTTTCAACTAGTGTCCAAACTTGATTTCTTTCAAATTCATTTAACTCTTCTTGCATAGCAATTATCCAATCTGGATCTGAAATTGCTTCTTCAACAACTTTTGGTTCCATTTGAGATAGAAAACAAGTAAACATAGCTTCCAGTTGTCTTCTGATCCTTACACCTTGCTGTACATTGCCAATAACTTTTTCAGCAGGTTGATTCCTTAACCATTGTGGATTCTGGTTAGTTTCATTATCAAGAACCTTATCTTCAGTAGGGTCTATTGTAGCTTCTTCATCAATAGGGGGCTCAGCAGATCCTTGAACTGCTTCAGTTGTTGCATCAGTAATATTTGCAGCAAGGTGTTCAGCAGGGGCAGTGTCGAAACTTTTAAGTCATTGAATCTATCCAAGACTTCAACACAGTCTGGGTCAGTGACTTGTTGTTCTCAACAGGTTCACAATCTTCATCTTCCATACCAGTGAACTTAGGTTCATCAAACACAACATGGATTGTTTCTTCATGTTTCAGTGACCTTTTGTTCAGTACCCTGAAAGCCTTGCTGACTGAAGAATATCCCAAGAAAATCCCTTCATCGACTTTGGTTGGAATGTCTTCAAATGTACCTTGTGATTTAGGATAAAACATTTACTGCCAAATGGATGGAAATAAGATATATTTGGTTTCCTTCCATTCCAAATCTCATAAGGTGTCTTCAACAGCTTCTTGTTCACTGAAGTTCTGTTTTGTGTATAGCATCTTTGTATTAACTGCTTCAGCCCAATATCTTTTAGGTAGCAATGCTTCACAAATCATTGTCCTTCCTGCTTCCTTTAAAGTCCTATTTCTTCTTTCAGCAACCCCATTTTGCTGAGGTGTACCAGCAGCAGCAAGTTGATGTAGTACACCATTCTGTTCACAGTATTCTCTTATAACTTTGTTGAGAAATTCAGTACCCTGATCGATCTTATTTTTACTACGGTTAAAATTTTCTCATTTTGTAATCTTTTTAAAAGATTAGGCGTGCTTTTGAGTGTTTCACTTTTCTTGTTCATAAATATCACCCAAGTGTACCTTGAATAATCATCCACAACCACTAAGGTGTATTTCTTTCTGTTACACTTGTTGGAGTTATTGGTCCAAAAAGATCCATATGCATCAGCTCCAACACTCTATTAGTTGATTGTTTAGTTTTTGACTTGAAGCTTGAATTTATCTGTTTACCCTGCTGACATACATCACATATAGCATCCTTTTAGAATGCGATCTCAGGTAAACCAATCACCAGCTTCTTCTTCACCAACTGATTGATATCATCAAAGTTCAAATGATTCAACTTCTTGTGCCATAACCAGTTGAGTTCAGACTTGGTATGCACAATCAGGCAGGTTTCTGGAACTGCAGTAGACCAATCCACAACATACATGTTTTGTTGTCTTCTACCAGCCAGTACAACTTGATCACCTCTTTCACTAATGAAAATGCAGTTGTTTTTGTCAAAAGTGACCTTGTATCCCATATCACAGAATTGTCCAGTGCTCAGCAAGTTGTAGTCCAGTCCATCCACATATGCAACATTCTTGATTGTAAGTCCATTTCTCACAAGTGTGCCATATCCTCTTGTATATCCAGGTGTATTCTTGTTGCCAAAATTCACCCTTGGACAATCTTTTTCCACAAAGTTTGATAAACAGTGCTTGTTCTTTGTCATATGTCTGGAACATCCACTGTCAAAGTACCAGACACCCTACACAACAAAGTTAATACATTTTAGGTACCCATTGTTTGGGTCCATAGTGGTCAGTAGTAAGCATGACTTTTGGTAAGTTTCCATAAGGTCTTCTACTAAAAGTGTCATACTTTGGTTCATACTTTGGTTCATACATGTATTCCACACATCCATAAGTCCTAACAGTAGGTTGTGTAGGATTCACATATGTTTTCTGGCCTTTTGGTTTATAATCTGTTTGAAGTGACTCTTGGTGTTAGAAGCATTAGTATAACCATTTGTTTTGTCTGTTAGGAACAGCCATGTAGTATGGAGTCTGCTGAGGTCTTTTATAAGTCCTCTGCTGAGTCCTTTGCTGATTCCATTGCTTAGGTTTTACCCTAGCAGCATGGTTATACTGGTTGTTTCTATCAGCAGGTACAGGAATATTCCAATCATCAGTAGGGAACAGTCTACCTTTCCCCCTGAGATAAGTATCCCTTGAATGATTAACATTTTTAGATTTAGGATTCTTATCCTTGGAAATTTTTTGACTTTTACCTTTTTGTGGTCCAGCAGACTTGGTAGCAGGTCTGCTATCAGTAGGTCTAGAAGGTCCAGCAGTCCTATTTTTGGATTTGTTCTTTTTATTAGGAGCTGTTGACTTCTTTGACTTTTGATTTTGCTTCCTTGAAGTATTCTCAGTAGGTTTTACTGCCTCAGCAACCTTACTTGGAGTTGGATCTTGTGCAGGTACAAACTTAGGACCAATTCTGGTACTAGGTTCAGTGACCTTACTGGATCCACTCTTTTTGGATTGTTGAGTTCCAAATCCAAGCCCTGTTCTATCACCATAAGGCTTTCCAGATTTGTATGCAGTAGAGGAGCAAGATGGTTCAGCAGATTTAGAGGCTGCTGGATGTTCAACAGGCTTACACTAATTCTGTCCAACATCTTTTTCCTTACCTTTGAGAACTCTTAATTCAGCTTTTAATCTTCCAACTTCTAATTCAAGAGCTTCTTTTTCAGCCTTCACAATCTCATAACCATATTGTATTATCCTCAGTTGATTAAAGATGGCATCCAAAGTCTCATTATTGTCAAAATTTCTAGGATTTGAACCACAAGTTGATTCACAATCACTTCCAGCAGTAGTATTGATAGATACAGTATTGTATACCTCCTCTGTTTCATCCATATTAGCCATCAAAGCATAATCTTCCATATCAGCAACCAGTGCTGTGTCATCTGATTCATTTCCCTTTTCAGATTCCACTTCATACCCTGATTCATCTTCAGCAACCATAGCCTTCTTGCCATGTCTTCTTTGTTGACTCTTGGTCTTCAGTAGGTCTGGACAATCAGGTCTAAAGTGTCCAGGCTTCTTGCAGTTGAAGCAAAGATAATCAGGTTCCTTACTTTGTTTTAACTCAGGACAGTCAGGTTTGAAGTGTCCTGGTTTCTTGCAATGAAAGCACAGATAGTCATTGTCTTTCTTTGGTTCTTCTTTCTTTCTTTCAGTAGGCCTTTTTGTGAAATTTCTTGCAGGGGCCTTTCCAGTCTTCATCTTCCTGATCTTCTTGCTCAGTAGAGCAATCTGTTCCCGCATCTCATCCAGCAGATCATCTTGTCCTCCAGATGTTTCTTCCTGATGTGAAGCAGCCAATGCAGTGGTCTTTGGTTCTTCTTTTTCAGTCTCAGGTACAAGCTTTTTGCTAAATTCATAAGCCTTAAGATCTGAAAATAACTTGAAGGTGTCTTCTTCATGCAGCTTTCTCATTTCTTCTATTGCAGTCACCTTCATTTTCCAAACATCTTTTGCAGGTAGAGCCTCCAAGATTTTGGTGTTTATTTCTTCTTTTGAATAACTTACACTCAGCAGGGTAAGTTCATCCAGGATTGCATTAAATCTTGATTCCATTTGCTCAATGGTTTCATTTGGTAGCATCTTGAACTTTTGAAACCTCTTTTTGACCACACTGATTTTGTTCTTCTTTATTGCATCAGTGCCTTCACAGATCAACTGTATCTTGTCCCAAAGTTCCTTTGCAGTTTTGCAATCTTTAACCTTCATGTACATATTGCTATCAAGGTTCTATAAATGATATCAATAGCAATATTGTTGAGGTTTGCTCTTTTTCTGTCTTCTGCATTCCATCCTCTTTTTGGTTTTGGAATGTACTATGTAGTTTCACCCACTGTCACTGCCTTGGTAATCTCCAGTGGTCCATCAGTTAGTACATCCATCATCTCATCATGAGTTGCGACAAGATATGCCTGCATTCGACGTTTATATTCATCAAATCTATCTAGAGAACACATCAGCATAGTTCTAGCATACTGGGTATTATCCATGATGCAAGTCTTTGAAAATCAGTAACTTGAAAGGAAGTTTCAAAGAATTTTCACAAGCACAACAAGTAGGATTTCTTGAACAGAAGCACTGCTCCGATACCAATTGTTTGTCCCTTGAAAAGGCTTTGGTTAAGTTTATAGGGGGGGGTGAATAAACTTAACACATAAAGCTTTGGAGTTAACAAATTCAGCAACTTCAGCAGCCTGCTGATACTTCATAGTCTGCTGATACCTCAGTAGTCTGCTGATAGACAGTAGTCTACTGACAGTTTAGTTTACTGAGCTTGTGCAGCGGAATTATATCAAAATTAAGCCTTAATACTTGTTGTTAAATATGATACTAAGTATTAGATACTCAGTAGTGTGTGTGTGTGATTTCAGTTGCTAGATTCAGTAGATTGATGTGTAAAATAAACTAAGTGCAGAATGTAAATGCTGAAAGTAAGTAGGCAGATTTTATAGTGGTTCCAGGTGGTGTAATATTGTCAGTCCACTCTTCTCCTGTGATGTTGGAGGTAATTCACTAGAGATCTTTGATGTTGCATTTACAAAGATTCCTAAGTTGCTTGTCCTTCACCAATAGCTATGGCTTCACAAACTGAAAACTGGGAACATGTGGGATTCTTTGCTCCTGAGTCTTCCACTGGTCCTTGAAGGGTAGGATTGCCTCTTCACCAGCTCCACCACAAACAACAGTCTTTCACACAACTGATGCTTCACTGTCTTCAGCAGGTTCTTTATAAGATAAAGATTGAATCAAATAAATGATTCAGTTGCAGCAGCTTGAGTAGGATGATATAATCAGTAGCTTGCAGTCTTCAAGTGTGTATACTTGATGTAGCTTGAATAGAGAATACACTTGAAGAATTTCTCTGGATCAGTAGCTTTAAGTTCAGTAAGTTTAGCAGGGTGTTTTTCAGCTCAGAATGTTATCTCTTAAAGTTTTTCAAAATTCATCATCTTTTTCTGAGTTGAAGGTCCTCTATTTATAGGTAGGAGAACATGTGACTTGTATTTGAAATTCAAAAGTAACCGTTCCTGGTTTTTGTCCCATCTGATTTGCTTTCTGTCACTATTCATAGGACTGACACTGTCAGAATTCCTTTTTGACAGTGCAGTCTGTCCACCCTTTGACTTATAACCATTGGATAAAAATCTGAATCATCCCAACGTTCTTTTAATCTCAGCCTTTGATTTGTTTGATAAGTCAGAGGTAGTTGGCTGTCCTTATCCATGTAATCTTCCAATAATCTTGAATTAATCGAGGTATATTATCAGCAGGTTCATCAGTCTGCTGAGATACCTATCGATCTGCTGAACAGCATATTTTGTGTATAAAATACAATGCAGCTGATTTCTTTTATCTAACTTTTATTTGTGAAGTTAGATTACACCTTTTTAAATTATAACCAAGTTCCAAACATCATCCAACTTATGGAACTTAGACCTTCTACACAAGGTATATGTAATCGGTTTAGGTCATCACAGACTTGCCTAAATTCTGATTCCATATCCTTGACTTAAATTACTAAGTTTGATCCCTTAGCCTTCTGTAACTGAGTTTGAGCCCTCAGCCTTCAGTCTTCAGCAGGTTCCTGACTAGTCTACTGACCTATCTACCCTACTGATATGGACCAGTCTGCTGATATAAATCAGCTGACCATTACAGTGCTTGTTTGATCAAACCTATTCATAAATCAAACTCTAATAAACCTATACAATTGATCTAGACATCTTTTTGCCTTTGCACTATAACAGCTAGTCTGGCACTCATCATCAAAACATAGAAATAAGTCCAACAATTATAAAGGGAAAACACCAATTTCCGGCGATGTCAACTCGTTATCAAGGAAAAAACCTTTTTTCTTCAAGGACAAATTGTTACCGGAGAAAAACACAAATTTGAACTCGTTAATAAGAAGAAAACATGAATTCGAACTCGTTACCAAAGAAAAAACACAAATTTCTACTCGTTATAAAGGAAAACACAAATTTCCGGCGATGTCAACTCGTTATCAGGGAAAAAGCCTTTTTTCCAGCAAGGACAACTCGTTACCCGAGAAAAACACAAATTTGAACTCGTTAATAGGAAGAAAACATGAATTCAAACTCGTTACCAAAGATAAAACACAAATTTACGGGGATGTCAACTCGTTATCAAGGTAAAAATCTTTTTTCCAGCAAGGACAACTCGTTACCAGAGAAAAACACAAATTTGAACTCGTTAATATGATGAAAACATGAATTCGAACTCGTTACCAAAGATAAAACACAAATTTCTACTCATTATAAAGGAAAACACCAATTTCCGGCGATGTCAACTCGTTATCAGAAAAAAAACCTTTTTTTCTTCAAGGACAAAAATCGTTACCAGAGCAAAACACAAATTTGAACTCGTTAATAAGAAGAAAACATGAATTGAACTCGTTACCAAAGAAAAAACACAAATTTCTACTCGTTATAAAGGGAAAACACAAATTTCCGGCGATGTCAACTCGTTATCGAGGAAAAAGCCTTTTTCCAGCAAGGACAACTCGTTACCAGAGAAAAACACAAATTTGAACTCGTTAATATGATGAAAACATGAATTCAAACTCGTTACCAAAGATAAAACACAAATTTCTACTCGTTATAAAGGAAAACACAAATTTCCGGCGATGTCAACTCGTTATCGAGGCAAAAACCTTTTTTCTGCAAGGACAACTTGTTACCAGAGAAAAACACAAATTTGAACTCGTTAATAAGAAGAAAACATGAATTCGAACTCGTTACCAAAGAAAAAACACAAATTTCTACTCGTTATAAAGGGAAAACACAAATTTCCGGCGATGTCAACTCGTTATCAGGGAAAAAGCCTTTTTTCCCGCAAGGACAACTCGTTACCAAATAAAAACACAAATTTGAACTTGTTAATATGATGAAAACATGAATTCGAACTCGTTACCAAAGATAAAACACAAATTTCTACTCATTATAAAGGGAAAACACCAATTTCCGGCGATGTCAACTCGTTATCAGGGAAAAAACCTTTTTTTCTGCAAGGACAAATCGTTACCAGAGTAAAACACAAATTTGAACTCGTTAATAAGAAGAAAACATGAATTCGAACTCGTTACCAAAGAAAAAACACAAATTTCTACTCGTTATAAAGGGAAAAACACAAATTTCCGGCGATGTCAACTCGTTATCAGGGAAAAAGCCTTTTTTCCACCAAGGACAACTCGTTACCAGAGAAAAACACTAATTTGAACTCGTTAATATGATGAAAACATGAATTCGAACTCGTTACCAAAGATAAAACACAAATTTCTACTCATTATAAAGGGAAAACACCAATTTCCGGCGATGTCAACTCGTTATCAGGGAAAAAACCTTTTTTTCTTCAAGGACAAATCGTTACCGGAGTAAAACACAAATTTGAACTCGTTAATAAGAAGAAAACATGAATTCGAACTCGTTACCAAAGAAAAAACACAAATTTCTACTCGTTATAAAGGGAAAACACAAATTTCCGGCGATGTCAACTCGTTATCAGGGAAAAAGCCTTTTTTCCAGCAAGGACAACTCGTTACCAGAGAAAAACACAAATTTGAACTCGTTAATATGATGAAAACATGAATTCAAACTCGTTACCAAAGATAAAACACAAATTTCTACTCGTTATAAAGGAAAACACAAATTTCCGGCGATGTCAACTCGTTATCGAGGTAAAAACCTTTTTTCTACAAGGACAACTCGTTTCCAAGAAAAACACAAATTTGAACTCGTTAATAAGAAGAAAACATGAATTCGAACTCGTTACCAAAGTAAAAGTCAACTCGTTATCAGGGAAAAAGCCTTTTTTCCAGCAAGGACAACTCGTTACCATATAAAAACACAAATTTGAACTCGTTAATATGATGAAAACATGAATTCGAACTCGTTACCAAAGATAAAACACAAATTTCTACTCATTATAAAGGGAAAACACCAATTTCCGGCGATGTCAACTCGTTATCAGGGAAAAAACCTTTTTTTCTACAAGGACAAATCGTTACCAGAGTAAAACACAAATTTGAACTCGTTAATAAGAAGAAAACATGAATTCGAACTCGTTACCAAAGAAAAAACACAAATTTCTACTCGTTATAAAGGGAAAAACACAAATTTCCGGCGATGTCAACTCGTTATCAGGGAAAAAACCTTTTTTCCAGCAAGGACAACTCGTTACCAGAGAAAAACACTAATTTGAACTCGTTAATATGATGAAAACATGAATTCGAACTCGTTACCAAAGATAAAACACAAATTTCTACTCATTATAAAGGGAAAACACCAATTTCCGGCGATGTCAACTCGTTATCAGGGAAAAAACCTTTTTTTCTGCAAGGACAAATCGTTACCAGAGTAAAACACAAATTTGAACTCGTTAATAAGAAGAAAACATGAATTCGAACTCGTTACCAAAGAAAAAACACAAATTTCTACTCGTTATAAAGGGAAAACACAAATTTCCGGCGATGTCAACTCGTTATCAGGGAAAAAGCCTTTTTTCCAGCAAGGACAACTCGTTACCAGATAAAAAAAATTTGAACTCGTTAATATGATGAAAACATGAATTCGAACTCGTTACCAAAGATAAAACACAAATTTCTACTCATTATAAAGGGAAAACACCAATTTCCGGCGATGTCAACTCGTTATCAGGGAAAAAACCTTTTTTCTGCATGGACAAATCGTTACCAGAGTAAAACACAAATTTGAACTCGTTAATAAGAAGAAAACATGAATTCGAACTCGTTACCAAAGAAAAAACACAAATTTCTACTCGTTATAAAGGGAAAACACAAATTTCGGCGATGTCAACTCGTTATCGGGAAAAAGCCTTTTTCCAAGGACAACTCGTTACCAGAGAAAAACACAAATTTGAACTCGTTAATAAGATGAAAACATGAATTCGAACTCGTTACCAAAGATAAAACACAAATTTCTACTCATTATAAAGGAAAACACCAATTTCCGGCGATGTCAACTCGTTATCAGGGAAAAAACCTTTTTTTCTGCAAGGACAAATCGTTACCAGAGAAAAACACAAATTTGAACTCGTTAATAAGAAGAAAACATGAATTCGAACTCGTTACCAAAGAAAAAACACAAATTTCTACTCGTTATAAAGGGAAAACACAAATTTCCGGCGATGTCAACTCGTTATCAGGGAAAAAACCTTTTTTTCTTCAAGGACAACTCGTTACCAGAGAAAAACACAAATTTGAACTCGTTAATATGATGAAAACATGAATTCGAACTCGTTACCAAAGATAAAACACAAATTTCTACTCATTATAAAGGAAAACACCAATTTCCGGCGATGTCAACTCGTTATCAGGGAAAAAACCTTTTTTTCTGCAAGGACAAATCGTTACCAGAGTAAAACACAAATTTGAACTCGTTAATAAGAAGAAAACATGAATTCGAACTCGTTACCAAAGAAAAAACACAAATTTCTACTCGTTATAAAGGGAAAAACACAAATTTCCGGCGATGTCAACTCGTTATCAGGGAAAAAGCCTTTTTTCCAGCAAGGACAACTCGTTACCAGAGAAAAACACTAATTTGAACTCGTTAATATGATGAAAACATGAATTCGAACTCGTTACCAAAGATAAAACACAAATTTCTACTCATTATAAAGGGAAAACACCAATTTCCGGCGATGTCAACTCGTTATCGGGAAAAAACCTTTTTTCTGCATGGACAAATCGTTACCAGAGTAAAACACAAATTTGAACTCGTTAATAAGAAGAAAACATGAATTCGAACTCGTTACCAAAGAAAAAACACAAATTTCTACTCGTTATAAAGGGAAAACACAAATTTCCGGCGATGTCAACTCGTTATCAGGGAAAAAGCCTTTTTTCCAGCAAGGACAACTCGTTACCATATAAAAACACAAATTTGAACTCGTTAATATGATGAAAACATGAATTCGAACTCGTTACCAAAGATAAAACACAAATTTCTACTCGTTATAAAGGGAAAACACAAATTTCCGGCGATGTCAACTCGTTATCGGAGAAAAACCTTTTTTTCTTCAAGGACAACTCGTTACCGAGAAAAACACAAATTTGAACTCGTTAATATGAAGAAAACATGAATTGAACTCGTTACCAAAGATAAAACACAAATTTCTACTCGTTATAAAGGAAAACACAAATTTCCGCGATGTCAACTCGTTATCGAGAAAAAACCTTTTTTCTGCAAGGACAACTCGTTACCGAGAAAAACACAAATTTGAACTCGTTAATATGAAGAAAACATGAATTGAACTCGTTACCAAAGATAAAACACAAATTTCTACTCGTTATAAAGGAAAACACAAATTTCCGGCGATGTCAACTCGTTATCGGGAAAAAACCTTTTTTCTGCAAGGACAACTCGTTACGAGAAAACACAAATTTGAACTCGTTAATATGAAGAAAACATGAATTCGAACTCGTTACCAAAGATAAAACACAAATTTCTACTCGTTATAAAGGAAAACACAAATTTCGGCGATGTCAACTCGTTATCGGAGAAAAAACCTTTTTCTTCAAGGACAACTCGTTACCAGAGAAAAACACAAATTTGAACTCGTTAATATGAAGAAAACATGAATTCGAACTCGTTACCAAAGATAAAACACAAATTTCTACTCGTTATAAAGGAAAACACAAATTTCCGGCGATGTCAACTCGTTATCAGAGAAAAAACCTTTTTTCTTCAAGGACAACTTCGTTACCAGAGAAAACACAAATTTGAACTCGTTAATAAGAAGAAAACATGAATTCGAACTCGTTACCAAAGAAAACACAAATTTCTACTCGTTATAAAGGAAAACACAAATTTCCGATGTCAACTCGTTATCGGAGAAAAACCTTTTTTCTTCAAGGACAACTCGTTACCGAGAAAAACAAATTTGAACTCGTTAATATGAAGAAAACATGAATTGAACTCGTTACCAAAGATAAAACACAAATTTCTACTCGTTATAAAGGAAAACACAAATTTCGGCGATGTCAACTCGTTATCGGAGAAAAAACCTTTTTTCTTCAAGGACAACTCGTTACCGAGAAAACACAAATTTGAACTCGTTAATATGAAGAAAACATGAATTGAACTCGTTACCAAAGATAAAACACAAATTTCTACTCGTTATAAAGGAAAACACAAATTTCGCGATGTCAACTCGTTATCGGAGAAAAAACCTTTTTCTTCAAGGACAACTCGTTACCAGAGAAAAACACAAATTTGAACTCGTTAATATGAAGAAAACATGAATTCGAACTCGTTACCAAAGATAAAACACAAATTTCTACTCGTTATAAAGGAAAACACAAATTTCGGCGATGTCAACTCGTTATCGGGAAAAAACCTTTTTCTTCAAGGACAACTCGTTACCAGAGAAAAACACAAATTTGAACTCGTTAATATGAAGAAAACATGAATTGAACTCGTTACCAAAGATAAAACACAAATTTCTACTCGTTATAAAGGAAAACACAAATTTCCGGCGATGTCAACTCGTTATCGGAGAAAAACCTTTTTCTTCAAGGACAACTCGTTACAGAGAAAAACACAAATTTGAACTCGTTAATATGAAGAAAACATGAATTGAACTCGTTACCAAAGATAAAACACAAATTTCTACTCGTTATAAAGGAAAACACAAATTTCCGGCGATGTCAACTCGTTATCGGAAAAAACCTTTTTTCTGCAAGGACAACTCGTTACGGAGAAAAACACAAATTTGAACTCGTTAATATGAAGAAAACATGAATTCGAACTCGTTACCAAAGATAAAACACAAATTTCTACTCGTTATAAAGGAAAACACAAATTTCGGCGATGTCAACTCGTTATCGAGAAAAAACCTTTTTTCTTCAAGGACAACTCGTTACAGAGAAAAACACAAATTTGAACTCGTTAATATGAAGAAAACATGAATTGAACTCGTTACCAAAGATAAAACACAAATTTCTACTCGTTATAAAGGAAAACACAAATTTCGATGTCAACTCGTTATCGGAAAAACCTTTTTTCTTCAAGGACAAATCGTTACCAGAGAAAACACAAATTTGAACTCAAAAACTCGTTATCGAAAAAACCTTTTTCACAACTCGTTAGAGAAAACACAAATTTGAACTCGTTAATATGAAGAAAACATGAATTGAACTCGTTACCAAAGATAAAACACAAATTTCTACTCGTTATAAAGGAAAACACAAATTTCGGCGATGTCAACTCGTTATCGGGAAAAAACCTTTTTTCTTCAAGGACAACTCGTTACGAGAGAAAAACAAATTTGAACTCGTTAATATGAAGAAAACATGAATTGAACTCGTTACCAAAGATAAAACACAAATTTCTACTCGTTATAAAGGAAAACACAAATTTCCGGCGATGTCAACTCGTTATCGGGGAAAAAACCTTTTTTCTTCAAGGACAACTCGTTACCAGAGAAAAAACAAATTTGAACTCGTTAATATGAAGAAAACATGAATTGAACTCGTTACCAAAGATAAAACACAAATTTCTACTCGTTATAAAGGAAAACACAAATTTCGGCGATGTCAACTCGTTATCGAGAAAAAACCTTTTTTCTTCAAGGACAACTCGTTACCAGAGAAAAACACAAATTTGAACTCGTTAATATGAAGAAAACATGAATTCGAACTCGTTACCAAAGATAAAACACAAATTTCTACTCGTTATAAAGGAAAACACAAATTTCCGGCGATGTCAACTCGTTATCGGAGAAAAACCTTTTTCTTCAAGGACAACTCGTTACGAGAAAAACACAAATTTGAACTCGTTAATATGAAGAAAACATGAATTGAACTCGTTACCAAAGATAAAACACAAATTTCTACTCGTTATAAAGGAAAACACAAATTTCCGCGATGTCAACTCGTTATCGGAGAAAAACCTTTTTTCTTCAAGGACAACTCGTTACCAGAGAAAAACACAAATTTGAACTCGTTAATATGAAGAAAACATGAATTGAACTCGTTACCAAAGATAAAACACAAATTTCTACTCGTTATAAAGGAAAACACAAATTTCGGCGATGTCAACTCGTTATCGGAAAAACCTTTTTTCTTCAAGGACAACTCGTTACAGAGAAAAACACAAATTTGAACTCGTTAATATGAAGAAAACATGAATTGAACTCGTTACCAAAGATAAAACACAAATTTCTACTCGTTATAAAGGAAAACACAAATTTCGGCGATGTCAACTCGTTATCGAGAAAAAAACCTTTTTCTTCAAGGACAACTCGTTACGAGAAAACACAAATTTGAACTCGTTAATATGAAGAAAACATGAATTGAACTCGTTACCAAAGATAAAACACAAATTTCTACTCGTTATAAAGGAAAACACAAATTTCCGGCGATGTCAACTCGTTATCGGAGAAAAACCTTTTTTCTTCAAGGACAACTCGTTACGAGAAAAACACAAATTTGAACTCGTTAATATGAAGAAAACATGAATTGAACTCGTTACCAAAGATAAAACACAAATTTCTACTCGTTATAAAGGAAAACACAAATTTCCGGCGATGTCAACTCGTTATCAGGGAAAAAACCTTTTTTCTTCAAGGACAACTCGTTACGAGAGAAAAACACAAATTTGAACTCGTTAATATGAAGAAAACATGAATTGAACTCGTTACCAAAGATAAAACACAAATTTCTACTCGTTATAAAGGAAAACACAAATTTCCGGCGATGTCAACTCGTTATCGGAGAAAAACCTTTTTTCTTCAAGGACAACTCGTTACCAGAGAAAAACACAATTTGAACTCGTTAATATGAAGAAAACATGAATTGAACTCGTTACCAAAGATAAAACACAAATTTCTACTCGTTATAAAGGAAAACACAAATTTCCGGCGATGTCAACTCGTTATCGGAGAAAAAACCTTTTTTCTTCAAGGACAACTCGTTACCAGAGAAAACACAAATTTGAACTCGTTAATATGAAGAAAACATGAATTGAACTCGTTACCAAAGATAAAACACAAATTTCTACTCGTTATAAAGGAAAACACAAATTTCGGCGATGTCAACTCGTTATCGGAGAAAAAACCTTTTTTCTTCAAGGACAACTTCGTTACGAGAGAAAACACAAATTTGAACTCGTTAATATGAAGAAAACATGAATTGAACTCGTTACCAAAGATAAAACACAAATTTCTACTCGTTATAAAGGAAAACACAAATTTCCGCGATGTCAACTCGTTATCGGAGAAAAAACCTTTTTTCTTCAAGGACAACTCGTTACCAGAAAAACACAAATTTGAACTCGTTAATATGAAGAAAACATGAATTGAACTCGTTACCAAAGATAAAACACAAATTTCTACTCGTTATAAAGGAAAACACAAATTTCCGGCGATGTCAACTCGTTATCGAGAAAAAACCTTTTTCTTCAAGGACAACTCGTTACAGAGAAAAACACAATTTGAACTCGTTAATATGAAGAAAACATGAATTGAACTCGTTACCAAAGATAAAACACAAATTTCTACTCGTTATAAAGGAAAACACAAATTTCGGCGATGTCAACTCGTTATCGGAGAAAAAACCTTTTTTCTTCAAGGACAACTCGTTACCAGAGAAAAACACAATTTGAACTCGTTAATATGAAGAAAACATGAATTGAACTCGTTACCAAAGATAAAACACAAATTTCTACTCGTTATAAAGGAAAACACAAATTTCCGGCGATGTCAACTCGTTATCGAGAAAAAACCTTTTTCTTCAAGGACAACTCGTTACGAGAAAACACAAATTTGAACTCGTTAATATGAAGAAAACATGAATTCGAACTCGTTACCAAAGATAAAACACAAATTTCTACTCGTTATAAAGGAAAACACAAATTTCCGGCGATGTCAACTCGTTATCGGAGAAAAACCCTTTTTTCTTCAAGGACAACTCGTTACGGAGAAAAACACAAATTTGAACTTCGTTAATATGAAGAAAACATGAATTGAACTCGTTACCAAAGATAAAACACAAATTTCTACTCGTTATAAAGGAAAACACAAATTTCGGCGATGTCAACTCGTTATCGAGAAAAAACCTTTTTTCTTCAAGGACAACTCGTTACGAGAAAACACAAATTTGAACTTCGTTAATATGAAGAAAACATGAATTGAACTCGTTACCAAAGATAAAACACAAATTTCTACTCGTTATAAAGGAAAACACAAATTTCGGCGATGTCAACTCGTTATCGAGAAAAAACCTTTTTTCTTCAAGGACAACTCGTTACGAGAAAAACACAAATTTGAACTCGTTAATATGAAGAAAACATGAATTCGAACTCGTTACCAAAGATAAAACACAAATTTCTACTCGTTATAAAGGAAAACACAAATTTCGGCGATGTCAACTCGTTATCGGAGAAAAACCTTTTTTCTTCAAGGACAACTCGTTACCAGAGAAAAAAAACAATTTGAACTCGTTAATATGAAGAAAACATGAATTGAACTCGTTACCAAAGATAAAACACAAATTTCTACTCGTTATAAAGGAAAACACAAATTTCGGCGATGTCAACTCGTTATCGGAGAAAAAACCTTTTTTCTTCAAGGACAACTCGTTACGAGAAAAACACAAATTTGAACTTCGTTAATATGAAGAAAACATGAATTGAACTCGTTACCAAAGATAAAACACAAATTTCTACTCGTTATAAAGGAAAACACAAATTTCCGGCGATGTCAACTCGTTATCGGAGAAAAACCTTTTTTCCAAGGACAACTCGTTACCGAGAAAAACACAAATTTGAACTCGTTAATATGAAGAAAACATGAATTCGAACTCGTTACCAAAGATAAAACACAAATTTCTACTCGTTATAAAGGAAAACACAAATTTCCGGCGATGTCAACTCGTTATCGGAGAAAAAACCTTTTTTCTGCAAGGACAACTCGTTACCGAGAAAACACAAATTTGAACTTCGTTAATAAGAAGAAAACATGAATTGAACTCGTTACCAAAGATAAAACACAAATTTCTACTCGTTATAAAGGAAAACACAAATTTCCGATGTCAACTCGTTATCGAGAAAAAACCTTTTTTCCAAGGACAACTCGTTACGAGAAAACACAAATTTGAACTCGTTAATATGAAGAAAACATGAATTCAACTCGTTACCAAAGATAAAACACAAATTTCTACTCGTTATAAAGGAAAACACAAATTTCGGCGATGTCAACTCGTTATCGGAGGAAAAAACCTTTTTTCTACAAGGACAACTCGTTACAGAGAAAACACAAATTTGAACTCGTTAATAAGAAGAAAACATGAATTCGAACTCGTTACCAAAGAAAAAACACAAATTTCTACTCGTTATAAAGGAAAACACAAATTTCCGGCGATGTCAACTCGTTATCGGGAAAAACTTTTTTCCACAAGGACAACTCGTTACAGAGAAACACAAATTTGAACTCGTTAATATGAAGAAAACATGAATTCGAACTCGTTACCAAAGATAAAACACAAATTTCTACTCATTATAAAGGAAAACACCAATTTCCGCGATGTCAACTCGTTATCGGGGAAAAACCTTTTTCTGCAAGGACAAATCGTTACCGAGAAAAACACAAATTTGAACTCGTTAATAAGAAGAAAACATGAATTCAACTCGTTACCAAAGAAAAAACACAAATTTCTACTCGTTATAAAGGGAAAACACAAATTTCCGCGATGTCAACTCGTTATCGGGGAAAAAGCCTTTTTCCACAAGGACAACTCGTTACAGAGAAAAACACTAATTTGAACTCGTTAATATGAAGAAAACATGAATTCGAACTCGTTACCAAAGATAAAACACAAATTTCTACTCATTATAAAGGGAAAACACAAATTTCCGGCGATGTCAACTCGTTATCAGGGAAAAACCTTTTTTTCTACATGGACAAATCGTTACCAGAGAAAAACACAAATTTGAACTCGTTAATAAGAAGAAAACATGAATTCGAACTCGTTACCAAAGAAAAAACACAAATTTCTACTCGTTATAAAGGGAAAACACAAATTTCCGGCGATGTCAACTCGTTATCAGGGAAAAAACCTTTTTTCCAGCAAGGACAACTCGTTACCAGAGAAAAACACTAATTTGAACTCGTTAATATGATGAAAACATGAATTCGAACTCGTTACCAAAGATAAAACACAAATTTCTACTCATTATAAAGGGAAAACACCAATTTCCGGCGATGTCAACTCGTTATCAGGGAAAAACCTTTTTTCTGCATGGACAAATCGTTACCAGAGAAAAACACAAATTTGAACTCGTTAATAAGAAAACATGAATTCGAACTCGTTACCAAAGAAAAAACACAAATTTCTACTCGTTATAAAGGGAAAACACAAATTTCCGGCGATGTCAACTCGTTATCAGAGAAAAAACCTTTTTTTCTTCAAGGACAACTCGTTACAGAGAAAAACACAAATTTGAACTCGTTAATATGAAGAAAACATGAATTCGAACTCGTTACCAAAGATAAAACACAAATTTCTACTCGTTATAAAGGGAAAACACAAATTTCCGGCGATGTCAACTCGTTATCAGAGAAAAAACCATTTTTTCCGCAAGGACAACTCGTTACCAGAGAAAAACACAAATTTGAACTCGTTAATATGAAGAAAACATGAATTCGAACTCGTTACCAAAGATAAAACACAAATTTCTACTCGTTATAAAGGGAAAACACAAATTTCCGGCGATGTCAACTCGTTATCGGGGAAAAAACCTTTTTTCTTCAAGGACAACTCGTTACCAGAGAAAAACACAATTTGAACTCGTTAATAAGAAGAAAACATGAATTGAACTCGTTACCAAAGATAAAACACAAATTTCTACTCGTTATAAAGGGAAAACACAAATTTCCGGCGATGTCAACTCGTTATCAGGGAAAAAGCCTTTTTCCTGCAAGGACAACTCGTTACCAGAGAAAAACACAAATTTGAACTCGTTAATATGATGAAAACATGAATTCGAACTCGTTACCAAAGATAAAACACAAATTTCTACTCATTATAAAGGGAAAACACCAATTTCCGGCGATGTCAACTCGTTATCAGGGAAAAAACCTTTTTTTCTGCATGGACAAATCGTTACGAGAGCAAAACACAAATTTGAACTCGTTAATAAGAAGAAAACATGAATTCGAACTCGTTACCAAAGAAAAAACACAAATTTCTACTCGTTATAAAGGGAAAACACAAATTTCGGCGATGTCAACTCGTTATCGGGGAAAAAGCCTTTTTCCTGCAAGGACAACTCGTTACGAGAAAACACAAATTTGAACTCGTTAATATGAAGAAAACATGAATTGAACTCGTTACCAAAGATAAAACACAAATTTCTACTCATTATAAAGGAAAACACAAATTTCGGCGATGTCAACTCGTTATCGGGGAAAAAACCTTTTTTCTGCAAGGACAACTCGTTACCAGAGAAAAACACAAATTTGAACTCGTTAATATGAAGAAAACATGAATTCGAACTCGTTACCAAAGAAAAACACAAATTTCTACTCGTTATAAAGGGAAAACACAAATTTCCGGCGATGTCAACTCGTTATTAGGGAAAAAAACCTTTTTTCTGCAAGGACAACTCGTTACCAGAGAAAAAACAAATTTGAACTCGTTAATATGAAGAAAACATGAATTCGAACTCGTTACCAAAGAAAAAACACAAATTTCTACTCGTTATAAAGGGAAAACACAAATTTCCGGCGATGTCAACTCGTTATCAGGGAAAAAAAATTTTTTCTACAAGGACAAATCGTTACCAGAGAAAAACACAAATTTGAACTCGTTAATAAGAAGAAAACATGAATTCGAACTCGTTACCAAAGAAAAAACACAAATTTCTACTCGTTATAAAGGGAAAACACAAATTTCCGGCGATGTCAACTCGTTATCAGGGAAAAAACCTTTTTTCTTCAAGGACAACTCGTTACCAGAGAAAACACAAATTTGAACTCGTTAATATGAAGAAAACATGAATTGAACTCGTTACCAAAGATAAAACACAAATTTCTACTCGTTATAAAGGAAAACACAAATTTCGGCGATGTCAACTCGTTATCGGAGAAAAAACCTTTTTTCTGCAAGGACAACTCGTTACCGAGAAAAACACAAATTTGAACTCGTTAATAAGAAGAAAACATGAATTGAACTCGTTACCAAAGATAAAACACAAATTTCTACTCGTTATAAAGGGAAAACACAAATTTCCGGCGATGTCAACTCGTTATCAGGGAAAAAGCCTTTTTTCCAGCAAGGACAACTCGTTACCAGAGAAAAACACAAATTTGAACTCGTTAATATGAAGAAAACATGAATTCGAACTCGTTACCAAAGATAAAACACAAATTTCTACTCATTATAAAGGGAAAACCAATTTCCGGCGATGTCAACTCGTTATCAGGGAAAAAACCTTTTTTTCGCATGGACAAATCGTTACCAGAGAAAAACACAAATTTGAACTCGTTAATAAGAAGAAAACATGAATTCGAACTCGTTACCAAAGAAAAAACACAAATTTCTACTCGTTATAAAGGAAAACACAAATTTCCGGCGATGTCAACTCGTTATCGGGAAAAACCTTTTTCCAAGGACAACTCGTTACGAGAGAAAAACAAATTTGAACTCGTTAATAAGAAGAAAACATGAATTCGAACTCGTTACCAAAGATAAAACACAAATTTCTACTCGTTATAAAGGAAAACACAAATTTCCGGCGATGTCAACTCGTTATCGAGGAAAAACCTTTTTTCGCAAGGACAACTCGTTACGAGAAAAACACAAATTTGAACTCGTTAATAAGAAGAAAACATGAATTGAACTCGTTACCAAAGAAAAAACACAAATTTCTACTCGTTATAAAGGAAAACACAAATTTCCGGCGATGTCAACTCGTTATCGGGAAAAACCTTTTTTTCGCAAGGACAACTCGTTACCAGAGAAAAACACAAATTTGAACTCGTTAATATAGATGAAAACATGAATTGAACTCGTTACCAAAGATAAAACACAAATTTCTACTCATTATAAAGGAAAACACCAATTTCCGGCGATGTCAACTCGTTATCAGGGAAAAAACCTTTTTTTCTGCAAGGACAAATCGTTACCAGAGTAAAACACAAATTTGAACTCGTTAATAAGAAGAAAACATGAATTCGAACTCGTTACCAAAGAAAAAACACAAATTTCTACTCGTTATAAAGGGAAAAACACAAATTTCCGGCGATGTCAACTCGTTATCAGGGAAAAAACCTTTTTTTCAGCAAGGACAACTCGTTACCAGAGAAAAACACTAATTTGAACTCGTTAATATGAAGAAAACATGAATTCGAACTCGTTACCAAAGAAAAAACACAAATTTCTACTCATTATAAAGGGAAAACACAAATTTCCGGCGATGTCAACTCGTTATCAGGGAAAAAACCTTTTTTCAGCAAGGACAACTCGTTACCAGAGAAAAACACAAATTTGAACTCGTTAATATGAAGAAAACATGAATTCGAACTCGTTACCAAAGATAAAACACAAATTTCTACTCGTTATAAAGGGAAAACACCAATTTCCGGCGATGTCAACTCGTTATCAGGGAAAAAACCTTTTTTTCTGCAAGGACAAATCGTTACCAGAGAAAAACACAAATTTGAACTCGTTAATATGAAGAAAACATGAATTGAACTCGTTACCAAAGATAAAACACAAATTTCTACTCGTTATAAAGGAAAACACAAATTTCGGCGATGTCAACTCGTTATCGGAGAAAAACCTTTTTTCTTCAAGGACAACTCGTTACCGAGAGAAAACACAAATTTGAACTCGTTAATATGAAGAAAACATGAATTGAACTCGTTACCAAAGATAAAACACAAATTTCTACTCGTTATAAAGGAAAACACAAATTTCCGCGATGTCAACTCGTTATCGAGAAAAAACCTTTTTTCTTCAAGGACAACTCGTTACCGAGAAAAACACAAATTTGAACTCGTTAATATGAAGAAAACATGAATTGAACTCGTTACCAAAGATAAAACACAAATTTCTACTCGTTATAAAGGAAAACACAAATTTCGGCGATGTCAACTCGTTATCGGGAAAAAACCTTTTTTCTTCAAGGACAACTCGTTACGAGAAAACACAAATTTGAACTCGTTAATATGAAGAAAACATGAATTCGAACTCGTTACCAAAGATAAAACACAAATTTCTACTCGTTATAAAGGAAAACACAAATTTCGGCGATGTCAACTCGTTATCGGAGAAAAAACCTTTTTCTTCAAGGACAACTCGTTACGAGAGAAAAACACAAATTTGAACTCGTTAATATGAAGAAAACATGAATTCGAACTCGTTACCAAAGATAAAACACAAATTTCTACTCGTTATAAAGGAAAACACAAATTTCCGGCGATGTCAACTCGTTATCGGAGAAAAAACCTTTTTTCTTCAAGGACAACTCGTTACCAGAGAAAACACAAATTTGAACTCGTTAATATGAAGAAAACATGAATTCGAACTCGTTACCAAAGATAAAACACAAATTTCTACTCGTTATAAAGGGAAAACACAAATTTCCGGCGATGTCAACTCGTTATCAGGGAAAAAGCCTTTTTTCCAGCAAGGACAACTCGTTACCAGAGAAAAACACAAATTTGAACTCGTTAATATGATGAAAACATGAATTCGAACTCGTTACCAAAGATAAAACACAAATTTCTACTCATTATAAAGGGAAAACACCAATTTCGGCGATGTCAACTCGTTATCAGGGAAAAAACCTTTTTTTCTGCATGGACAAATCGTTACCAGAGCAAAACACAAATTTGAACTCGTTAATAAGAAGAAAACATGAATTCGAACTCGTTACCAAAGATAAAACACAAATTTCTACTCGTTATAAAGGGAAAACACAAATTTCGGCGATGTCAACTCGTTATCAGGGAAAAAACCTTTTTTTCTGCATGGACAAATCGTTACAGAGAAAAACACAAATTTGAACTCGTTAATAAGAAGAAAACATGAATTCGAACTCGTTACCAAAGAAAAAACACAAATTTCTACTCGTTATAAAGGGAAAACACAAATTTCCGGCGATGTCAACTCGTTATCAGGGAAAAAGCCTTTTTTCCAGCAAGGACAACTCGTTACCAGAGAAAAACACAAATTTGAACTCGTTAATATGATGAAAACATGAATTCGAACTCGTTACCAAAGATAAAACACAAATTTCTACTCATTATAAAGGAAAACACCAATTTCCGGCGATGTCAACTCGTTATCGAGGAAAAACCTTTTTTCTGCAAGGACAAATCGTTACCAGAGAAAAAACACAAATTTGAACTCGTTAATAAGAAGAAAACATGAATTGAACTCGTTGTTACCAAAGATAAAACACAAATTTCTACTCATTATAAAGGAAAACACAAATTTCCGGCGATGTCAACTCGTTATCGAGAAAAACCTTTTTTCTTCAAGGACAAGTGAGAAAACCTTTTTAATATGAAGAAAACATGAATTCAACTCGATACCAAAGATAAAACACAAATTTCTACTGCTACAAAATTTCCGCGATGTCAACTCGTTACCTTTTTTCTTCAAGGAGAGAAAACACAAATTTGAACTCGTTAATACATAAAGATGATGAAAACATGAATTGAACTCTTACCAAAGATAAAAGAAAAACACAAATTTCTACTCGTTATAAAGGTGGAAAACACAAATTTCCGCGATGTCGATGTCAACTCGTTATCGAAGAAAACATGAAAAATACCAAAGATAAAACCTTTTTGCTATAAAGGGACAAATCCGCGTTACTGCTAGAAAAACACAACTCGTTAAGAGAAAACACAAATTTGAACTCAGGTAATATGAAGAAAACATGAATTAAACTCGATACCAAAGAATAAAACACAAAGATTTCTACTCATTATAAAGGGAAAACACAAATTTGAACTTTCATGAATTCAACTCATACCAAAGCGATGTCAACTCGTCTATCGAGAAAACACAATTTGAACTCATAATATGAAAAAACCTTTTTTCTACTCGTTATAAAGGGAAAACACAAATTTCCCGATGTCAAGAAAAACCTCTTCAAGGACAACTCGTTACCAAGAGAAAAACACAAATTTGAACTCGTTAATAGAAGAAAACATGAATTTGAACTCGTTACCAAAGATAAAACACAAATTTCTACTATAAAGGGAAAACAAAGATAAAACACAAATTTCTACTCGTTATAAAGGAAAACACCAATTTCGAGAAAAACCTTTTTTCTTCAAGGACGAGAAAAACACAAATTTGAACTCGTTAATATGAAGAAAACATCGTTACCAAAGATAAAACACAAATTTCTACTCATATAAAGGGAAAACACCTTTTTATCGAGAAAAAACAAGGACAAATCGAATTTGACTCTTAATATGAGAAAAACACAAATTTGAACTCGTTAATAAGAAGAAAACATGAATTGAACTATGAAGAAAAGATAAAACACAAAATTTCTACTTATAAAGGGAAAACACAAATTTCGATGTCAACTCGTTAAGACCTTTTTCTTCAAGGACAAATCGTTGAGAAAAACACAAATTTGAACTCGTTAATATAAGAAAACATAAAGATAAAACACAAATTTCTACTCGCTAAAACACAAATTTCCGCGATGTCAACTCGTTATCGAGAAAAAACCTCAACAACTCGTTACTAGAGAAAACACAAATTTGAACTCGTTAATATGAAGAAAACATGAATTCGAACTTTAAAGAAAAACACAAATTTCTACTCAGTATAAAGGAAAACACAAATCGTTACAAGCTAGAGAAAAACACAAATTTGAACTCGTTAATATGAAGAAAACATGAATTCAACTCGTTACCAAAGATAAAACACAAATTTCTACTCATTATAAAGGAAAACACAAATTTCCGATGTCAACTCGTTATCGTGGAAAAACCTTTTTTCAAGGACAACTCGTTACAGAAAAACACAAATTTGAACTCGTTAATATGAAGAAAACATGAATTGAACTCGATACCAAAGATAAAACACAAATTTCTACTCATTATAAAGGAAAACACAAATTTCCGCGATGTCAACTCGTTATCGAGAAAAACCTTTTTCTTCAAGGACAACTCGTTACTGAGAAAAACACAAATTTGAACTCGTTAATATGAAGAAAACATGAATTCAACTCGATACCAAAGATAAAACACAAATTTCTACTCGTTATAAAGGGAAAACACAAATTTCCGGCGATGTCAACTCGTTATCGAGAAAACCTTTTTTCTTCAAGGACAACTCGTTACGAGAAAACACAAATTTGAACTCGTTAATATGAAGAAAACATGAATTGAACTCGTTACCAAAGATAAAACACAAATTTCTACTCATTATAAAGGAAAACACAAATTTCCGCGATGTCAACTCGTTATCGAGAAAAACCTTTTTTCCAAGGACAAATCGTTACCAGAAAAACACAAATTTGAACTCGTTAATATGAAGAAAACATGAATTCGAACTCGTTACCAAAGATAAAACACAAATTTCTACTCATTATAAAGGAAAAACACAAATTTCCGCGATGTCAACTCGTTATCGAGAAAAACCTTTTTTCTTCAGGACAAATCGTTACAGAGAAAACACAAATTTGAACTCGTTAATAAGAAGAAAACATGAATTCAACTCGTTACCAAAGATAAAACACAAATTTCTACTCGTTATAAAGGGAAAACACAAATTTCCGGCGATGTCAACTCGTTATCAGGGAAAAAACCTTTTTTCTGCAAGGACAAATCGTTACCAGAGAAAAACACAAATTTGAACTCGTTAATAAGAAGAAAACATGAATTCGAACTCGTTACCAAAGAAAAAACACAAATTTCTACTCGTTATAAAGGGAAAACACAAATTTCCGGCGATGTCAACTCGTTATCGGGGAAAAAAGCTTTTTTTCCAAGGACAACTCGTTACCAGAGAAAAACACAAATTTGAACTCGTTAATATGATGAAAACATGAATTCGAACTCGTTACCAAAGATAAAACACAAATTTCTACTCATTATAAAGGGAAAACACCAATTTCCGGCGATGTCAACTCGTTATCAGGGAAAAAACCTTTTTTTCTGCATGGACAAATCGTTACGAGAGCAAAACACAAATTTGAACTCGTTAATAAGAAGAAAACATGAATTCGAACTCGTTACCAAAGAAAAAACACAAATTTCTACTCGTTATAAAGGGAAAACACAAATTTCCGGCGATGTCAACTCGTTATCAGGGAAAAAGCCTTTTTTTCCAGCAAGGACAACTCGTTACCATATAAAAACACAAATTTGAACTCGTTAATATGATGAAAACATGAATTCGAACTCGTTACCAAAGATAAAACACAAATTTCTACTCATTATAAAGGGAAAACACCAATTTCCGGCGATGTCAACTCGTTATCGGGGAAAAAACCTTTTTTTCGCATGGACAAATCGTTACCAGAGTAAAACACAAATTTGAACTCGTTAATAAGAAGAAAACATGAATTCGAACTCGTTACCAAAGAAAAAACACAAATTTCTACTCGTTATAAAGGGAAAAACACAAATTTCCGGCGATGTCAACTCGTTATCAGGAAAAAAGCCTTTTTCCACCAAGGACAACTCGTTACCAGAGAAAAACACTAATTTGAACTCGTTAATATGATGAAAACATGAATTCGAACTCGTTACCAAAGATAAAACACAAATTTCTACTCATTATAAAGGAAAACACCAATTTCCGGCGATGTCAACTCGTTATCGGGGAAAAAACCTTTTTTTGCATGGACAAATCGTTACGAAGCAAAACACAAATTTGAACTCGTTAATAAGAAGAAAACATGAATTCGAACTCGTTACCAAAGAAAAACACAAATTTCTACTCGTTATAAAGGGAAAACACAAATTTCGCGATGTCAACTCGTTATCGAGGAAAAAAGCCTTTTTCCGCAAGGACAACTCGTTACGAGAAAAACACTAATTTGAACTCGTTAATATGATGAAAACATGAATTCGAACTCGTTACCAAAGATAAAACACAAATTTCTACTCATTATAAAGGAAAACACCAATTTCCGGCGATGTCAACTCGTTATCAGGGAAAAAACCTTTTTTACGCATGGACAAATCGTTACGAGAAAACACAAATTTGAACTCGTTAATAAGAAGAAAACATGAATTCAACTCGTTACCAAAGAAAAACACAAATTTCTACTCGTTATAAAGGAAAACACAAATTTCCGGCGATGTCAACTCGTTATCGAGGAAAAAACCTTTTTCCGCAAGGACAACTCGTTACCAGAAAAAACACAAATTTGAACTCGTTAATATGATGAAAACATGAATTCGAACTCGTTACCAAAGATAAAACACAAATTTCTACTCATTATAAAGGGAAAACACCAATTTCGGCGATGTCAACTCGTTATCAGGGAAAAAACCTTTTTTTCTGCATGGACAAATCGTTACCAGAGCAAAACACAAATTTGAACTCGTTAATAAGAAGAAAACATGAATTCGAACTCGTTACCAAAGAAAAAACACAAATTTCTACTCGTTATAAAGGGAAAAACACAAATTTCCGGCGATGTCAACTCGTTATCAGGGAAAAAAGCCTTTTTTCCAGCAAGGACAACTCGTTACCAGAGAAACACTAATTTGAACTCGTTAATATGATGAAAACATGAATTCGAACTCGTTACCAAAGATAAAACACAAATTTCTACTCATTATAAAGGAAAACACAATTTCGGCGATGTCAACTCGTTATCGGGAAAAACCTTTTTTCTGCATGGACAAATCGTTACGAGAAAAACACAAATTTGAACTCGTTAATAAGAAGAAAACATGAATTGAACTCGTTACCAAAGAAAAAACACAAATTTCTACTCGTTATAAAGGAAAACACAAATTTCCGGCGATGTCAACTCGTTATCGGGAAAAAGCCTTTTTTCCCAAGGACAACTCGTTACGAGAAAACACAAATTTGAACTCGTTAATATGATGAAAACATGAATTCGAACTCGTTACCAAAGATAAAACACAAATTTCTACTCATTATAAAGGGAAAACACCAATTTCCGGCGATGTCAACTCGTTATCAGGGAAAAAACCTTTTTTTCTGCATGGACAAATCGTTACCAGAGAAAAACACAAATTTGAACTCGTTAATAAGAAGAAAACATGAATTCGAACTCGTTACCAAAGAAAAAACACAAATTTCTACTCGTTATAAAGGAAAACACAAATTTCCGGCGATGTCAACTCGTTATCAGGGAAAAAACCTTTTTTTCTGCAAGGACAAATCGTTACCAGAGAAAAACACAAATTTGAACTCGTTAATAAGAAGAAAACATGAATTCGAACTCGTTACCAAAGAAAAAACACAAATTTCTACTCGTTATAAAGGGAAAACACAAATTTCCGGCGATGTCAACTCGTTATCGGGAAAAAACCTTTTTCTGCAAGGACAACTCGTTACCAGAGAAAAACACAAATTTGAACTCGTTAATATGAAGAAAACATGAATTCGAACTCGTTACCAAAGATAAAACACAAATTTCTACTCGTTATAAAGGAAAACACCAATTTCCGGCGATGTCAACTCGTTATCGGAGAAAAACCTTTTTCTGCAAGGACAAATCGTTACCAGAGAAAAACACAAATTTGAACTCGTTAATAAGAAGAAAACATGAATTCGAACTCGTTACCAAAGAAAAAACACAAATTTCTACTCGTTATAAAGGGAAAACACAAATTTCCGGCGATGTCAACTCGTTATCAGGGAAAAAGCCTTTTTTCAGCAAGGACAACTCGTTACCAGAGAAAAACACTAATTTGAACTCGTTAATATGATGAAAACATGAATTCGAACTCGTTACCAAAGATAAAACACAAATTTCTACTCATTATAAAGGGAAAACACCAATTTCCGGCGATGTCAACTCGTTATCAGGGAAAAAACCTTTTTCGCAGGACAAATCGTTACGAGAAAAACACAAATTTGAACTCGTTAATAAGAAGAAAACATGAATTCGAACTCGTTACCAAAGAAAAAACACAAATTTCTACTCGTTATAAAGGAAAACACAAATTTCCGGCGATGTCAACTCGTTATCGAGGAAAAAACCTTTTTTCTGCAAGGACAACTTCGTTACGAGAAAAACACAAATTTGAACTCGTTAATATGAAGAAAACATGAATTCGAACTCGTTACCAAAGATAAAACACAAATTTCTACTCATTATAAAGGAAAACACAAATTTCGGCGATGTCAACTCGTTATCGGGAAAAAACCTTTTTTTGCAAGGACAACTCGTTAGAAAAAACACAAATTTGAACTCGTTAATAAGAAGAAAACATGAATTCGAACTCGTTACCAAAGAAAAAACACAAATTTCTACTCGTTATAAAGGGAAAAACACAAATTTCCGGCGATGTCAACTCGTTATCAGGGAAAAAGCCTTTTTTCCAGCAAGGACAACTCGTTACCAGAGAAAAACACTAATTTGAACTCGTTAATATGATGAAAACATGAATTCGAACTCGTTACCAAAGATAAAACACAAATTTCTACTCATTATAAAGGGAAAACACCAATTTCCGGCGATGTCAACTCGTTATCAGGGAAAAAACCTTTTTTTCGCATGGACAAATCGTTACCAGAGAAAAACACAAATTTGAACTCGTTAATAAGAAGAAAACATGAATTCGAACTCGTTACCAAAGAAAAAACACAAATTTCTACTCGTTATAAAGGGAAAACACAAATTTCCGGCGATGTCAACTCGTTATCGGGGAAAAAACCTTTTTTTCTGCATGGACAAATCGTTACAGAGAAAAACACAAATTTGAACTCGTTAATAAGAAGAAAACATGAATTCGAACTCGTTACCAAAGAAAAACACAAATTTCTACTCGTTATAAAGGAAAAACACAAATTTCCGGCGATGTCAACTCGTTATCGGGGAAAAAGCCTTTTTCCAAGGACAACTCGTTACCAGAGAAAAACACTAATTTGAACTCGTTAATATGATGAAAACATGAATTCGAACTCGTTACCAAAGATAAAACACAAATTTCTACTCATTATAAAGGAAAACACCAATTTCCGGCGATGTCAACTCGTTATCAGGGAAAAAACTTTTTTTCTGCATGGACAAATCGTTACCAGAGCAAAACACAAATTTGAACTCGTTAATAAGAAGAAAACATGAATTCGAACTCGTTACCAAAGAAAAAACACAAATTTCTACTCGTTATAAAGGGAAAACACAAATTTCCGGCGATGTCAACTCGTTATCAGGGAAAAAGCCTTTTTCCAGCAAGGACAACTCGTTACCAGAGAAAAACACAAATTTGAACTCGTTAATATGATGAAAACATGAATTCGAACTCGTTACCAAAGATAAAACACAAATTTCTACTCATTATAAAGGGAAAACACCAATTTCCGGCGATGTCAACTCGTTATCGGGAAAAACCTTTTTCGCATGGACAAATCGTTACGAGTAAAACACAAATTTGAACTCGTTAATAAGAAGAAAACATGAATTCGAACTCGTTACCAAAGAAAAAACACAAATTTCTACTCGTTATAAAGGGAAAAACACAAATTTCCGGCGATGTCAACTCGTTATCAGGGAAAAAGCCTTTTTTCCAGCAAGGACAACTCGTTACCAGAGAAAAACACAAATTTGAACTCGTTAATATGATGAAAACATGAATTCGAACTCGTTACCAAAGATAAAACACAAATTTCTACTCATTATAAAGGGAAAACACCAATTTCCGGCGATGTCAACTCGTTATCAGGGAAAAAACCTTTTTTCTGCATGGACAAATCGTTACCAGAGTAAAACACAAATTTGAACTCGTTAATAAGAAGAAAACATGAATTCGAACTCGTTACCAAAGAAAAAACACAAATTTCTACTCGTTATAAAGGGAAAAACACAAATTTCCGGCGATGTCAACTCGTTATCAGGGAAAAAGCCTTTTTTCCAGCAAGGACAACTCGTTACCAGAGAAAAACACTAATTTGAACTCGTTAATATGATGAAAACATGAATTCGAACTCGTTACCAAAGATAAAACACAAATTTCTACTCATTATAAAGGAAAACACCAATTTCCGGCGATGTCAACTCGTTATCGGGAAAAAACCTTTTTTCCGCATGGACAAATCGTTACGAGCAAAACACAAATTTGAACTCGTTAATAAGAAGAAAACATGAATTGAACTCGTTACCAAAGAAAAAACACAAATTTCTACTCGTTATAAAGGGAAAACACAAATTTCGGCGATGTCAACTCGTTATCGGGAAAAAGCCTTTTTCCACAAGGACAACTTCGTTACCAGAGAAAAACACAAATTTGAACTCGTTAATATGATGAAAACATGAATTGAACTCGTTACCAAAGAAAAAACACAAATTTCTACTCGTTATAAAGGAAAAACACAAATTTCCGGCGATGTCAACTCGTTATCGGGGAAAAAAACCTTTTTTCTACAAGGACAACTCGTTACCAGAAAAACACAAATTTGAACTCGTTAATAAGAAGAAAACATGAATTCGAACTCGTTACCAAAGAAAAAACACAAATTTCTACTCGTTATAAAGGGAAAAACACAAATTTCCGGCGATGTCAACTCGTTATCAGGGAAAAAGCCTTTTTTCCAGCAAGGACAACTCGTTACCAGAGAAAAACACTAATTTGAACTCGTTAATATGATGAAAACATGAATTCGAACTCGTTACCAAAGATAAAACACAAATTTCTACTCATTATAAAGGGAAAACACCAATTTCCGGCGATGTCAACTCGTTATCAGGGAAAAAACCTTTTTTCTGCATGGACAAATCGTTACCAGAGTAAAACACAAATTTGAACTCGTTAATAAGAAGAAAACATGAATTCGAACTCGTTACCAAAGAAAAAACACAAATTTC